>VZTJ01001438.1:128463-231328 GCA_013397795.1 Orthonyx spaldingii
GAAAGGGAGAGGAGAGGGAAAGGGAGAGGAGAGGGAAAGGGAGAGGACAGGGAGAAGGAGAAAGAGAAGGAGAAAGGAGAGGGAGAGGAGCAAGATGTCCATGATAGTTGTCCCTCCGTACATGCTCAGGAAGCCCAGCACCAGTTTGGTGACCACTTAGTGGTACAGTGCTACAGGAGAGCAGAAGAAAATTTGCTGGCAAATTGGTTTCTCTCGATAGAGGGCAATTTGATCATTTAGGCTGATAAGAGCTCAATTATGGCTTTGTAACAAGGCCTGCATTTGGGGCAGCAAGTGGCTCCTGTGGCTGAGGAGCAGCCTGGCTTGCTGGGCTCCTGGGGGGCTGGGGAGGGTCCCCGATGTGGGATGTGGCACTGGAAGTCTGGGCCATCGGGGACGGCCAAGTTCTGCCCCTGCCAGGGGCTGGGGAGGCTCTGTGAGGGGCTGCAGGGACTCCCTACAGTCCCCAGCTACCAGCAGGAAACCCCAGTGGATTTAGCAGCCTCCAGCTGCCTGCTAAGAGAGTCAGAGACATTAGAGAAATCTGCGAGCCCATGTTTGGAGAGACAGGGCCTGCACTGAGGTGGCTGCTCCACACTGGCAGCACCCCTGGGTGACGGGAGAGCGAGGGCAGCAGCACTGCCCTGTCCCGGGATGCACCGCGAGCAAACTGGAATGAACCCTACGAAATGGGATGAGATTAACAAAGCAGCTGAATTATTCTAAGCTAATAAAGTACCAGGTCCAGATGGCTCCCACTATGAATACTATTATAGAGAAAAACTCAGGGTAAATTAGGAGATTTGAAGCTAAGGCTTTTCATGTACAGAAGATGCTCTGTGGGGTGGGCAGCAGTCTCCTCTCCCTGGGTACCTCCAGGGACAGAGATTTGGTGCTTCTTTTCAGCTCTGGAAAGAGAAATATGTGCTCCTTTCCCCTCAATTTCTGCTGTCTTTCCCTTGGAAATCCATGCAGTGCCAGGCTTGGAGCCATGGAGGCATCTTCCTGCCACACACATGCCCATGCAAACCCCAGCTGCTTTGGACCCATGTGCAGAATGATTTCCCATCCTCAGGAGTGGTGTGAGGCCCCAGCCATCTCTGTGTTGCCCCCTCTCACTGTCCGATGGGATCCCACTCAAAGACTCTCTGCTAAGGGAGTAGAAAACATGGGTTTGCTTCTGACTTTTGGTGCCTGAAATAAGCTGTAAGCAGCAGCAGACCTGTGCTGTGTTTGCCGTGGGAAGGGCTGGGCTGTGTCCCTGCATGCAGAGGGGCTCAGCAGGAGGCTGCATGTAAGGGCCATGCCAAGGACTGTTTATCCACCCCTCAGCCTGGGAAAGGGATGCCAGAGGCAATGAGTGGCTGCAGAGCTGGGGTAGCCACAGCCCTGAGCTGCTGCAGGGAGTGGGGCAGTGCTCACCAGGGTTCAGAGCACCTGGCATATCTGTGCCATGCAGAAGGGAGTGACAGCTCATGACATGGGGCTGACACCAGCCAGAGCAGCTCAGGGCAGAGCAGCAGAGCAGGTAGGACCCTGCTTAGAGGCACAACATTTCCTACTCATCGTGGTGTCTGGCTGAGGATGGACATTTAAAGCACATCCTTGTTCCAACAGGGACGGGATGAAACTATGGCAGGGGGGAAAGAGCTGGGTTTGCTCCTTCTGCAGTGCCTGGGGCAATAGATGACCGTGTGTTCAGTTTCTGAATTACCCTGATGAGATGTATAAGCTTGTTATTTGTTTTAATTAATGTGAAGGAAACTGTTAGAGTGCCAGAAAGTGTGAAGAGAGGGGGAGCAGAGAGGGGAGATGGGGACATTTGGAATAGAAGCATCCTATTAATATCTCTGCTGTTGAATGAAAGGTCATTAATGAACCAAAGAAAAATGAGCGTGGAGAGAAACAAGAGAACTGAATCCCTCTCTGCCTCCCATCACCCACGTTGTTAACAGAACATCTTCCAAGCCCTGCTGCAGTCCTGCTGCCCCTTGTCCTCTGCTTTTTTCTGCTGTCTTTAACCTGCCACACTCCCATCGGTGCTGGATGGGATGGGAGGGTTTCAGGAAAGGTGAGAGTTGGTGCCTCACAACACTGACACAAAGCTCCTCAAAACTGCACCCATTTGCTGAGATCCAGAGCAATGTCTCCTGCCTTTGTCCCAGGACCTCACCTGGACACAGCAAGTCTTGATCTCTCCTGAATGCATTGAACCCCAGCCTTGGAGTGATGTTTGACAGGGAGAGGTGCTGCAACAGGCAGAAAAACCTTACTTGGTTTATTATTCCTCTGATTTTTTCTGTTCTTTTGGAGGTTACCATGACCAGCATGTGTTCCCAACCCTGCACTGAAACTGTTCTTGCCCAGGAATTGATTTGCCATGCCTGAGATGGAAGCAAACACAGATTAAATTTAAGCTATTTGTTCAGTATCTCAGTTACGCAATTGGACATCATAGATTAGGGAAGGTGACCTCCTGTAGCACAGGGGGGATTTACTGACATGTTCGAGCAAATATTACACTTCCTGGGATCCAGCAGAGCTCAGGATAAAGGAGAAAAAGGTACTGGCTGGCTGCCTCCCTGCACAAGCAAATAAACCCCAGCGATCTCTGTCTTCCCTCAGAGCCTCAGGCTGGATGACCCAGGATCTCCAAAGCAGGGGCCAGCCCTGCTTCCTCCTGCAAGGAGGAAAAGGAGAAAAGGAAAGAAAGATAAATGGAAGGAGAAGGGGGAAAATGAGCTTTTGCAGGGTCTCTACCTGCTAACCATGACCAGCCCCAGGAGATGCAGGGTGTAGTTCCAGTCACCATCGCCCACACTCCTGACTCCTGAGAGCTTCGTGGTGTTGCTGGACCCAAGGCTTGAGGCTCTTGCTTGCTGCAGGGAGGCTCCCAGGGTCAGGGCTGGTCCGAGGGCTGTGGCAGTGAATGAGGGGCAGACAGAGGAGAGGACACAGCTTTAGGGACCACGGGAAGCTTCATTTGCTCAAGAGGCGAGCAACAGACCAGCATTTTAAAAATTCAAATCCGTGTGCTTAAAAAAGAAAAGAAAGGAAAGGAGCCGGCGAGGATCGGTGGTTGCACTGCAAACTGTCAGTGTCTGTTGGTGAAAAGGCTTTTGACTGACAGCAGAGCTGTCAGAGGCGTCGGACGTCAGAGCTGCACAGCGAGGTGTCGAGCTATGGCAGGGCACAACCTGCCCACGGCAACAGCAGCATCAGCCGCCTCTGGGCAGCCCCGAGCTCTCCTCCTCCTCCTCCTCCTCCTCCTCCTTTCCCTCCTTGGCTGGGTTTTGGAGCAGACAGGCAGGCTGCCCCAGCACTGACCTGCCTGCTGCCTGTGGAGCTCCCAGGTGGAGGAGGAAAGCAGAGATGCTCCCTGGATGCCACACGGCTCTGGAGCTGTTGAAGCCCCGAGGTGAAGGAGTCCTGACAGTGGCAGGGCAATGCCCAGAGCCACCTCCCTCTCCCTGAGCTCCATGGGCTGGGACAGGCTGGGCTCAGCCTGCACCTGGGAGTGGGAAGGAGAGCTGGGATCTCACAGCAGCACTGTGCCAGAATAGGGTCTGCCTTGCACTTCCCACACTCCTCCCACTCTTCCAGACCTCACCCAGGGTTTTACCTACCACAGCCCCTTCTCTGGCTTCAGAAAATTCATCAATGTGCCAAGTGCCAGAGTGCAACACTAACTCTGGGCTTTCCTGCTCTCCTTGCCGGGTTCTGTGCCACCTCCCACACGACCTGGACAAAGCCAGGGCTCCACCTGAACAAACCAGGCAAACCAGATGGAGGCTAAATCTGTTTCTGCATGCTTTGACACTGAAAAAATGCAGTAGCTCTGGCCATGGCAAGAGCAGGGCAGAGCTGGGACAGAGGGGGAGGCTGGGGCGAAGGCAGCTCGAATGGCTCATGTTTGCTCTCTTGATGTGAGGTCTTGCAAATGGAAATGATTCTCCAGGAGCATCTGTTCCTCAGACAGGGGCTGTACCACTGCAGGCATCCTCCAGAGCCATCACTGGCACTTCATGCAAATAAATAAATCAATAAAAGCAGTGGCTACAGGAAGGGATTTGGACTTCTTGTCTTGGAAACACCTGAGTCACCCAGGATAATTACCCTGTGGCCTTGGATGGATGGGTTTTCTGAGTCCTGAGACACCTGCTTGTTGCTGAAGTGGTTTAGCCCATCTGTTTAATGCTGTGCTAGCTGGGAAATTGTTTCTCTGCTTTAGCTTTAAATGATGAATTGTTGCCTGAAAGATTATCCTTTGTTCATCTCTGTTCCAGTGACCCCCTTTGGTGCCTCTCCTCTCCCCTCTGCTTGGGCACTGCAGCAGCGAGGGCAGAAGGAGCAGGAGCTGTGATCATTCCCAGCCCTGAATATCAGGCTGTTGATCTTTCCTCCAAGCCATCTCCATTTTCAGATAAAATTCTGCCTCTTCTCCAGCTCATGGTTTCTCCAGAACACAGAGCAGGGCCTGGCACTCCTGAGACTGGAAAAGAGGACAAGAAATATGGAATAGCTGGGATGAGAATGGTGGGGAGGAGAAGGACCCTGTGTGGGCACTGCCTGTGTCACTCCAGCACCCCGAGCCCCAGCACTGTGGGCACCTCTGTGGCCCAGCTCAGATAATTTCCTCTGATTTCCCTGTGTCCAACAGAATGGTCTCTAGAGCAGGAATTTGTCAGTTTGATTTGCATCACAGATTAATTCCCTTTGAAAAATCCTTGAGCCATAACTCTCTCAGGAGGGCCAAATGTTTTCTCTCTGAAATCTCGCATAGCTTGTTGCTCTGTCAATGCAGGTGTGAAACTGTCAAACACCCTAAGCCAGCTGGGTCTCCAACCCTGAATTGATGGGAGCAGCAACCCCAAGTCCCAAAACCACCTGTGAGAGCTCCCATTTCATTTGTGTTTTCATGAGAACTGGAGCCTGAATTCCTCTCCATTTCCTGACAACTTGGACCAACTACTCAGGAACCAGGTTTTCATGCAAATAAATTCAGAGAGGAAACGAAGCCATTACGAAAAGGAGTTGAATCTCACTGAGGAAGCTTCGTGCAAGAATAAAGTGATGAAGTGACAGGATGGATTAGTCTTTAATTTGGTTAAAGCTGGGGTGGCAAATCTGCAGAAGGTCACAGTGACACTAAACAAGTGTCTTGTATTAAACCCAGCTGAAGTTTTCATGTCTCGGTAAAAGAGCTGGAGCATCTATAACTAGTAACAGGTTATTTTTGGCATCTCAACCTATTTTGTAGCTCCCAGGAGGACAAAACCGCTTCTCTTTGACTTTGCAAAGTCTGGATTTCTTTTTGTGTCGGCAGGATGCTGGGATCTGCATTTAAATTCTTCTGACACTGCCTGTCTTAACAAAAACTCACAGGTCCAGGCAATTACTGCTCTTGCTTGCTTTGCACAGAGCAAAAAGCCCAGTCTAGATGAGGGCTGTGTTCAAAATAACAACACAAAAGTTATGTTGAGTGATCATCTCTGAGGGGTTTTGAAAAACATGTAGGTGTGGCGTGTCTTGGGGACATGGATCAGGGGTGGTCTGGGCAGTGCTGGGTTTGGGGTCAGTGGTTTTATAGGTCTTTTGCAAACAGAGTGACTCTATCATTCAACGAAAAGGTGTCACAGCCCTAAGAAGCCGAAAAGTTTTGGGCTTTTTGGTCCAAGGGGTCACTCTGTTACTGCCTCCTCACAGGTCACAGGGCCACAGACGTTTGTTCAAGGTCACTTGGAAGTCAGCAGCAGAGGCTGGCGCCAGAGCCAGCCCATCAGTGATTTACGTGGCCCTGTCACCAGACAGGTTTCCATGGCTCTCCCTCTCCCTTAGCTGTCCCTTCCCGGGCCCCAGCTGCACCCACACCATGTTCCCACTCTTCCCGAGGCTGTTTGCCGGATGGGTGCCAGATCTCCGGTTCTGCAACGCATGGTGTGACATCTGCTCTGCCTCCCCTCCTGCTTCTCCCAAACGGAGATAGCCGGAAAAATATTTAAGCCAGCATAGGCAGAACCATCAAAATCAAAGTACTTGGCAAAATGGACCGTGTTTCGCTGGAATTTTGTTTTGAAATGAAACAAACAAACAAAAAATCTGGCAGAATCAAAACATCTTGTTTCAGCGTTTTCAGAAGAAAGAAAACCTTCCTGATTTATCCTGAAAAGGCTTTTCACTGCTGAGATTGTTTCAGAAAATAGCTAAATCAAGCAGAAAGCAAATTAAAAAATCGAAGTCTCTTGGAGATGGATCCAGTTTCCAGATTTTTCTCTAATTGGCAGCCAAAAGGAGCAGTGCCCCTTGAGCATCCCACTGGTGCTGGTACAGCACTGCTCTCCTCTGGCTCCCTGTGTGTTCATGGAGGGGACAGGCAAGAGCAGGGAGGTGACCCAGGGCTAAAACCTGGGAAAACCAGGCAAAATCAGGGAAACCCTGCTATAGGTGAGGAGCTTCTGCTCCACTCATCAAGGACAAACCTCCAGAATAAAGTTGTGCACTGATGAGAGACAAAGAGGACTCAAGATGTGACAAGAGCAGATGTCCTAGAGGTGTTCAGACAGCTCCTGCCTCTGTTTCCTGCTTGAGGAAGAACTGGGTGGGTTCTTCCATTGCATCAATGCACAAAACACCCACAGCATATGCGTGGGGACAGGGGTGTTCCCACACTGTCTGAGTCCTATCCCAGCAAGGTGGGGACAACAGAGCTGGTGCTGCAGCACCCTGCAGCTCCCCCAGCAGCCAGGTGATGGGAGCAAACCCTTCAGAGCTGGGCTACAGCTCACAGGCTGCACAGGTTTCTGCTGCAAAATCCATTACAGGAGAATTTGCATGGAATTCAGGGCTCTGGGCTTAACCCCAGTCTTCAATTACCCAAACATCTCATCTCTTCTTATGTCAGTATTTCACATTTCCTTCAAATATTTGGATGTGTAGGCCCCTCTAACCCTCCCTGGCACTATGGAAAGCAGCTTTGTTAGGAAATAGAGCCCCTGGCAGAGGTAAGTTGGGCAGATGCCTGCAGAGCCATCAGCTGGAGATGGGGGAAGTGTGTCCATGGGGAGCCCTTCCTCCTGTCTGTCCAGGGCTCCGGCATCACGTGCATTTTGTCTTGAAAAACAGAAATCAGCATCTGCTCCAGTAAGTGATTTGCCCAGGGCAGCAATGCATCTGCTGGAGACAGAGCACATCTGTGCTCAAGGTAAAAGTGGAGCAGGCAGTGGAGCTGGGATGCTGCAGAGGAACAGAGCACAGTCCCAGCGGCCCTGGGAACAGGACATCTCCTGGGGTTACATGCCCAGGGTACATCTCTGCCAGAGCTGACACATGCAAGTTGAATTTGGCCCTTTGTTCAAGGAAAACTAAAGTGGATTCAAGCCACTGGACACCCCCAGTGAGCTGGTACAAACGCTGAGGAATGTGTCATCAGCCCAATAAGACCTTGGGCAGGTGCTGCTGGATAAACAAAATCCCTGCCTCCTTTAGTGACGTGAATTTTAGAGAGACGGGAGAGAAAGAAACTAACAAGGTGTTTACAAATTTTAAAAGAAACTCCCTGAACCTGGACCTCCAGGGAGGGGATTGTGCTTTTCCCCAGTCCACCAGGGATCCAACCAGGAGCTGTGCTGATGCATTATGAGCAGTGAATCCCTCCTGCCCATATTTCTCCATCCCCCACAATTTTACTGATGTAAACTAAAACCAATCTCAGACCTTGTAAGACCAGGTAGTTATCTCTGCAGCCAGCCAGCAGCAGATTTATTGACCTCTAAGATGCATTCAAACCATATTTGCTTTCATATGACAAGTGTCCTGTTTTATTGAAGCAGTTTTTCAGCAGTCCTGAATCACTGCTGCAACTCCATTTTGTCAAACTGAAGATGTTTTGCACTAGAGACAAGGCAACTCAGCACATCTTTGTAAAATGGGGGACATCAAGCCATTAATGATAAGAATTGAACTTTAAAAAGGGCAGGTTTTCAGGCAATAATGATAAACACTTTAATAGCTGAACTCTAAAGTGAGGGAGTCTTTTTGGCAGCAAAAGCAAAATATGGTAAACTGTTTTACATTACTTTTACTAAGTATTTGAATGAGTAGGCCTAATATTTTGAAGATTGGAAGCAATCTGAATGAACTTGAAAAAATTTCCTTGTGAAGAGTGTGAAACGCAGCCTGAATTGCGTTAGGAATGCTGGCAGCCATGTCCTCAAACAGACTGAAAAAAAAGGTGAATGATTTGATGAGACTGCAAATGTAAAAAAGAGTTGAAATTAAATGTGAAGAGGGGAATAAAAACGAGACGGGTGAGATAAGAAATGGAGTGATATATTCCAGTACTTGGGGTGAAATATAGCGTCTGTAAAAACATGAAAACATTATCTGGATTTTCACTGGTACTACCAGTGTGTCTTTATAGACAGATGATAAGAAATATAATAACTCTGGGAGTACTAAAACAATCAATGTAAAAATATATTTCCAAGACATGCTTGTAGTGAATTTCATCGTGTGCTGCTTTAATTTTAAACTTTCAGAAGATACACATTCTGCCCAGTACAGAATCCCCTACATTTCCTTCTATAGTTTTCTATACTTAGAGATTTAAGAGAGGAGTTACAACACTTGAAGGAGCAGTCTGTTGATGGCATATATAGATAAGGCATTTTGAAAGGTAGAGCACTTTTTTTTTTTTTTTTGATTTTGGGACTGTCAGAAGACGGAGTTGTGAAGCTAAATGTGAGCTTGCTGGTGATAACTACAATGGGTCACTGAGATCTCTGTTTATTTTCAAAAGGATGCAATGTTTTAGGGTATTATGATCAAACATGTGTTATCACTTGGTTGATCAGCACTGGCCTTGCTTTCAGTTTGCAGTTCCACAGTTTGAGTCACAGCTTTGAACTATTTGTCTTGTACAGTGTTCTATAGACAATCTGTTAGGGGCTTCTTATGTAACATTATTCCTCTCAAGTTCAGCAAAAAATGCTGCATCGTGAAGAATGTGCATAATGTATAACAAATTTAGCCCCTCTGCTAACTGCAGACAAGTGAATCTTCCATTCATTTGGGGACAGAGTTATTGCAGCCTGGAGGAGGGAGGGAGGGAAAAGGCAAGGCAAAACAAGAGAGGGTTAAAGCAGCTTCTGTGGTAGCGCCATAAACCTGCAAACACATTTCACCAAACCGTTGCTGGTGTTTGAGATGAAGAAAAAACATTTTTCCCCTTCTCCATTGGCTTCTAGTGCCTTGCCCAGCACGGTGGGGCACAAGGACCCTTTAGGCTGAGACCACGCCCAGCCCAGGTGCAGGCACAAGATGGGAACACATCTGAAGCACCCTCAAGTGCTTGCAGGGATGTCTCCCCACAAGTTCCAGTTGTGCTGCAGCTGCATCACCTCATTCCATAAATCTGCCAATGTCCATCCAATCCCGGAGCAAATTCATTTGCTACAACTTTTACGGGTACTAAAGCCCATCTGTAGAAAGCCACACAGAGGATTATTTCTGTCCTCTTCTTATTACAGACTCAGCAGACTCATTCAAAAGAGATATTTCACAAACTGGTTGCCTCCCAGGTTGAGAACTGTGTACGAAGGGGCTGCAGTCCAAAAGTCACTGACTTCAGCAGCATCCATGGCCCTGATGGGCCTCTCCTGCAGGGGAGCAGAAATGCTGAGATGAGGCAGGTGGCAGCAAGGAACATTTTGTCCACATGATTATATGTTCTGGCAACTGAAGGACCCAAATCCTAACATTAAAACTAAATTAAATTACCATTCACTGAGCTGCTGAGAGGTCTCTGCTCTAAGGGAGGTTTATGCCAGAGATTGCAGCAAAACCAGCAGGTTGAGGGAGGTTCTCTCCCTCTGCTCTTCTCTGGTGAGACCCCACCTGCAGTGCTGCATCCAGCTCTGGCGACCACACCATGAGAACGTGAAGCTGCTGGAGTGAGACCAGAGAAGGTCACGAAGATGCTCCAAGGGCTGGAGCCCCTCTGCTCTGGAGACATTGGGAGAGTTGGGATTGTTCAGCCTGGAAGAGAGAAGGCTCTGGGGAGCCCTTAGAGCCTCTTCCAGAGCCTAAAGGGGCTACAGAGAGCTGGAGAGGGACTTTGGACAAGGATTTGCGTGGTTTGACAGGATGAGGGGGAATGGCTTCAAACAGATGGGATATTAGGAAGAAATTCTTACCTATGAGAGTGCTGAGGCCCTGGCACACGTTGCCCAGAGAAGCTGTGGCTGCCCCACTCCTGGAAGTGTCCAAGGCCAGGTTGGATGGGGCCCTGAGCAACCTGGTCAAGTGGAAGGTTGCACCACAGCACGGGGGTGGAACAAAATGGTCTTTAGGGTGCCTCCCAACACAAATTGTTCTGTGATTCCAAGAAACCCAAACAAAACCAGCTCTCAGATAGCTTGAGCCCCAGCAGCACATTGGGCACAGAGCACATGTGCCCCCATTTTCTGGATTTCTGAGCCTCCCAATGAGGGGCTGAGCTGGTTTAGTGCTGGAGGGCATGGGCTGATCCCTGCTGTGGAATGGTTCTCAGGGTGGCTGGGAGGTGTTCAGCACTGAGGGGTGCTGAACGCCAGGGGTGGGGGCAGCTCATGAATGCATTCTTAGCTAAAAAGCTAAATTCACAAACTCAGAATATCAGAAAGATGAAATGTCTGTGGTGCTATGATTCTGTGCTTCTATTTCTGTATTCCTTCCAAGAAATGCTGTAGTTGCACAGGTAGCAGAACTTCCCAGTCTTGGCACTGAATGTTGTTGTTACAACAGTATTTAAACATTTCCTCTCCTTTCCTCTGTGCCTGTGTGAGTGCACAGGGGAATCAGATAGAGACACAGCCCTTTGAGTGTCAGTGAGAGAAGCAAGCCTGAGTCTCTCTAAGCCTGGCCTGGGATGGCTGCCATGCTATTAATATGTAATTTGGCTGGGTAGTTCTGAGCCATCTTAATTCTCCAGCCATCATTACTTTGCTTGGTTATTATTCATACATTTCTATATGCTAGTTTGCTTGGAGGAAAGAGATTGGACACTTAGAGTGGATGAGTCTATATTTTTGGAATTGGAGCTAAATTACCCACCAGTTGAAGCATTATTGTGTTTTACAATAATTGCTAATTAAAATTCAAATGCACTAAATTCCACCTGTCATTCCCAGCATTGCCTCCGTTGTGACGATGCCAACACCATGAGCGGATACGAACGAAAGGCCTGAAGGAAGGGGTTTGTCTGCAGAATTCCATCCTTTCATTCTGCCACAGTCTGCCAAACTCCTCTCCCAAACCCTTGGGATATTTGCCACGAAACGCCTGCTCTGTCAGATGCTTCACAGAATGAAGACACCATGGTTCAGGTTTCCAAAGCAGCCTCTGTGTTTTCACACCCACCCAGGACAGACCCCCACCTGCCTGAGCTGCACCCCTCTGTCATGTGTGGTCAGTCAACCAGGTGCTTGGAAACACTGATGGTCATGACTATGGATGGAGTTTCCAGATAGGAGCTCCTCTTCAGAGGAGCTAGATGGGCTGTTCATGTACATGAGCTCCTACTCAGTGTCTCTTTTATCCCGCCGGACATAGGATGTGCCCAAGTCCATTTCTTCAGCTCTCTTGAACTTGCCTCTGGCTGCAAAACTTTTTTGGACTGGTAAAACTCCCCAGTCCTTTCCTTCTCCTCTTGTGCCTCCCACACATCAGCATTTTTGGCCTCCTTCTTGCTTTTGATCTTCCATTCTCTTTTTCCCAGATCTCAAGGTTTTCCTCACTGTGCCTAGCCATTTCCCAGCCTGGAGAGCTGGGGAATAGCACAGCCCCGGGGAGATGGTTTGTTTATGATAAATCAGGGAAGTGGATAAGCAAGTACTTGCTCCTAACAACACTTTCCACATGCAGGTGCTTCCTCTTCCCTTTCACATGTGTCAGAATATTGCAACAGACAACGTGTCTGCAAATCACCACTACCCTGCATTTCATCAGTCTGGGTCTGCATTTTAGTCATCAGAAGAGAATCAGCCAGATTTAACATCCTTTGACCCATCCTGGTTGGCTGAATCTAAAAAAGCCTGACCCAAACCCCAGCACTGAGGAGGACACAGTGAAGCAGAAGATGGTCTGCTGAGTTATACCCCATGGGATTGTCCAGCCCAGTCAAACTCCTGCTGCCAGGGGTTGGAAGCCACTAAACGGGCTGATCCCATGCAGTTTTAGTAGATACAAAAAGTAAAAAAACCAGAGTACAGCACGTGCTGTGAAGCCTTGAGTTCTCTTCACCCAGGAAAATCCTGGCTAGACAAATGTGAGAAGAAGCAGGGCTAGCAAGGACCCAAGGCTGACGGCTCAGCCTCTCATTACTCATGCTCTGGGCTCTGTCTCACTAGTCGTTTAGCACCTTTGTGGGCTTGTTTTTGAAAGCTGGAGAGGGCGTGAGAGAGATGTGACTAAAACAACAGGATCTCTGCTTCTAGATGGGGTGTCAGGTTTAAGTAAGTGCAGAGCATTGTGAAAGACACTGCACACAGGTAGCAGCCTGGCTCGCTCTTTAGGGCATCTGTGTGGTTCAGCTGTGCACAAACCAGAGCACTCCTGGCACGCCTGGATCCCAGCCAACAAAGGATGTTGTAAAAACCTGTCTGGCTTATAATCTAATTTTGCTAAGGTTGGAATATTGCTCCTATTAGTGAAAAGCAGAAGGTAGTTTTGAGATTATGGCAGGAAATCTACAGTCAGTTCCTAGCTTCAACAGACTTTCTTTATATAGTGTTGGGCAAGCCAAGCAAAACTCACATGCTTTGTACCCTGAACTTGTATAAAAAAAAAATTATTCTGCCTTCTGTTCTTTTTCTTGGCGACTTGGACAGTGGGCACTTGGGGAAGAGAAAGGCTTTCACTCTATTTATGCTGTGCCTGGTTCTTAGAGGCATCAGGCTGCAATATTTCCTCTACACAAACAGCAAGAAAGAGTAAATAAATTAAAATGTGTATTGTTATGTAAGTGTACAACAACCAAGCAAAGTGAAGCTGTGGAACTTGGTGTGTTGGGCTTGTGAGCCAGTACCTCTGAGCATCACCTGTATAGGTGGGATCACAGGCCTTTCTGAGATGTTTAGTCCCTGGTTGTGTCTATCCATGCTCAGCACATCTCACCTCTTGCCCTCCAGCCTGCCCAGAAAGAGGAACTTCTAAGTGGAATCAATTAGAGCCCTGAAGAGCAGGGATGGTCAAGTCTGTATTTGTTTTTGAGTGCTGGAGAACACCATGTACAGCCAACCACGACTTGCCTGGCTCCAGCACCAGCTTTGCTCAAAGCAGGGAAGGGGTAGCATGAGACAGGGAGGAGGCCAACCCTCCTCACCCTTAGGAGTGCTGTATTTACTCTGAGCAGATTTATGCATGAGATGTGTTTTCACTAGCAGGGCTTATTTCTCTGCTGCATTTGAGCTCCCAGCATGAGGACTATTTTTTGAGCAAGCAGTGGGCAGAGAGAGCAGAAAGAGCACACATACACAAATCAGAGAGTTTGGTTTTATTTCCAAACAGGCATACACAGAACCGTAGGGAGTAAAAGAAGGAGAGGGCAGCATATCCTCTCGCTCCAGTATAAAAATGAACTTTCTGGGCTGACCCAGACACCTAAGAGTAAAGGCAAAAATATAAACTACGTGACTAGTGGGAAGAGAAAGAGCCAGCAGGAAAAATCTATCAGAGCTTTCCATGGTTCAATCAGCTAGAGCCTGCTTCACTGGGGAAACAATCAATTAACCACTTCCACTAGGGCAGCCACAGACGTGCTGTTCTGGAGGTAGTAAATCTTTGAGTTTATTTGTTCTCGGTTGCACTCTCAGCTTATTTACAACATCACAGGAATCCTCCTCCTTGTTTATCCCCACTTCTGCAAGTCCCTCCCAAGGATCTTTCTGTCCAAGTCAATCAATGAAGAGTAACTCCTACAGATTAACAATTTCCAGCTTCACTGCAAATCCCTATTTCCCTTAAACAGGCAGCCAAACCAAACAGTTTCCTCCAGGCATCCGGAGGGCATTATGCCTTTAACTGTCCATCTGATTTCCAGCTGTCAATGCATTTTGTCTCACTTTAAGGCAGATGGTTTTGGTTTAGGATGTTTTGGCCCAACCAATAATCAAAGAGCCCTGCAGGACACATATTTGTCCCTGCCCTGAGGAGCAAAATGGAGCAGTCAAATGAGAGGCAGATGACATCAAAGAGCACTCAGCCCAAGCCACTCTGTGGCAGACAGGAGCAGGGAAGGACTCCAGCATGGCTGGTCCCACAGATATGATAAAGAGGGAGGTAGAAGACAGCCTGGAGGAAAAACATAAAAGGAGCATTGAGAGGATGTGACCAAGTGGTGCTGAGTGGTGCAGGTGCAAGGGGTTCAGACCGTGTCTGTGGAGGAAGCTGGCAGATGGATGGGCATGGAGAAAGGTGCACAAAGGTGGTGTGGGGATGATGAGAGTCCTCCTCAGTACCTCAAAAGAAGGTCTCAAAGCACCAAAACCAGAAGGGTCTTCAGTCCTAGTACGCTGGTGAAGAAAAGAGAGGACAGAGTGTTGGAGTCAGAGCTCAGCTCTCCAAACCACAGGCCTGTGTCTGCCATCACTGTGCTTTCAGATATAGTGAAACGAGCAATTTAGATGACACCAGCATAAAGCTGAGATCAAACTTTGATTCCCCATTTAAATTTTTTATTACAATCTTTAAATGAAAATAAAGCAGTTGTCAGCATTTTTAGATAACTTCTGGGCCTGGCAACCTGGAAGCAAATTTTGATTCACAGATGCCTCTTGCTCCTCTGATCAAATGTGCTGGCAGGACTGGTAGACAGGAGCTGTCTTAACAGTTTTAATGCACCTAAATTTGTCCCTGTAGCTGCTGTTAATGCCTTGATTGGTGCTATTGAAATCTCTTCTTAAACATATGGTAATACATTCCTCACTGATTCCCCTGCCTTTCAAAACTCAGACCTGGAGATATCATTGTCTGTAATAAGTTCATTCTGTTCCTTCTGCTTTACCGCCTGCCTGGCCTAGCTTTGATGAAGTGATTCATATAACTCACTAAGTCCAGAGCAAATTTTGATTAGTTTTTGAATTAAATAACATATTTTCTATTGGGAAGTCCTGCAAACTCAGCTTGGCATCTGATATTGATATGACCTCTGCCATTCTGGATGCATCCCCAGTAATGAAGAGTCTGGCTATCAGGGCTGAGAGTGCACTAGTTGGCCTTAATTGCCCCAGAAAGCTTCATTTGGGCCTCCCCAAGCCTGGGGAGCGTCCAGTTCTTGCCTGGGCTGTAGGTGAGACTGTCTCAGACCTGTCCCTGAACTGATGTTTGGCTTTCCATGGATGACTTTGGAGCTGGTGTGTTGATAGGACCCACTGCCATCACCCCCTGCTCTACCTCCCATGGTCTGGAACTGTGCCTGGTCATAGGGTGGTTCCTGCCCCTTCCCTGGGAGCAGCTCTGCTCTTGCTGCTTCTTGACACTGGCAGCCACAAATACAATACAGTTCTGGCAGGATTTCAGTAGATAGAAGACTTTTAATGGATTGATTTGTTAACTGTTTGAGAGAAGAACACAGGCTGTTGTTCTGTAGCACTCAATGCATAGTAGTTTTAGCCACACTTTTCCTGGGAGCTTGCATACAAGGGAGATATTGGACTCTTAATATGCATTTGTGGAATAGCACGAGCAGGCCTGTCATTTCAGTGGGATGACATTTAATTATCACGATGGGGGGACAGATCAAGAACAAGGAACATCTTCCTTTGTTCCCTGAGGGAACAGCAACCTTTCTGTGCAGACCACATCAATAGTGGAAAACACTCTGTCTAATACCATCCCAGGGTTTTATTGCACTGAATAAATAAGGCTATGCTGGGTTTCCTTCCCCAAAGCAGGAATGGGTGATGCTGTGATGTCTCTGCCATAGGCAGCACCTGTGGACAGCTGGCATGCTTGAGCCACCAATTGTCCATAAAACTTGTTGGAAAAGAAATGAGACTTGGGGAAGGATCTAAAATTCACTCATTTCACAGAGCACAGCAGCTTCCAACCAGCTCCTATGCCATGGGCATAGGAGAAGCAGAATAGGCTTAATGCTGAGCCACAACAGGCAGCAGCCTTCCCATTTAATGTGACACACCAAGGAAAACCTCTCGGTTTATGTGCTTTCTGCCTGGGAGCTTGGATACACCCAAACAGTGGGGTTTATATTTTGGGGAAGGTTCTTTTTTGTGTCTGCAGAGAGGTACACGGAAGAAGGCTGGGAGCCGGGCTTCTCCTTCATTCACACCGGTGCCACTTATACCCCCTCTCTTTCGGAAGAAAGCTTCAATATTCAACTCCTGAAACCTCCAAGGTTGTTTTCCACCGTTTCCCTCAGTGAAACCAAAGTCAGGACCACGCTCTTCCCCCTGCACCTCTTCCTCTGTCTATTTCACTTTCTCACATCAATTCACAAGCGAACCGGCACCTGCGTTATCTTTGCTCTCGGGATGCGAGGGACCTTTCCCATCCCGGGAAAGGCGAGAACACAACCGCAGCTCCCCAGGCCGGGCTCGGGGAAGGCGGCGGGCGGGGAAGGCGCAGCGCGGAGCCCGGAGCCGCCCCTCGGGGCCGCCCCTCGGGGCCGGCCCGCNGCACCGCAGGTAGGTGCGTGCCCGGCGCTCCGCTCCGCGCTCCCGCCCGCCTCGCCTCTCGTCTCCCGCCGCCTCAGCGCGGCCCCGCCGCCGCCAAGACGCCGCGGGCCGTGCTCCGAGTGAAGAATGGGGCGGCCAAGCTCGCCAAGCCGCCCGCGGCCGCGGGCGAGACCCCCGGCGGCGCCCCCGGACCCGGGCTCTTCATGGAGCGCTCGCAGAGCCGCCTCAGCCTCTCCGCCTCCTTCGAGGCCCTGGCCATCTACTTCCCCTGCATGAACAGCTTCGACGAGGAGGACGCGGGTACGGAGGGCTCGGGGGGCGGTGGTCGCCGGTGTTTGGTGTGTGTGGGCAGGCGGGGGTGGGTGCGCAGCGTGCCAGCGCCAGCCCCGACCCCGCCGTGGGTTTGGGGGCTCGGGGGTTCATCCCGGGGGGTGTGCGAGGGGTGCCGGGGGCTGCGGGGCTGGCGGAGGGACGCGTGTGCCTGCGGAGGGTAAAACCGGGAATGTGTTCCAGCGGTGAAGCACGCTCTGATCGGCTGCTGATCGATAGGAAGCACGGGTTGTTTGCAAATGGAGAGGCTCTCGCACTCCATCCGCCTCTGTGTGAATGAAGGACAGCGCTCAGGGAGAAGGCGTCCATTCTGCCGGGTGGTGTGTCCACTCTGATTTATACACCATGAACTCTCGGGTGAATTGTTCCCAGGGGTTGTTAGCGCCGTGCACCACGCTGCTTTTGGAGAGCGGAATAAAGGGATTCAGTTTAAACGAGGGCAAAGTAAATCCCAAAACAAAAGCCTTTCAGAATGGATGCAGTGATTTTCTGCCCGCATCAGAAAGACCTTTCTGGCCTCATACAGTTGGTGGTAGTCATAAAATGAGACCAAGCTTAAAAAAGAGGGGCACTGGTAGGGAAAAGTAGGAAAGGCATTGGGTTGGAAGGGAGAGGAAGGGTGGTGGGCGCTGGAGAAGGTGCTGGGAGGAGAGGGCAGCACAGCCGCTGCGTGGGTAGGGAGGGCGTGCGCGGGAGTGGATGGAGAGCGGTCGGAGAGCAGCACTCTGTGCTTTCCCGGTGGCTCTCTGGGAATTGAGGGGTGTTTTTCCCAGTACACGCTGTACCAGAGACCTAACCTGTAAGTGATTGTGGCAAATAATGAAAGTTGGTAAGTAAGGCGTATTTTAACACCGACTGTCATGGTCGCATCCCTCAAAATGCCGGCATGCTCCTTTGTCTAGTGGCTCATCCCAAGATGTGCAGATGCCAGCAGGAATACATCAGCCCGCCAGCTGCTACACCTGTAACGATGTTGTTTTTAAAGGAGTTGACGTAAGAATCAATTCATCATCTGTGTGATTAACCCAGACTTGTCATCAGCATCATGCAGGGGTGGCAGGCAGAAGATTGTCTCCTCCAACAGATGTAGTTTTTTAAATTTTTGTTTAAAATTATTGCTGGTGATTTATTTGCACTTCAGATTTGGCTGAAATGCTGAGGAGTGTACAAGACAATAATGGGAGCTTTGGGAGGTCTCAGTGCTGTTGCTTCAGGAATGATTGATAGCGAGACATGCTAAAGTATGAGAACCCAACACAATGCCTGGGACAGCATTTCATTCCCTGGTGTCCAGCCCCTCCTGCTCTGAGCAGGGTGATGCTTTAGGTGAATGCTTCCTCTTCCAGCGCTTAAAAAAGCGCTTTTGCGCTGAATTGTATTTATTCACACTTAGTGAATGTTCATGCATGAATGTTAATAAGCTGCTCTTAATACAACACAACCGCTTGTATCTGAATTAAATAAATCTGCAATTAAGACCTTATTCTCCAGCAGCTTATTAGCAGATCTTGCCTGTGTGAGTTGTCTCGTTAGCGAAGCTGCTCAGGGTGGATGCAGTGCAATGGGGATGTTGCAGTGTTGCTCCTGTATTTTGTGCCTGTGAGTGTGTGTTCAGACACGTATGAGCAACCAGCCGGGAAGAATGTGTGCCACTTTCTATTTTTGGTGTTAAAACTACAAGTGTATAATTTTCTCAAGCAAGTACATGTCATATAAGAGAAATGCTGAAATTGTGCCAAATAAGATTCTATATTATTCATACCCATGCACACTTCTGAAATTGAGAGATTCTGACCAGTTTGGGTTGCAGCATGATTTCTGTCAAAGAAATAGATCTTGATAGCTCATTCAGGGAGATGAATACTGCACTTGGCAAGATGTTCTCCGTAGGAGATGGCAGAAAAAAAATGAAATTGATCCCAGGGGCATTGACAAAGTAAACAATCCTATTTCAAACAGACACATCATCCATTTTGTCTGAAGCTGAGAACCACATCCTTAAGAGAATAGTCATCCTACAGGAAAAGGAGAAGAGCTGATAAATGGGCAAGCTTACAGGAAACTTGACGTTTTCCTCTGAAAGAGGAAAACAGCCTAATGATCGCTTAAATCTACAAACAAGAAAAATTCTTGAGGTGTTACATTTAAATTACTATGGGTGGGTCATATCAAAGGAGCATAAAAGGAAATTTACAGATGTGCTGAGAGCCGTGGCCACATTTGGACAGTGGTAGCAATACCTCTGGCTTCCAGTATTTCACCCTTTTAGTCTGGAAAAATGGCTCTGCTTTTGAAAAATACCGAATATATTTTTACCTATACGATATTTCCTTTTCTGCCTTGGCCCTTTTGTTCTTCTTTGCTGTCTACCTTGGGGACATAAGATGAGAAGACTCTTCTCATCTTCCACAGTTCCTTTGCCTAGTACACCTGCAGTGTGTCTGGACTGAGTTCTGGGCAGTGAACTGGGTGCAGATGATCTCTTAGCAGATGGTCTCCTGCAGAAGCAGGCAGACAGTGGAGGCAGGAAAGCAACAGGGCTTGGACCAAGAGACGGGATCACATTTGAGTGCTTCCGGAGCATGAGGCTGATGGAGTTTCAGATGTGTCCTGGCCATGTGTCTCTCCCAAGAGGTGGATGTGGACTTCAGTGTTCTAACACCCTTTTCATTCCTCAGCTGCATCTGCAAAGAGGATGCTCTGAGCAAATGTGGAGCTTTGTTTGCCAGGAAGTTGCAGTGGGGCTTTGAAATAGCCAAAATGACTGTCTGCACTCAGCAGTTCAAGGACTCGGGGTTAATAACTCTTTTGATCTCAGCATGGTAATGTTGCTGGCCTTCCTGCTGGCTGAGTGCCACTGTCTTTGCTCCACTGAGGTCCCCAGCAATGTCAGTGAAGTTTAAGGATTTTTAAACTGCAGTTATTATCAGAATAATTGTTGGTTTAACTTATGCAAATGTCTATCCTACATTTCAGTTATGGAGTAGTAGAGTAAGAAGAGCTAAAAGTCAGTCATGCACTCTTTGTGGGCACATTTCTAGAATGCCTGTTTCTAGCACAAATCTTGTGAACACAAATCTTAGCTGTTCTGAGGATCTGCCATACGCTTGGTCTTGGCTGGAATCAGCTGTTTGGAATGCTGATATTCCTGTGGGAACATGTCAGAAGGAACCAAGCTGCCGAGGACTGAACTGCTAAGTGGCAAGTGCATGTGGGTTAATTACAGGATCCGTGATGACTGTGGGCACCTGCCTTGTGGGCAGCTTGTGGTGCAGCTCATCATTAAAACTGAGGGAATGGGGTGTATGAAATCCCCCTTTGACTGCCAGTGGCCTTAGCACAGCCCTCCCCAGTTCAGGGTCATCCTTAAGGTTAATGGGGCTGTGTTTGCGGGTGTGGAGGAGAACCATCGTGCTCCATGTGCAGTGAATGAAGTTTGGAAACCTGGCTAAAGGAGAACAGAAAGTAAGGGTTTTGTAGAGAGTAACAGCAACTGACTTGGAGCTGAACATGCCAAACAAACAAGTGGGCATGAGAGAGGAGGTGGTTTGAGTAGCTGGGACAGTTGATGTAACAGTGGTGAACCTGCTGGGAGCTGGGAAGGCAGAAGCAGTGCTCAGCTCTGGAGAGGTGAGAGCTTCCAGATGAGACCCTGGGTGCTACAGAGAACAAGAACTACAGCTAAAGAAAGGTAGAGAAATGCAAAAAATCACTGGAAGGGATGGGGTTTCCTTTCCTATGCTTAAACTGCAGGACCCAGCAGCACTTTTTGGGCTTGGGTGTGTGCTCCACTGTGCTGTGGCCCAGGTGGGTGAGACACTGTAGTGCACCAGCTCCTTTCATCCTGCATCCTGGTTTTCTTGGGAAGGACACCTGTTTGCACTGGCAGAAGGCATCTGAGGAATGCCCTGACAGGGATGCAGATTTGGATGTTTGGAGCTGCAGCCATGGGTCACACTGCAGATTCAGCTACCCTGAAATGCAGATCCAACTTGAGCATCTGCACAAGGGGAAACTCCTGTTCCTCGCACACACAAGTGTGAAGAGCAGGGCTGCTCTGGTCAGGAAGCAGGGGAAGGTACAGAGCAGCTGTGAGGGACTTGTAAGGGTCCCCTCCCTGGTCAGGACCTCAGCACGGGGACTGTCCAGCTTGGCAGACCCCTGCCCTGGCTGCAAGACAGGAGAATCAAATCGTGTCTCAGCCAGCTGGAACCAAGTGTCTGGCACAGAGAAAATGGTTTCCAAAGTCAAAATGTCTCCTAGATACTGACAGTAAGCCTTCCTCGTGTCAGCTGCTCATTCAGAAATGAGTTGAATTAGAGATAAAATTCAGCCCAGGCTGCTGCTTTCAAACACTATAAAGTATTGGCAGAGGCACTGTGTTACGATCAATTGCTTTGAAGAGAAAATATGTGAAATATTAATTTAATGGGTTGGTAAAAACATTTAAACTGTTGGGGTGTAAGAATGTGCTGTGGACATTTAGGTTAGCTTAGAATATTCTTTTGTTTGGGTTTTATCTGTTGAACTTCCTCATAATTTTAAACATTGACCTTCTCTATAATTTCAAACATTAAGGCGTTACAAAGCTATTAAATAGAGAGAGCCCCTATGTGTGTTTTCACGTTGCCATGGATATTTCTCAGTTGCAGCGCTGTATTGGGGTACATATGGTTTTAAAAGAAAATTATGATTCAAGACTTAACTAGTCCATTTTTACATTTTTTTTCTTAAAATATAGCCCAAGTGTGTTAAGTCCTTTTCATGCTTACTTTGGTTTTGCTTCATCCAAAGTTGGATGCTCTGTAAGCCTCTAACCAGTTTTGTTAGTTGTTTGTAAGGTAGGTAACCATGCTCATGTGGCAAACATATAGGAAACAAGGGAAAATATTCATCCATCTGGAATGTTAGCTATTTTTTTATCAGTCTTTTATGAATGAAAGGATAGTTTATCCCTGTAACCCTGTGAAGATAGCCTTTAGAGGTCACCTGCATTACCCTGGGGGGGTCAGCTCTGTTGGCTGGTGCAGGAGGCACCAAATCCAGGGTTTTTCCCTCTTCCTGCACAGTAAGGAGTGTATCTTTGGCTGTCAGTTATCCTAATGATTGTAAGAAATGCCTCTCTTCCTGCTGGGCACATTTTAGCTCTAGGTAAACATGTTTGTTTCGTAAATGGATTAAGTTGAGAAAAAAAAAAAAAAAAGAGAACAATTCTAGAAGAGCTACTGTCAAATCAGTCTTTCATCAGAAGAAAGTGTATGAACAGGACCAGCGGCCTGGAAGAAGATGCTGTGGATAAGACCTGCAGAGGCTGGTGATTCCAGACCTGGTTAGGAGTCAATCCAGATCCTAAACACAGCAACTGATTCTTACACCATGGATGCACCTGGTCAGGGCAGAGCTGAACAATCCATGCTGTCCCTTTCCTGCCCTATGCACTGGAGGCAGCTTTCTGCTCTCAGGCCCTGCTGCTGCTGCATGTGTGACCGCAGTTACAGACAACAGGTTTTGTCTTTTGTGGCCATGGGAGACTGGAGCGGAGCAGGAGCCCTGAGAATGAGTCAGCACCAGGAACAAGGGATTCAAAACCTTGTCCTTGTTTGTGTTGCTCTTGGTGTTGTGGCTGCACGTGAGAGCCGTGGTCGTGGGCCAAGTTCATGCTGTGCCTGTCGAGATGCAAAGCAAAATGTCAGCTCAGTCCCAGGGCGCTCGTGGTGCGTGGCAGAACCCAGCAGATGGGGACGGGGGGACAGATGGGCGAGCGCGGGGAAGGGTGACGTGGCATCGGTCAGCGCTCAGCGTGCCAGGCTGCCTTCCCGGGCCACCAGCTGCTCCCCACTCCTGTCTCCCGTGGGGCGTCCCGCAGAGTCCTCCAGCACGCCCCAACCTGCAGCATCCACCTGTGCCTCGTGCTGAATTGTGGTAAACACTGATGTCAGGTGGGGAAGAGCGTAGTTGCTAGCCCAGGGATCTCAAGCACTGTCCCACGAAGTGCCACATAGAAGTTTCCTTGGTGTTTGTCTGGGTGTGGATTTACAGGGGAGAGGGGATGTGGATGAGGTCGTGGGCCATGGTGGTGGCTCTGTGCTGTCCCCTCAGCTTTTGCAGCACACATGTGCAGCCATGGAGAGCAGTGTTGTCTCCTTCCCTCGAAGGTGGCCTGATGTATGTTACAGCTATTCAGAGGATGATGCTGACTTCCAGCCATGTGTGCAGGAGTTGTTGAGGGTGGGTTATGTGTAACCCCTGCCAGTCACAGGAAGAGGATCTCTCTTTCCCTTATTCTGCTGTCAACCAGTTTCCAAGTAGAAGAATCTGTCCCTGGAAAGCTTTCTGTCTAGGAGACTGTTTTCTTACTGCTTCTATTTCATGTGCAGTTAATTCTAATGCAACATTTATTAATTCAAAAGCACTCTGTTCTCCAGGCAAAAAAAAAAAATTATCTTTGCTCTGTCAGATTCTTGCATCAGGACAAGTTGTGAAATGCTGTAACTACTTTGCTTCAACATTTCTGTTTGACAGAATGTGTGGATCTGCTTTGTGTAGGGGAGAATTAAGTTTGATTGGAGTAGTTGTTTTGAGGAATAATTTATCTGTGCAATTGTTTTCTGAAGCACTATTTGCTTTTATTGGAATGCCTTCAGTTAGATTAGAAATGTGAACAATTTAATTTAGGAGATGGTCTGCAAGTCATTGATGGTTTTAGTGGGGCAGTGAGACCTGACTCACCCAAGACTCTCAGCCCTGCCGTCTCCTCCTCTCTCCCACAGACATCTGTTGAGAAGCACCATTAGCATATTTGAATAAGGATTTCTGCTCCTCTGCGGAAGTGTTCAACACATTTTGAATATCCCATCTATCCAAATGATGTTCCCCTGAGGTTTGGTTTTATTTTCTGGGAGAATGCTGTACTGTATGGCAGCACGTGTCACGATAGGGGTTCTGCACCACAATGATCCATCAGCTGTGCCATTGCTTAAGTCATCTGCTGATGACACACAAATTAGGCACTCTCTTCTTTCTCTCAAACCATGCTTGCCTTGAAATCTGCATTTAAGTTCTATGTTTGGCTTTGCTTTTGCAAAACAGCACATTTGTAAAGGCTGGGAAGCCCTTACCACACAAGGGTGCAGCAAGCTCTGTAGCCCTACCTTTTAGTCAAATCCAGCCACAGGTAAATCACTGAGATGGATAATGTTCCACCCTCATGCCATCGGGGTGTTATATCAGCTTTGTCCAAAACACAGAGCACTCATACAGCCTTGCAGAAGCCAGTCTAAAATGTTTGAGTGCTCAACAATTTAGAGAGTACATCATGTACACAGGTGAATGACACATTTTTCTCAAAACTGTTTTATGATGAAGAGGAACTTGAGATATTGTCTGTGTCCTTATTCTTGCAAATGTAGAGGTAGAGGGGTCACTCGTACCTGTTCCCCAAGTAACTAATCTGCTCGTAATCAGAGGGATAGTTTACCCTAAAATTTAGCTTAAATCTGAATGGAAATAGCAGATTGCTATTGCATTGCTCCCAGCAACAAGGGAAGCAATTGATGACTGCTCTCTTCAAAGCAACTCTTCACATCGCAGAACTGTTCTGTGCTGATAATTCCAAGCCAGGAAATGACTATAATGACAGTCATTGCTGCCTGGCATCCCTCTCCCTCCTTCTGCTTTTTGGACCAAAGAAACCTGATGGATGGATTTGTTTTTGTTGGGTGTTTTTTTTGGTGATTTTTTTGTTGGTTTTTTTTTTCTTTCTTTTACATAGAGCAGTTTTCCAAGTGTCCTCTTGGCCCTCTTGCTGGACTCAGGGTCGTGCAGGACGAGCAGTGTGGGCAGTGCCGTGGTTGCTGTCTGGCCCCTCGCAGTGAGGAGTATCTGTTTCCCACACTTTGCATGCAGTATTCCTGTAAATACACACTCTTGCAAAGCAAGAGTGTCCCCACTCCAGGCTAACACTCAGGGTATGATCCATGCTATTTTCCAGGTCATTCTCTGCATGAGTGCTGCCTGGCTATTCATTCCCTTTCTGGCATTTGTACGTTTAATTTTTTCAATGCTCTGAAGTTACTACTTTTTACATGTGCCTTTAGTGGTTTTCCTTGAATTGATTTGGAGGTTTGAGCTATTTTATCCCATGGGTATCAGTCTGAATTCAGTATCTGTTGTTTAGCAAGACCCGTACTTATGGGATATTTGTGAGATTGGGAGGTGGGGTAAATGTCTGTGATAAGGTGCTTTATCCCCTGGCCTCCAGGAACACAGCAGTGTTTGTGGGTGGTTTTGGCAGCAGGAGGAGATGCTCTGTAACTGAGAATCCATGGGTGAAGTGCAGCATCCTTGAAAACCTTTGCTTTCAGTGCATCCAGTGAAACCTGGCTAAATCCCATGCATCCATTTCAGTGGCCTGATTTTTGAGGCTTCATTCTGTGATTCTCAGGTCAAGGGACTGCCGGGGTGTCATTCACAGTTAGCAGCTGGAATGAGGATGATAGTGGTTCTTACTGTGCCTCACACTGGTGACATCTGATCTAAGAGGTTGTAGTCTCTCTCCGCAAGGAACACATGGTTGTGTCCCTCTCTGGAGCTGACCATCCTCTGAGGAGCAGCAGCTCAGCTGTTGGTGGGGTCAGACTTGCAGAATGACCCACCCGACCAAGGCAGCAGCAGTGTCACCAAGCACAGGAATGTGGGCACAGGCTGCCTCTTGCTTCAGCTCCCTGGGCAATATGGATGAGGCTGACAGTTTCCCAGTGGTGACAGTTTCCCAGTGGTGACAGTTTCCCAGTGGTGACAGTTTCCCAGTGGTGACAGTTTCCCAGTGGTGTGGGACTTTTGCCAGCTGCCCACCAGCAGTATGTATATTTACAGTTAGCAGGGAATGTATCCTGCCACGTGGATGGAAAACATGTTAATTGTGTTGAAGCCAAGATGTCTAAGAAGATTAAGATTTTTTTTTTTTCCCTGTTGTAAATCCAGCTCCTTGTTTAGCACTTCTCAGCATCCTGGGAGGATTGTGTGGGTGGGTGGTTTTTTTTTTTAATTTTATTTTTACTTTTTACCTTTCCTTTCTTGTATTTTAGGCATGTCATCACAGCTCTAGCGAAAAGTTAGGAAACCTTGACTCAAGATTTTAAGGTGGCTGCTTTATATCCATATTTGTGTTTTAATCAGATTGTCAGGAAAAAAAAAGAAGGCTTTTCCTTTCTAATGCCTTGTGGATTTCCAGCTGCTCTAGTTGATTAATTCCTGAAAGTATCCTGACAACTCAGACTCCTCTTAACTCAGTACCTTTCCCTGTCCTTACGTTCAGGTTGTGCTGCTTCCCCTCTGGCTGAAGCCCTGCTACCCCTGCCATGAGACCTCACCAGTAGCCTGTGGGATTAAAGCAACTGCTCTGCACCACTTCTGCAGAGCCCTTCCACCTTTACAGCAGTTTGAATTAAATCTACAATAAGGGTAGACAGTCCTCCAGACTAACTTCTGAAGCTTGTCAGTATTCTGCTTTCCCCCAGATCCCCCCAAACCAGAAGGAATTGCAGGAATTGCTGTCACAACCCACTGTTGTATTTCAATGGTGAATTTGGTATGTTTGCCAAAAACCCAGGCATTTTTGTGTGGGTTGATCCCCCACATCTGCCTTTGGGGATCACATAGTCCACAGCTCATCCTCTCCAGATACGGGATGTAAGTAAGCAGGAAAGGCTTAGGTCGCATTATCTGATGTACCTTGAGATAAAAACAAGCCTTCTGCCATGAGCATAGTTTTTGCAAGAATCAGGGCTTGTTTTAAATATTAAATGTGCAAAGTTGGGCTTTTTCAAAAATGCCTGTGAGTTTTGGTCTGTGGTATTTGTTGAATGTGAGTGGGACTTGGGGCTGTGTCTGCTTTTGGCAGTTCAGAAAATCACCCCACAGCTCTGCAGGTGTGGGGCTGAGACTGCTGCTCTGGCTGTGCAAAGCCAGCTGGAGCAGAGGAGCAGACCCTCCCTGGGATTCTGCAATTCCTTCGGGGATGGGGGAACATTGGAAACGCTGCTGTGGAAAGCAGGGCAAGCAGTGCCGAAAGTGGGCGTGCAGGCCAGCGCTCAGCCTGGCAGACAGCGCGTGTTAAATCAGGGTGATTTATGGAACAGTTTCTGTTAAAAGCTTCCTCGTGCACTTTAGGAAGCGGAGCTGCCAGATTGGTCAAACTCCAATGCCCAGGCAGTTTGAATTGGCTGCCGGCTGCAGTAACAAGCGTGGCGAAACTCGAACAGCCGTTCCCTCCTGGCTTTGCAGGCTGCCACATCGGTGCTGCTGCTCGGAAAACAGACAGTGTCAAAATGTTACGTGGTACGAGGACATTTCCATGGCAACGTTAGCATCCCATGACACCCGCTCTCGTACTGCGGTGTCAGCGCATGCTGTCGTCGACGTACTTTCCTCCTCCATCTGGGGCCTTGAGGAATGCTGTGGTACGGATCGTATGGATTTCTTCACTTATGGGGCCGAGGGCGGATGAGGTGCTCTCACTGGGCTTTTGGGTGTCTCAAGTAAGGCAGTGATTCGTTCTTTTAGCATAGCAACTTTCACATGATTGGGTTCTGAAGCACCTGGATTTGCTTTCTGCTGCTCTGAGGAAGCAGCTTTCCCTCTGATCAGATGTTGCTGCAGGAGCTGTGTCCTACCTGGCATCAGAGTAACCCACACTCCTATCAGGCAGCTCTGAGATCACTCCATTTAGAAAGACACTCTGGTCTTGTTTTGGGACCAGTCCTTTCAGCCTAGAGACAGCCTATTGCTGATGCCCATCTGCAGCCTGCAGTGGTCTGCTCCCTCCTCCCCTTGCTTTGCAGGAGCCGTGAGCTACCCCAGGCACTGCTGGCCGTGGGGCTGGTTTTGGACAGCAGCCTGACACCTTTGGGTGGCGTTTCCTCCATGGCTGCCTGGAGGTTTCATCATGTCTTGATCAATGTTTTGGGCCTGTTTAAAAGTATTTCAGTTTTTGCTCCGTGTCCCACTAGAATTTTCAGTATTCCCCATGGTTTATTTTCCCCTTGTCTTCCTATATTTCTGTATTTCTGCCAGGTGATGTATTCTAAAATAGGCGTCATGGGGTTTTTTTCACACATGTTTATTGGCTCTTTTCCCTTGACATAGGGAAAGCTGTTCTCAATATAAGCTAGAGTCTTGGCAAAAAATAACAGAGGTGGAGATGTTTCCTGTATGGCAGCCTGTGGACCTTCCACCAGTGCACGTTTCTTCACTTCTGCTTGGTACTTTGTAAGGGCAGGAGAGAGATTTGGGGTTATTGTGCACGTGAAGGTTCTGAAAATGGCATGGGCAAAGTCGTGTTTAACTAAGGATTTGCCTACCCAGTGTGTACTGGCTGTGGATGTGCAATTCAAGGTAATGTGGGTACACAACAAAGCTGGTTTTCACACGGCGGTGCTACAGCATAAAGGGATCATATATGATAGAACCCAGAGCTTGTGATCTTCACATCTAAAGGGTCCAAGAGGGTAAATGTGAGGCTTGAGAAAGTAGCTGTTGAGGCTAGGGGAAGGAGCAGAACTTGATGTTTCAGTTATATATGTTTGTCAGAACCCACTTCTGAACTGTTTCAAAATAATAATTCTCAGCTTTCTCATTTTGCCCGGTGCTCTGCTTGGAGTCCTGCCAGAGTCCCAAGTTACTGTTCTATGAACTTGTTTTTCATCTGTTTCCACTGAATTCCTGGCATCTGCCTAGTAACAGGAGTAGTTCCTGTGACCTGGCTGCTCAGTCTCTGCAGAAACGCTTTTACTGCTCCTGCACAGGACACGCTGCTATGTCCTAAACTCAGTTTTTCCCAAGACCTAGTCCAAGCCAAGTGCCTCTAAACCTGGCATTGTGTGGGCCCTATTTCAATATTTTTCTATTTCTGTCTCAGTACTGCCTGGCTTACCTACTAAAATGCTTTATGAAATATTACATGGTCGGTTGAGGCAAAATCTGGCTTGTTGCTCTAGGAATAATACTGGGCAAATTATCCACAGTCCATTTTATTTGGTGAATTCGACTGTTTTCACAGCCTGTTCACTGCAGCTGTCTGCTGCAGAAAGGCAGCAAGCTTGTTGGACAGATTGACTGTAAAAATCGAGAAGTCTTATTTCAGGCTATAATTTTGTTTAATTTCCTGAAATCTGGAAAACTGTATATTTTCTAAACCATCTTTGCTCTGGAGCTCTAAGGCTGGGTTTCCAAAGATTGCCCATGCAGGGTAGTACCTGCATGAAAAATGTTGGTGGGAGGGTTGAATCCTGAAGCAGGGACACTGTGATGGTCTGAAAATGTTTCACTGAGCAAAATATTAATAACTTCACAGACTTATGCCAGTTTTGTTAAGAATCTGCTTTTATGTACAAGTTGACCAAGACAGGAGCATTCTGTGAATGTCAGTTATGCAGATTAAAGCAGCATTTGGCGTCTGATACTCAGTTAATGCTCAGTTAATGGTTTGAAAACTGGATTTTGCCTGTTTTAATGCTAAACTACTATGTCAGGAAAGATTATCAGCCTTTTATTTCAGTTTGGGAGGAGAAAAAAAAAAGCTTAGCATCTTGATACAAATATATCTTGAAGGGTTTAGACATTGTAAAAGATTTGGTGACCTGTTCTTTTAACCTCTTATAGTCATCAGATTTGAGAGGAAATTGCAGCCAAAAGTGAGCCTTTTAAAACTTGATCTGAGTGGTCTAACAGTCAACCTGATTTTTCCTGTTGGCATTCCTGTGCTTAGTTCTTCAGACCTGCAGGTGTTCGGTCCACTAAGGCTGCAGTGCAGAAAGGGGGAAAGAGCTGCAGAACTAGGACAGACTTGGAGTATATTTAACAATGTTCTATTTCGATGTGACAACAGCTATCGAACACCTACAAGATTGCAAACTGTGATTCACTGGGAAGCTGATATAACTGATGTCACGTTGTATTAATAGCTACAGAATTGTAACTGCTTTTAGCAGTGAGATTCATTAACAGCCTCTACAAACACTCTTGACAATCAGTTGAAAACCTGAAAATATTAGGTGTATATAAAAATGGATTATGCCATAAAGGAACCTCCCTGTGCTGCCAAATGTGTTTACAGCAGGTTCTTGAGGGTGTTATGCATAATGATTCCTCTTCATCACTTTCAGTAGGTCTCAGTGATAGCAAAAGGTGTTTGAGGACTGATCCACACTCTAAATTAATTAGGAGCTGCTGAACTAATGGGGTTACACGGTGTGAGTGTATTTGGGGATGGTGGTGTCCATGGCATTTTTCTTGGCACATGGAAGCTGCACATAGTGCTGATGATGTCTTGGAAGGTATTTATTCCTTCACTTGCTTTAGTTGCCCATTTTGGCTTCAATGGGTGTGGCAAACCATGCCTAGACAGAACTCTCCAAGGTGTACCAAGTGCAGGGAGTTCTGCTCCCCTCTGAGCCTTGCACGCTTTCCTCGGTGTGGGCTGACAGCCATGTCTGAGGACATGGGCGTGGAAGAGAAGGAAGTGTTCAGTTCTTCCTATCTTTGAAGATACTGAATTAATAGCTAACAAGGATAATGGTCCTCTCCTCCTCTGTTAGTTCTTGTCTGGGCTAAATGAGTTGGTTACTCTTCCAGGTAGACTCATCTCTTAATTACATACGTGTGGTTTTAAGGTTTGCATCCCCAGCATGATAGGTCAGGACTTGGTTGTAGAAGTGAAATGAAGACTGAGATTCAAGAGAGGAAGTGTTCAGGGTGGCATTTGCTCCATGTCAAGTTGTGTAGTCAGGCTTGTCACTGGAAGTGAATGTGTGGATGTGTAAAGCTGGGCTGACATTTCCAGTGCTCTGGGTATCTCTGACAGTTGTTCCATCACAGTTGGCCACCTACTTCCCTCAGTTCCTTCTTTCCCGTATATATCACAGTACCTCTGCTCTTCCTTTTGGCCATGAATAATTCCCTTGTCTTTAAGTTTTCAGGTGATGTGTGCTCTGTCTCATTCATCTGTCACCAGGTTTTGGCATCTCTCTTTTGGATGTGACCTTACTTTTGGTGGCCTGTGACTCGTAGGCTGTCGTGTGCTGCCTTCTGGAGATGGAGTCTTCTGAGACTGGTAGGAAAGGTTGGCTCAGGACACAGCAAAATTGCAAATAACAATCCTTTGAAAACAGTACTGTCTGCCAAGGAAGCAAAATTCCGTATTTTGAGAAGATGGAAACCCTTTTTTCCTTTTTCATTGTCCTTTTTTCCAAGGTTAGAAATCTTGGGTTTGAGTACATCGTTAAATGGTCATTTGCCCTTCCTCCCTAGAGTTACAGGCAGCTGTCCAGATAATTAAGTACAATTGATCATCTTCCAGTAACATTGTTTATGTTTTAAATATCTCAACAGCAAACGATTCATTGGGCACATAACACAGCAAGTGATCAAACCACGTCTGGCTCAACGTGTCTGTTGAAACAGCCTACGACAGTTAAGGAGTGTAATTAGCAAGACACATAGAATGGGATTGAAAAAAGATGTGAAAATAAGCAGAAGGATTTGAAAAGGATTAAGAGAGTAAATGACAAACCAGTAGTTAAATGGTGCATGATTAATGACTGTAGAAGTAAAAGGTTGACTAAATATTGTGACTCTGGGATGGCTGCCCCAAAGTAATAGAAAAATAGTCTGTTTGAAAGAATCCAGACCTGGATTTATATTGACACATATGCTGACTCTGGGTTTAGACTTGTTTCTTAGATGTGGTTCAGGTGAGCATCCCCTGAGATGCTTTCATGGTTGACTTGATGACCTGAGATTCCTCTTCCATCCTTAATATTAATGATCAGCATCAAGATATCACATACTCCACTGAAATGCTGTAAAAAAATTTACTCCTCTTCTGAACTGTGGTGCAGATGAGCTGGACTGGCAGTTTGCAGCATGTCAGTAAAGCTGTTCCAAGGAAAATCAGGCTCCGTGTTCAGTAGCTCCCAGCTTAAAAAGTTTTGTTTTGTCTCTGAGCCCTAAATTGCTTTGATTTCAATAATTCATCTCCCTCCAACTGCTTTATTGTAATTTGATTTATGAAGGAGTTGGCTCGGACACTGTCCTAGTGCTTTGTCACAGCTAAGTGAAACCAAGAGTTGTGCTAAGCACAGGTTGTGTGAAAAATACAGCATTTCCCTGGAGCTGGCCCCGAGGGGCAGCGTGGTTAGACTGGGTGTGCAAGAGCTGGAACTCCTCAGCTATAACCTTGTTATCAGTTGCCAACACTCGTTCTCTCTCTCTCTCTTGCTGTAGAAGAACTTCAGCTCATGCTTTCGTTTTTTCTAGGAGTTGATTGTGATAGTTAATTAGATAATGTTTGTAGAGCAGTGTACAAAACCTGCCAAGGGTCACTGTCCTCACTGGTATTATTAGGGCTGGAGGAAGACTGCCAGAAGGTATCGATTACTTGGTAAAAATAAACCCTTCAAACTTCCTTGGGTTTTGTTCATTACTGCTTTTTATCTCAGCATCCTGCAAACATTTCAGAGGGTGGATTTGTTTGCCAGAAGATCAAAACAAAATATTGACAACTACTGGTGCCAATTTGTAGCCTCCCATGTGGGCGACATCAGAGGAATTTGTGCAGTGCTCTGGAAAGTCTTTCGAGGCTTTAAATCCCCTTGGATCCTGGAACTGCTGTTTGAGCAAAGCATCCCAGTGTCCAGGTGGGATAGCACATCGAGTATCATGAGAGGATCTCTTTGGGCCTTGTGAAACTGTACTGTGTATAGAAGTGTGTCAACTTCCTAAAGCTGACATTTTGATTTGTTCAGTGAAGTCTGTCGATTAATTGAGTGAAGCTGAGTCTTGCAGGGTGCAGTGGGTGCTGGTGAGAGCGCTGTGTCTGGCTGGTGGGAAGGGCTCAGTGCCCTCTGTGTTTTCTAGTTCATCTCTCAGCCACAGCTGACACTTCTCACACACCTAACCATGGAAAACAAAATGTCACACTTTGAATTCATTAAGCAGCTGTGACTATTGAAAGGGAAAGCTGTTCCATATGACAGTAAAATACGAGGAAAAGTCACATATCTGTAGCAGAAAATACATGAGAAAGAGAAATACTGTGTAATGTTCAGAAGGGCCGAGTCATGCTTCATAAAGGGAAATGTCTAAGGAGAATGAATACAACAGGAGAACAATTCAATCAGGAATATGGCTTATGTGATACAGGGAGGATGTACTAGTCATTCATGGATCCAGAGGAGTAGAATTCAGTAGTGACTTCAAATCAAGCGTGGCCTTGTGGTTTCTCTGATGGAAATGTGCACTTGGAGCAGAAGCAAAATGTTACATCTTTCTCCAAAATAGGCCAAGGGCAAATCACAGACCTCTAAACATCTGCACATGTTCTGACCTAAAAATTGCTTCAGCAGGGAGACTAAACCAGGCTTTGGTGGAGACTGCAGAGTGCTTTCTGTGTGTGTGTCAGACTTGCAAATGCATTTGCTTTGATTATCACAAGTGCCCTTTGTGTTCATTTCAAACCGTTAAGCTCGTTTGAATGAATATTTGGGTACATGGAAGGTTTTTAAGTGGACTGATGGTCATCCAGCAGCCTGAAGAACTGACTTGTCATGGAGAAAAGGGCACGTCTTGTCAAAGCTGGCCAGTGGTGCTTGAAGGTCCAGTGCTGGTCTGTGCCTGCTTCCTCAGGCACAGAGCACCTGCTGGGGTATGCCCTGACCACTGGTAGTCTTTGGTAATCTTGAACAAGTACCAGCTGCTTTTCTTTTAGCACTCAGGACAATCCATGAGCTGAGGAAGGGCAAGAACCATCAGCAGATGCCATTGACTCACTCCCTCGGTGCTAGTTGCTCAGATTTGTTCTAGAAGCAACTGAGATATGAGCAAGTCTTTCAGCTGCCTGCTGCATAAAGTATGGGTGAAAATAGTTAAAAAAAAAAAGGCAGATGACAGAATTAACATCTAGCTGTATAGGTACATAGCTGGTGAAAGGGAAGAATGGTGCCAGTGCTGAGAAGTGGCAAAGAGGTTTCTATTACTGAGACAGTTTTCTGTTATTTCAATGTGTCACAACTCATCAGTAACTTTAGGATGGAGAAAGAGGTGTGTGAAATGGGACAGTAAATACCTGCCAGCACAATTTTAATGCCTTTCCAGTTGAGCTTTCTAAATGTTGTATCCATTTCCTCAACAGTGGTTGCCTGTTTGAGGAAACCACTGAATAGATTTTAATACTTTTGCTGCTCAGGGGGTTCTCATGTGGGCATTGCAAAAGCATCCCTGATGGTCCAGGCACATGTGGAGTTAGACTTGGGCATGTTGAGCAAGAGAGGAGCAGCTCTGCAGGTGGGACAGGGCTTGCACTGGGGTTCTGGACACACTGACCATGAAGGGCATCCAGTTTGCACAAACTGTGGAGGAGGAGAACCTGGAAGCAGCTTAGGAAATGGATGGGAAGCTACTGCAGTCTAAGGACTGCGATCTGACTTCTCTTCTGTGGCAAAATTTCATGTCTGTCAAGGTTTCTTAGGATGCTCCTTCAGGATGCTGGCCTGGCTTCCACTGACTAGTGACTTAGGGACTTTCTCTGCTCTTGAATTTTTTCCCCATTGATTTAATCCAATTTCTTTTTGACCCCTCGTAAACGTCCATGAGCACCCCAAAGTCCTGCAGTGAGGAGATACCCAGCAATGCCACCGCCCCTGTCACCTCATCAGGATGTCTGCTAAAGTGTTGGCATGATGAGTTCTTGGCTGTGGGTTGCCACAGAGCTGTGGCAGGGCAGACCCTAATTTTAGCACATTATGCTGGTTTAATGACAGTAATAGAAAGTCAATTTATAGGCAAGAGCAAATTGCCTTTTTATATGGGGAGGAGGATAATTCCTCCCATGTGTTGCATTATTAAATTTGTAATCTTCATTTCTAATGCTTTTCAAAAGTGAATATTAACAGAATCTAAAATGCAGCTCATAAATTTATGAGCTACATTTTTTTCCCCAAACTCTTCAAGTTCTGTGATTTGTCTTAAAAGGTGAACTTCAGCAAGGTTAGGGTTTTTTTTCATCTTTTGCTTAACTTAATAAATGAAAATCCCTTACTTGCTACCTACCTCTGGACAAGCTTAAAGGCTCCAAAGATACTGCATTTTAAACAGCAGTAATGGTTATCTATTTCCATTCTTGCTGAGTGGAGAGTTCTGAGTTCAGGCTTATTCCCTAGTGATAAAAGACACTGGAGAGAAAAAAAAATGACACGTTTTCCTATGTCATTTGCTAGCGAGGAGGCTGTTGTGATGCTCTTTTTTGTTGCCAAGGAAACAGAGCCCTGAACTCCTGTCTCTGCAGGCAGGAGGAGGAGGAAAGGATGTTATTTCACTCCTGAGCTCGATTTGTAATTGTAACTTGTGATCAGAGACTGTGAATGGGTTGGGACTGAGGGTCTCGCTTTCAAGTTCACTTTCAGAGTTGTGTGTCCTCCCTCCTTCTGTTTGCTCCCGTGTTGAAACGAGTGTGAAGGGTGGAGCCTGGCAGGGTGGGTGGCTGGCACAGGTCGCTGGCACAGTTCTGTGCAGCGGAGTGAAACAGAGCCCTCGGAGCACAGGCGGTGATGGAAGGGGTTGTACTTCTCTGACCTCGCCAGTAACATCCTGAGAAATCCCAAGGCTTCCTTATGTCGGCCCAGCTGTTAAATCTGAGAAGAGAAACATGAAAGTTACCTGCAGGTATCAGAAGGCAGGAAGTGACGGTGATGCAGGTGCTTCGTAAGCACGGTGTCCTCTCCTGACCTTGCTTCATTACTGCTGGGGAGTCGTTGCCTGCACATTTTATGAAGAGATTCCCGTCAAACTTTTTTTTTTTTTTTTACATTAAAACTATTTTTTCACTCACACACTGCCCTTTAATGCGGGTTTGATCTCTCTGAACTGTCGGTGTTGCCTGCAAGGCTGATGCTGGCTGTATCACAATTGCTTCTTCATCTGTTCTCTTTTCTGCTCTTGTAGTAGAGAGAGATTAGCAGGGTACTCTGAAGCATTTTGTTCATCCTTGCTCCTTCTACAAAATGTATTCAGAAATATTTGGCACAAATCATGGGCTTTTGGTGAACTTTCTGCCATGTACATGTCCTGGGGTAGCCATGCTGCAAACAGGCATCGCTTCTCAGGATGCTGTACTGGTGTGTGGCTGTTGTGCACTGTGAGTGATTGATGCAAATTCTGTTCAATACAATATTGAACACTCCAGTGTGCCTCTTCTTCACAAAGGACTGATTCTTACTGCATCTAGTTGTTGGTAATTGAGAAAGCTAGATTTTGGTATTGTTCCTAGAGTGTATTAATCTCCTGTATTAATTAGTCTGTATTAATCTGATGACTTTTCACTTCAATCCTCAGTAATCTGCAGCCAGGCATGATATTTTGGTTGATTTCCCACATTCTGCAGTATCTTTCAGCAGAGATGAACACGTTATGTTTATTTTCCAGCTCTGGCCAAAGGGCTTTTTCTCCTCTATTGGAAGCTCAATACTCTGCATAGAGAAACGGCGAATTGAATTTCCCAAAGGACTTCAAATAATCTGGGATGTTTTTCTATCTGAGTGCTGCTTTTGTGCATGCAGAAAGCAGATGTAGGAGGCAGTTATGTGTCTGCCATGTTCGTCTGTGGGAGAGTGTGTCACTCGGATGAGAGTTTGCATGTGTCTCTTCAGGGTTTGGGCTGTGAAAATTTTGCTTGAATGTTTTTTCTTAGGTGTCTGCTAGTTAAATTTCAGCGCCTCTGTTTTTGGTGTTGGATGGTGTTTTCCATGTGTAACGGCCTGACTTGTCCCCAGTTGAAGATATTTATGCTGTGTGATTGGCAGGGCTGTTTGCAGTGATACAAACTCTGATTTCTTAGTCACTGTGAATGACTTTACGTTGTAAGGAGCTGCTGCTCCTGTCCTGCTTCTGGGCATTGAAGCCTGACCTTCCCTTCCAGCTGTCGTGAGATATCTGCAGTGAAATTACCACAATCATGAAGGTCAGGATGCTCCCCTTTCACACTACCCAAGCAGAACCTGGCACTCGATCCAGATCCTTGATCCTGGAACGGGATCTGTGTGAGAGAAGCAGTATGAGTGCAGTGGACCCGTTTGCAGGCTTTTGGGAAATGCAGCCACTCTCCGAGCTCTCCCTGCAGCACCACGGGTGTGCTGTAAACAGGGGGGTTTGTACAGTTCTTGGTTCCATTTGGGAAGAAAAGGGTTTCCTTTAGTGCACCTGTGGTGGGCTGTGGTGCTTGCCTGGAAAAATAGGTGCTCCATGGCCATGGACCTGTCATGGGACGTCTCCATATGAGTGAAAGCAATATGCAGAATTAGAGGGAAGAACATGCTGGCTTGCTTCCTCTAACATTAGCTACAGGTATTCCATGGAAGCACCTTTGGTGAAGCCTGACACAGGTACTTGTATCATCTGGTGAGATTGTCTGGAATTAGGAACTCAATGCCTGAAATTGTTTAACTTCTCTGGAAGCCAGACCATCGGCACCCCCTCTCTGCTTCCACAGTGGATCAAATAATTGCTTCCAAATGGACACACGTTATTAAGCAGTGTGTATAATTAAAGTCAACTCCTTGTGAATGTGATCATTCATTTCCTTAAGGAAAATATGATGAAGTAATTATAACCCAAGCTAAACACAAATCAAATGCTATTCTAAATGCAATTCTACACCAGGATTCTACTTTATGAATGACTCCAGGGTTCTGTGGCTTCGTGCCTGTTAAGGAAATGGGGCTGTGTTTTTAATTGTATTTATAACGAGTGAACAAAAGGTTGCATGACTCATTCACTGTGCCAAGACTGTTGCTCTCTGTGCTCACACACACGTGGTCTCGACAAAGCCACTCGCTCCTAAAAGAGCGTCAATAGGACAGAAGGGAAGACATCTCATTAATAAATCTGGCCTTGTCAACTCCTGCCCTCTGAATTTAGTCTGTGCCAAAACTAAACTTTACTTGCTGTGTAGTGGCTGTGAATTCGAGGGAGGCAAATATTTCTTCAGTGCTTGAGCTGCTGTCCTGACCCTCTTCCCATCATTACTATGTAGCAGATACTTTCTATTTCAGCCAAATTTGGGAGAGAAGTCCAAGATGTGCAGACTCTAAAAATGCTGGAGAAGATGGCTCTGGGTAGAGAGAGACACGCACAAACTAGTACCCCCAGGAGAAAAGCCTGATACATAATCTGAGTTTAAAATTAACCTTGTGGGTGAAAGCAGACCACTGGATCTGAGCATCCAGTGGGATGGAAAGGTGTGTCAGCACCTCTGGGAGGTGTTGGTGGCTTCAGGAGACTCATGACCTGAGTCCTCCTCTGCAGCAGGAAAACACAGCTTGCAAACAGGCTGCTGAAGTTATTTTGCCCACTGCCTGCCTCTCAGAAGTTACCAAGTGAAGAGCAGGATGCTGGGCTGTTCCAGGAGGGACAGTCAGCGAGCAGGCAGGTCCAGCAGGCTCAGGAAGGGCACAACAACCTCATGCAAAGTTTCCTTCTTTAGTGAAGTGTAAGGCAGGGCAGCTCTTTCATCTCACACTGTCCTTCTCTACAATGGCTCTGTCTAGTAGCTTTATTTTTGTGAATTCACCTCGTTTTTGCAATCCTTTTCTAAATCAAGAGGTTTTCTGCAGCTCAGGCTCATTCATATTTCAGAACCTGGACTTAAGCAACATCCTCAGTTATTAATAGTGTGAGATGGATGGCAGAATTAGGACATCAGAGTGCTCTGGTTTAACTCACTGGTAATTAAGGAGAGAGCCTCACCTGGCCTTCACAACTTACCTTGGTTAGCTGGAGAACTTCCAGCCATGGGGACACAAATTGTCTCAACCTCTGATTCTCCTTGTGAATTAACAAGAAGAAAGCCCTGGGATGTCACTGGCACACAAATCAGCCACGCACCTTTCTACTTTCATGTCTTCCTGATACCTGTATCTTGATAGCTGGCAAAGTTCTAAGGGTTTGGAACTGGGAGCATGTAGAGCACCTCTGGCTGTTGATTCTATGTTTAACACTCCCCTCAGCTTTCTAGGAAATAAATATTACAGTGTAGTAGTTTAAATAAATCAGTTAAATTAATTGCCTGTGCCAAATGTACATGTTCTCTGAGCCCATCAGCTAAATTTTCCTTGACTTGGTACCTACTTGGACTGCAAAGCCCCAGGACTTTCCAGGTGGGCTGATATCAGAGGAGAGTTTAACTCTTGATAAGTTTAACTCTTAAAATCCAAAATCCAAGAAATGGAAAGATTGAATCCCCTAATTGCCACGCAGCGAGAATGTGTGTGTGTATATCTGTGGCTTATTGCATTATAAATATCATAGTAAGATGATATTTTTAAGTCATCACCCCTTGCCCAAGCACAGAAGCAGCAGATGAAGCAAGGCCTGGCATGTGGGAAGTGTCTGTCCCAGACATGTGGCCATTCCAGGGACAACATCAGCAGTTCCGTGCTTGTCTTCCCCTGGAGACCTGGGCTACAGACAGGGCACTGTTCAGGTTTCATTGCTAGGCTGCTGCAGAAATATTACAGCAGTGGGTTTTCTGGATGGATATGGACATTTCAGTTAATCAGACTCTACTGCAAAGCCTGGCAGATTGGGGGAAGAGAAGGGGGCAGTGTGTTCCATTTTCTTATAAAAATAAAAATGCAAAAGCAGCCATCAGATGAAGCTATTTGGATCCTGCTGCTGCAAAAAAATAGAGACATGGAAAGAATTCTGAAGAGCTGGATCTAACTGCAAAGTAGTTCCCATGAAATACTCTGAAAGAACCAAACATTTTTGTTAGTGGTATGGTACTACAGCTTTTTTATAGTGAAAAGCTAAACAATTTTTTATGGTAGTCAAAAACTCCATTTGAAAGTCATTGACAGTGGAACATATGTGTTTACCTTTTGGCTGTTGGCTTTCTCTCTTTTGACAATGAAGGAAGAAATCTCCAAGTGATTTTCCTGGCTACATGTTTTTTGCAGAACTTTTTCTTTAGACACTTTAAAATGAAAATTTTGGCCATTAAATTTTTTTATATAGATGAATTATCAAAAAGGTCAAAATTAAAAATAGCATCATGGGAACTATTTGGTTTTAACCTCAAAAGGAGGAGAAAAAATATGTTTAAAATATGAAAATGGAGCTCATGAAGTAAGGAAGAAAAATTGATGCTCTACCCGTGCCCCAGCCAAGCTACAAGAGATGATAACATCTACTGGGGTGGAGACCTGATTAAATACAGGCACAGCTGGATTTAAACCAAACTGCAGCTCAGGCCAGCGTGGAGGAGAAAATGCTGCCTGAAGTGTCTGAGGAGTTGGGGTTGGGCTGGGTTGTGGGGGATTGAGGGAAGGCAGCCTCAGAGGCTGTTCATGAAAATAACCCTGTGAATGATTTTTGGTCCTCTTCTAATGGTGAGGGGGAAGAACAAAAAAATTCTGGGTTCAGGGGAGTTGATTTGGCATCCACACATCTGGGCACGGATGTCAGCACTGCCTGTCGGTGTGGGTGAGGACAGGACAGCCTGAACTCCAGGATGAGAGAAAGACTTTTTGTGCTAAAATACCCTTGTGGGCCAGGAGCAATGGGATGTATTGGGACTGTGCTATGGTGGGAATTTGGAGGTGTCTCATTGGCATCTCCAGAAGCTGCCCGTGCAGGCAGGGTGTCCTGGCTCTGCTCTGCATTCAGCTGGAGTTAGTAGCTGTAACAGCAATGCAAATAGTTACTAATTTTACTGTTTTCTGGCTCTCACAAGAAGAGTTGGTTGAACTTTCCTAACCCTGTGAATGTACCTAACCTCCACAGATTAAGAATTAACACTTTGAAATATTTTTTTTTCCATCCCATAGGAGATTCTGTGCTTAATTTGGAAAGAAAGGGTGTGATTTTGTTGGTGTCTGAAACTAGGACAAGGGGAATGAAGCAAACAGCCTGATTAGTGCCCCTGCTTATCCCCAGCCATTTTGTGTCATTCTGGTGGATTACTCAGGCTGTGATGATAGCCTGGCATGTTCTGGAGCACAGTACAAACTGCCTCTCGTTAGGTGCTCATAATTCACACTCCATTAGGATGTTGATGTAGGGAATGCTTGGCAGGATGTCAGAGCTTGCCAGGCATGATGAGATTGAGTTCATCTCGTTAAACTGCATTCTGAAGTGGCAATCCAGTATTTGTATTTTTTTTCCTCAGCAGAAGCAGCCCCTTAGGAGAGCATCAGGGCTTGCTCTGAACAGAGATACCCCTGTAAAGGGGCCAGTCCTGCCCACCCCAACTGCTGACAGCTCAGCGTGTGCCAGGCTTTCATAGGTGTTGGGTATTCATGCAAGACTATGGGAAGACTTTTCTTTTTCTCCTTTGAAGCCAAACAATGGAATTTTTATTCATCTCAGAACTGATTCATGGCACACAAATCTTAGTACGTGTCACAGGGAGTCAGCATCTGACTAAACAGAAAAAAATTTTTTTTTTTTTTTTTAAATGCTTTAGGAACAGCAGTGCAGTGACAAAGTTTGAAGTGGAGAAGTTCATGTGCTGACTCTTTTCTCAGAGTACCTGAAGATAGGAAGTGAAATGGTCAGTGCTTAGCAGTCTGATGGGGTGCTGAGCTGAGATTCCCAGTGCTGCTTTTTGCCCACAGACATGCCAAAGACCAGTTTTTGGGCTTGAGGACTTTCCTCACCTCAGCAGGTGATGCCATCCAGATGGGTGCTTGATGTTTTCTCTTCTTTGTTTTCAGCCCCAAACTGACCTGCATCATCTTTTCTCATGGGGAAGAAGGATAGAAACAACTCTTAGGGTCAAAACCGAGGAGTGAAGTTAGTGGCTGTGGAAAATGAAAGGGCTTGTGAGCCTGTGTTTGAGCCAAGGGTAGAGCAGGCAGACTCAGCAGGAACTGAAAGGAGATAGCTCGGGGCCAATCTCCTCTGCAGGCAGTGGGGTCCTGTCCTGTCTCTGCTTTCTATGTGATCTAAACATGCTCTGAAGGCTTCATTGACTCTGCCAGATGGGTTTTTCTGTGTTCCCTTGCTGGAGTTGTCAGTTCTTCATGCTTCAGAAGTGCAGGTTTGTATTTTGGAGCCAAGCAGGCAATTCATGTGCTGAGGAACCCAGGTGTGAATCCAGAGAGCAGAGTCTGCCCAGGTTGATGCCCTGCAGCACGTTTGGATGGGAATTGTTCCACACTGCTTGATTTGGGTAAGAAAAGCAGTAGGACTGCAACCTCTTCACTCAAGCTCAGACTTACTTTCTTGGAAAATACAAAACATTATATTTTCCAGAGCTTTGCAGTGGGAACAAATGAAAGTAAGCATCCAGCTGATTTCCCTTCCTGATTTTTCCCCTGGCACCTCAAGGTGAAGTTTAGGAAAGGGTAACAGCTACCCAGGCTGTTTTGCCAGGCCCTTGGTGTGTGTTGGGTGGCCTGTGCTGGTGCTGTGTGTCCATGTGCTTTGGGTGCCACAGTGTTCTGTGCTTGGAAGCGGTTGGGTAATTTAGGAGCAAAGTTGATTGAGTTGAAATTCAGTCAATGCGTAATCTCAGGGCTAAATCAATACCAATTAATTCTAACGTACAGGAGGGTCTGTAGCACATGCATCATGCTGATTTCTTTTTGTGATGGTAGTATCCAGCAGACATGGAGGAGAAAATTGAAAACAAAGTGGAAAAGAGAAAGATGGTACCGAGTACCTGGGTGGAGGAAATGGAAGTGACAAGAGAAGAGACAATGTAGGGATAACAGTGAAAGGGGCGTGCTCCGTTTCTCAGAAATGCCATCAATAAACATCTATCGTAGAGTAATTTTGTGTAGGAGTAATAATTATATAATCATGACCTTGTGATGAGCTATTGTGGGGCTCACATAGATTTTGCAAGACTTGCTGGCCTCTGAGCATGGAGAGTCCTGGCAGTAGCAGAGAGGAAGGGCTTTGAAGAGCTGTGTGTTGGAGTGACCTAGAAGAGGACATGAGAAGTCGTTACTTTTCCCTTGGGCGAGAGAAGGCAACAATGCCACTCTTTATTTTTCCCACCCCCATGATTTCAGGCAAATCCAGTTCTTGGTAGCAGCTCTGCCATGTAAGTGGCACCATCCTTGAGAAGAGCTGCCTCTGGGTGAGGCTGAAAGCTGAAAATTTAGTTAAGGGAACTCTCCAAAAGATGCTCTGCTCTGCACAGGGCACCTGCATGGTCACCTTGCTCCTCTTCATTCATTACTGGGTTGCCTGGAAGGAACTTGTGGTTGGCTGGTCTGATGTCACTCAAAGATGGAATGAGGGGAAACATAATGAGATCTAATTAATAATGAACAAAATGATGGAATATAATTAATACCAGTCAAGAAGAATGTAGGGAAAATGGGTCTTGTGAGGAATTTTTTTCTCCAAGTTTTAGAAGACACAGATATCTGGGTAAATGTGATGAGTATGTTAGGGTTTTGTCCTAGAACAACATGACCCTAAAAATGTGATAGTGATAAATGGATTAGAAATCTGTTTCACATATCAAAAAGCAGTTGTCAAGGAAAAGCCTCAAAGGCAGGAGGGCTCTTTTGAAGGCCTGGTGGTGCTCAGTGTTTTCATTTGATTGGGAGCAAGCACTTAATTCACAGGCAATGTGGACATTAGAAAGAGAGTAAATCGTATTGAGGGTGGGAGAGCTGTATAGAGCTGTCTGGAGTTTTGCTTGCTTTCCCTTCAAATAAAATTAGTTTTCTTACATGTTTTTTAATATAATGTTCTGCATGGTCATACCAGCAGGACAGACAAAGGACTGCACAGCCTCCAGACGAGGTGTGATGTGACCAGGAGCTTACTGTGGTCTTGAGAGATGCCAGCAGAAGCAGTGAAGATGAGAGTACAAGCTGATTTTTACCTCTCTACGTGTTTATGCACTAAAATGCAGACTTCAGTTCTGCTGTACATGTTCTCAAAAGAGAATTTAAAACGTGGGGAGGTCATTAAAAAGATTCAAGGCCAAGAGAAAAAAAATGCCAGGGCATGAGAGACATAGAGATCTCAGTCTGTTTAACTTGTCAAAATAAGATTGAGAGATAAATCATCTGCACTGCAGAAAAGTCTTTATAGTGAGAAGACAAAGCAGCTCTCAGGGTAGAGAAGGACACTAAAAAAACTGATGTGTGAAAGCTGAAGCCAGGCAAACTTAAGCCACATCTCTAAATGTCAGGTAGTAAAATAAACTGTGCAGGCAAATGGCAGATTCTTCATCTCTCGATATCTTCAAACCCGGAGTGGATAGTGCTTTAGAAGATGTTCTTTAGCCAAACATAAATTGTTTGGCTGAACAGAGCAAAATCGAAGCGCCTGTCAACACTGAGAACGGGGCAGAGTGACTGCTGGGCCCTTCTGGTTGTTGGCGTCAGCAAGGTGCTGTGTATCTTCATCCCGGATATTTCACCAAAAAGTAACTTCTTCCCAAGGTCATCCTGAAGTAAAATCCTCTCTTAGTGATGTGTTGCACTGCAGGCTTGACTGACTGCTTAACCTCTGTTGTTTGCTGCTTAATTGGAAGAAGTTCAGGGAATAAATCTGGTGACAGTGCAGAAAATGTCGATACTACTCTTACGTGTTCCAGATACCACTGACAAATTGAGACAAATGATTTTGCCAGGCAACATCCACATAGATGCATATCAATTACCTTCTGATTGGCAAAGGTGTCGAAGCACAAAGATTTCAGGTGAGGGAGGAGGCACAGCCCCTGTGCCATGCTCCACACTGACCAGAGAAGGTTAATGGCAGGTGACTGTTGCTTGTGAAATATTTTTGGCTCACGGGTGAGAAGTGCAGTGTTGTCCATATTTGTTTCCTTTCCAGGTGTGCTACCCCTGGTCTGTCCTCCTCTCCCAGCTGACGGGGGTGGATAGTTTAGGAACCTGTATCTCATTTCTGATGGCATCTCTGGTGCTTGTGGTGATCCCTTGTCCTGTCTCAGTGATGCCTCTGGCTGCTGTGGTTTGGGAGCTTGCCTTTTTGGCAGAACAAATTACTCCCCTTCTGTTCAAGGGGAACTTTTGGCAAAAAGAGACTGTAGGGGGAAAGAAGGTTGGAGAAACCTTTCTCCAGAATAATGAGAGATGGTTTGTGAGATGTAGGAGTTGCTGTGCATCTCTGTCTGGAAGAAGAGGAGGAGCAAAGGATTTTTGTCCTCTATTTCCATTGTCTTGTTTCACAGAGATTGTTGATTGAACTGTTCCAATTTTTTCCTTTCCTTTTCTTTTTTTTCCTTTGCTAGTCTTTTTTTTTTTTTTTTCAATTTGCAAAAGCAATCATGGCTACTAGAAAACGACCCACCCAGCAGTGGAAAGCTGTGCATGTGGTGCTCTGCAGCTGAACTTGCCCTGTGCCAGCTAAATCATCTCTGGTACAGTGCCCTGGTGCTCCCACAGTGTTGCCTTTCCTTGCCTTTGGGTCTTTCTGCTTTGTGTCCCTGGCTTTGAATCAGGAGAACTTTGATAGAAAGCTGCAAGCACCCTGGGTTACTCCAAACCCTTGCTCTGTCCCAAGCCTCTCATTTGTTGCCAGCTGTGGATGAATAGTCTTCTAATTTTGAGTGTCTCCAGGCACATCTTATTAGATTGGGGAAATAAGGGATTTTTTTAAAACAGATGTTGCATGGCTGGGCAATGGGGCATTTTTAATTTGTTTCCTACACTGATGTCAGTTGATGCTTTGATTCTGGCTGCCAGCAGAGCTCTTGTGAGGACTCACCTAAAAGGGCAGGAGGATGAGTGCTCTGAGTGCACATGTGAAGGAGGGATGGGCACTGGTGCGTGTGGATGACTCAAAGATTGTTTGTGGAGGTGAATGCGAGGCAAAGGAAATGGACCATCAAGGCTGTGTTGTGCCCTCAGAGGAACCTGCAAACCCCATCAGAGGCTCCAGTGAGCTGCACAAGGCTAAAGAGGGTGCATCAAAGGGAGCTGCTCTGCACTGGCTGGGAGAATAGGCACGGCCATTTCACAAGGCTTCGCTTTCGTTGATGCCCATATTGTTATTCTTGCCCGAAGGTTTGGGTTTTGAAAGCACATGAGAAATATGTTTTACGTTTGTGCAACTTCCTGATTTATACAATGTGCTTCATGCGTTGCTCTAGGCACACAAACAGTACAAACTGTAGTTAATGTTAACCCAGAACGTGCAAATTTGATCCCCTTAGCTCACAGGGACATGTGTACACATGCTGCACCATATGTGGGGACAGCAGCTGGTACAGAGCCCTGGGGCCACCACGTTTACCCAGTTGGAAACCTCATGATACCATATGAAAAGGTACTTTACAGCTGTATTTATAGGAGAATTTTTGTCTTTGCATTTCAGTGTAGATAAAATTGGAGAAGTAGCATAAGAAGCATTTCTGATATCTTACTGAATTTTTTTTCAAAGTCCCTGTTCACACCAAGATCTAAGGAAAAGTATTTTAGGTCAAGGAGCCTGCTACACAAATAACCATGTATTTTAGGCAGGTTCTTACAGATACCCTCATGTTTCCAAAGTGGTTCAGAAAGTGATTCAGAAGTTCCACCTGAATATGAGGAAGAAGTTCTTTACTGTGTGGGTGCACTGGAACAGGTTGCTCAGAAGGTTGTGGAGTCTCCCTGACTGGAGATATTCAAGAACCATCTGGATGCAATCCTGTGCAGTATGCTCTAGGATGACCCTGTTTCAATAGGGAGGATGGATCAGATGACCCACTGTGGTTCCTTCCAGCCTTACCCATCCTGTGATTCTTTGAAAGATTTGTTTTCTTTAATATGTGGCAATCCTGAGTTCTCCAGCCTCGGTAGCTGGGTCATTTCTCCTCTGGAGGTGGTACTCAAAAAAGCTGGAAGGTTCCTGAGAGCACTGTGGGTCAGAGGTTTGTTGCCTGAATCCAGGTCAATGACTGGGCATCTTTAGAGGATTTAGATAATTCTGCTTTGTTCAGAAAACTTGTAGCAGATGTGTTTCAGGATGAGTGCTCTATGTGGGATGAAATCTGGAGCTTCCTAACACCAGCTACAGCAATTAATAGTAATGGTATTCATTACATATTCATTACATAACATGGTTTGTTCTGAGAAACAGACTGCTCGAGATGGAGGATGAAAATAGCAGCTGTTAATTTCAGAGGGCTGAGCCTCTGAAGACTGCACCCAGGAGGAACCAGAACCTACTTAATTCCCTCAGTGCTGTGGCCGAGGGCGTCTAGCGAGGGGAATAGTTCTCTCCAGGGTTTTCCACTGTTGGTGCCTTTCTGGTGCCACCAGGGGACATTTTGGCTGTGCCCAACAATTCCCCTGTGACTGGTCTGGGAGGGCTCCTGCTTTCACAGCATCTCTGGTGCTGCCTGGCCTTTTCCTCCCCTCTGCTCACTTGATACCCACCAGGACCTGCTCACTCTTTTTTTGCTGTTCCACACAAGCTGAGGCAGCAACATGGGGTTGGGGATAGGCTTGGAGGCATCAGGCTGTACACACACCTCAGCTGTGCCAGTGGTTGCTGCTGCTGTGCTCCCTGACTGGGTAGCTCTGTGTGTAACCAGCTGGTGTGGCTGCCTGCTCAGTGGGTAATTAATTGGTACAAATGGTTGGAGTAGGTAGGGAGGTGTGCATGCTCTGAGAATCTGCTGGCCCTGGCATGGGGGAGCACTGAGTGTGTTCCAGAGGTGACTCGGGAGCTGCTGATGAAGCAGGGCTGAGTAAGGGAAATGCGTGACAGATGCCAGGCTGATCTTCCAAAAGACCTTCTCTGCTTCTCCCTGGCTCTGTCAGTGCAAAAGGCTTTGTGAATAGAGGCTGACTGCCTTTTCTCCCCTTGTGTTCCTAGATGGGGATGGTCGGAGACTGAAAGGAGCCATCCAGAGGAGCACAGAAACTGGCCTGGCTGTGGAAATGCCCAGCAGGACCGTGCGCCAGGCCAGCCACGAGTCCATCGAGGACAGCATGAACAGCTATGGATCAGAGGGCAAGTAAGTCATCAGAAGGGAGCTGGGTAATCACTCGTGGGCTGCACTGTCCCTGTGCCTATTAATTGTCCTCCAGCATGATGGACGATGTGTTTTTCTGACTTGCCTATGCTGCAGGTGTACTGCCCATCCAATTAGAGCAGATTTCTCTCTCTGCATAGCTGGCACATACTTGACTGTTTATATACTTTTTTTAGTGTCCTCATTATTCTGAGCTGCAGCAGATACCCATTACTTTTAACCGCTTTGCCTTTGGATGAGTAATTCGGGGTCAATAGCAGAGGCTCATTACTGGTCGTAAATTACAAGCCAGTAGTTTTTAATGTTGCACAATAAGTTGTCCATTTCCCCTGTTTCAAAATAGCCCTTTGGTCTGGGGCAGGCGGAAGTGTCAAGGTGCTGAAAAGGGTGAAAGTAATAAAATACATTATAGCACAGCAAAATTCTGGTATCAAAATATATATTTTGGAGCCTGTGTGTGCTTTGGTAGAAAACTTCATTTTGTTTCATCTGAGTTACAGTGTCTTAAAAGAATGGGTTTCAGAAAAGATTTTTGACCCCAAGAGAAGTTATAACACACTTTGTTGCATTTAGACTTTATACCAGAATGCAAAGCAGAGGTTCTTTAGGCCGGAACTTTGGGACCTGACTTGTCTCCAATTCTGGTTTTTGTATTTCCATTACTTGAAGCCATATATGGAAATTTAATAATTTTACTAAGATGACTATTCATGGGAATCTTTGGAAGCAAAAAACCCACAGTATTTAAAAAAGAATGCAATACATACCATCCGAGTTTGTGCTTTCTAGGTGTGAGGCCAAAATGTTTCTATACCTAGAAGGTGTTCTGTTTAAGCCAAGGACCACACTTGGCATCACTCTGTATGCTCTCTGTAGTCCTGTGTGATACTCCAAGTACACGGTACAGCTAAAATGCTGGGATAGTGCAAAGGCACTCTCAATTAATGTGATTCTGGTGTTAAATAAGTAACAGGCTGTAAATTAAGAGAGACTTTCTTTAGCTTTAGAAGTAGGCTAATCCTGGAAAGGCATCATAGATCTGTGCTGAAGGTTCAAAATAGTAATGAGGCACAGACTGCGATAGCAATCTTGTCACTCCAAAGCTGTGATGTACCTTATCTCTTCTGTGAGCTGCTGTCTCCAGGGAAATATTCCTGCTACACCAGCACAGTCCTGTGGCTTGGAGTTCTGCCTCCGCTACGAGATGCAGAGGATTAGTGATTAGGTTCAGTCCCTGGGCAATGAGGAGCAAGAATCTGCTTTCACGCAGAGCGAAATTCTTTCCTTTTTATATTTACATAGCTTACCCTCCTGGGAAGGGCTGTAATTCCCTGAGTGGTCTGTGTCCTCTCCTTGCATACAGAGTGGCTGCTTTGTTGGGCTTTCGTGGAGAGGAAGTATTTCTATCAGCAAAATACTGCACCCCTACCAGTGCTGTCTCACCCTGAAGGCAGGTGACGTGTAGCTATCAGCTCGACAGAGAAAGGAGAAGCCTGTCTTGCAATCCAAATGTCTTTATTAGAACAAGCCCAACATTTGGTATTCCAACCTTGGGTGCTGCCAGAACATCCTTGCCAGTACTTCGGCCAGGGATGGGGTAGTTTCTTCTCTTCTCTGAAAAGTGTGATTAAGTGGTTCCTGGATGCTTTGTTCCTGGGTGGGATAATTAATCTCCTCTGGGAACCCGGTGGGAATTGCAGCTATCTGTCTGAGCCACAAGTGATAAGCAAACAGGACTGAGAGTACAAAGGGCTAAGAGGGCTCAATTCTCTTGAAACATGGTGGGAGGGGAGTTTCTCTGCTTTCTTTTCCTGCAGCAAAGAATGGAATTGTTTAGGGAATAGCTTTGAGGAACAGAAATGTGTTCTCCTAAATCAGATTTCTCTTGACCTCTCTCCATTGCTGTAGCTGTCTTCCCAGAGAGGCAAAATGAAGATTCATATGTCTCTGTTAGCTGTGGCGAGTTGATTATCTTTCTAAAAAACAGCTGGGTTTGTGACTGGTGCAGATACTCCCAGGTCAGAGAGTTTCCACCAGTGTTTGTCAAACCCCTGGTTTTCAGCAAGGCAAGGCTGTTCTGGTTCTTTCCACCTGTGCATCTCTTTGGTATGTTCACACCTGGAAGAAGATAGATTCAAAACCTCATCTTCCAAGAGGGCTTGTTTCTCAAATTCCATGTGTTTTTGTAATCCTTATCAATTTAAGGACTGAAAGGACACCTTCCAAAGGTGACACACTGCAGTGATCAAAGATCTGGTGAAACTTTGCTGCAGCAGGCTTAAATACCTGCCCTCAGCCATACAAACTGCTGTTAGAAAGTGATGATCACTGACTGCTTTTTCATGTTTGTTGCAGTGAGCTGGTGGCAGCTGCCACAGCTGCTCTGTGCTAGTGCAAGGTATCACAGTCAAAGAATGATTTTGAACAGTGCTGTTTTCATGTGAACCCCAGAGTGCATAAAATCCAGGGTTTTTTTTCACAGAGAGGCTTATTATGCAGGGGTGTACCTCTGAGGTATGCTAGGCCTTCTTTCAGCAAAATATTCCCTTTACCTGAAGATGAAGTATACTGGAGACTAGCTGGGCTAAATGATGCATCTCCTGGAATTTAAGCTCATACAACATGCTGGTAAATGCTGACAGTGTCAACACACTGTTTCATGTAAATTTTTGTCAGACAAAAAGTCCTCCAACCTTCTTATCCGGGTTTTCTATTGCACAGTGCTTGTGCAATAGTGTAGGAAATTAATATAATAAAACTCAGTGTGAGACTTTGTAGAAGGACAGGTAGATATTTACTCTGAACAAAACTGTTCTCAGTCATTCCTGTGTCCAGGTTTCATTCCCTCATGCTCTCATCACCCCATGCAGGCACCAAACCTCGTGAATCCAGGTGCTGGAGCCAGGCTGGATTGTGTGCTGCAGGGAGGACATGGGACACCATCTGTCAAGCCCTCACTGTGTCTGCTGAGTTGTTCTTCACAGCAGACTGGCTCTTAGACTGTGTTTTTCTTACACTTTCTAGGACTTACCTGCTGTTTTGGAGTGATCTTTCACCTCAGGGTCTTGCTTTTTTTCATCTCTGTAGATCTCAGCAGCACTGCCACCTTTTTGTTCCCTGTTTTGGGGGGATCTTTATGGCTACAGCCTGCCCTCAAACAGGGTATGGAAGTGATGTGCTCTCAAACCTTGTTGTCTGTCCTTCCCCTGTCATTGGAGAACAGATCTGCTACAGCCAGGTTGGTTGTACTTTCATATACACAGATGTTTCCATTCATAATTCATCCGGAGCAATTTTAGCACTGGTTACAAATCTCTACAGCAGTGAATATTTTCTTCTATGTATATACTTCAAAATTTGCTTGAGAGAACAGTTACCCACTGTAGTAAGTGCCTATGGGGTAGTCTCAGGACACCAGGATTGCTGCAAGGATACAATTCCGAATATAGGAATAACTCACAAACAACCCTGTGAGATTCAGCAGAGATCTCAGCTCCATCCTGGCTCTTGCACGATCTACATCTTGTTTTGGCTGGGTTTTGCTGCAGCTGCACGAGACCATGTACAGCATTCAGAAAGCAGTAGATTCTGGACTTGCATGTAACTTGTTCCTGCCAAACACTTTTCTTCCTGAAAATGGAGCAGAAAGATAAAAATGGACCTGGAACAAAAGCCTGCTAGCTGCCATAGTGCCTAGTGAGTGGTACTCATAACGTTTTTGTTCTTGCTGGCTACTGCTGAGATGATTAAGTTATGGAGAGCTCAGGTGATTTTTACCTTAGAAAAGCACAGCAGGTGGTGACTAACAAAGACTTGGAGGATTGTTTCTCGTATTATCTGAGATGAGTGTGCCTGTCCAGCAAGGAGGTATCTTGTTGTTAGTCATCTCACCTCTCTTCTCCATGGCAGTGCTGCCTGAGCTCTGCCTGAAGGCTGTGTGGTGGTCAGGGCAGGAGGCAGGACAGCCTGGCACAAGTGCCACCAGCACAGGCATCTCACACCTCTTGGCTTTCTTCTGGCTCTGTTACGAGTTCTCCTGCTGGGCTGGTGTGAGCCAGCACTGGGACCTAGGCTGAGGGAGCTGCCTGCCCTTCTCTGCTTCACTGGGGAGCAATAATTAAGAGGAAGCAGGAGAAAATACTGGCCTGGGTTGTAACCACATGGACACGTGAAAATTCACTTCCCTTCACCAGAAATTATCCCTCATCTTGAGAATGACCAGAAGACTTGATTCCTGAATGCGCCATTGAGGAAATTCACCTTGCAGCTATTCACTGAATGTTTCTAGACTGTTTTATAACAGATTAGCTTCAGGCCCCTTTTTATCTGAGTCCTTTTAAAAAATGTAATGAAACGTGTTGTTAATAACAGTTCAGGCTGTAAGAAATCAGTGTCTTTTGAGATGGAAACCAGGAAAGGCATGGGGATTTTTTCTGTAATATATCAAGAAATTCCCCAGCCTGTTCAGCAACAGCACATTCTTTTGTGCTGGCTAAGCTTGACCAGCACAGCTCAGAAAGGATATGACCTTGAGAGCTGTAGTTACAGCAGGAAATGCAGTGAATCCCACCTTCAGCAACCCTTTGGGAACAGGCAGAATTGCTCACTGAAGACAGGTAGCTATCTTTTATTCAGTGCATCTGCGATGACTAGTGATTGCTAAAAATGGAGCTAGCCTGGCTAGGTGGGGAAGGGAATGGGGGAGGTCTTTGTACAGAATTCGCTGCATAGTTTTTATAGCACTGTTTCAGTGGCAGAATTCATAGAGCAGAAGGAATCGGATACGCGAGCGGAGTACAATGTGTTACAGCACATAAGACAGCACGTCACAGTGCTAAAAATGCTACAGAAAGTGGAGTGGCCCAGCAAGGAACAGAGCTTGTTGAGAGGCAGAGTTGGAGATCTTGCCTGGCAGAGGAGAGGTGTGCAGTTGGCGGGGTTAGGGTGGGTTTGGGTCCTGCAGGGATAGATGCTCATGGAAAACCTTCCCAGCCAAAGTGAAGGCTCCCGCAGCGTTCACATCAACTTTGACAGGTTAAGGGGCTGTGTGCCAGTCCCTGGACAAGGTAGTTGGATGCATATTCCTCATGCACACCATAAATATTTTAAAGATGGGGTAATGGACATTGGCAAGTTCTGCCTTCCTCCTCAGCTGATAGATCTGCTTGGCTCCTGCCTGTGAGATGCGATTTAAAAGACGTTAACATGCAATATGGATGAGTGTGATTGTTACACAGAACATTGCTGCTCCCTGAAATTGGAGTTCTGATGGGGTTTTTTTAATGCTCAAATAAAATAACTGTCAAATATGTTATCAGTCTCAGAGTAGACTTCCCCCTCCCCATTTCTTCTGGCTGAAGGAATGTGTTGCTGTCCCTGTTTTTTAAAAGACAGAGCTGGAGGGTTTAGCTCTGTGTTAGATGTAGATGTGTATCTGTTAGTTCAGCTGTGTAAGTCAAACCACTGAGATGCATGGCTGTGTTTAGGCAACTTGCTTATTAATTGCAAGTTTGTGCTGTGAGAGGACAAAAAAAAAAATAGTCTTTTTTATTTACAACAACAGAACAACTTCTGAACCCTCAGCCCAGACACATCCCATGCACATACCAGACACAGTGGAGCAACTCTTTAAGAATGTATCACCTCTGGAGACTTGAGATGAGGTGTTTGTGTGGATAGTGTGAATGAATCCATGAAAAGAACAAGACAAAATGTTATCTTCTGAAAGTAGCTGTTGTCTGGATGAGCCAGGGCGTGGCCGTGTTGAAGCTGTCTGGCTTCACCACCATCCCACCTGGCTGAACCCATGGCAGTGGAGCAGTGGAGCTCCGTGGGAGTCAAGGTGTGCAACTTGTGAAATAGAGAGACAGGAATGGGAATTTGTTCCAAGGGGGAGGACACAAAATTCTGTTCTCTTGAGAGAGCTCCTGGACAAAATGGTGTTACACCCAGCCTGTGAAGGGAGCAGATGAATGCCTCGCTCTGTATTTCTTCTGTACAAACACAGCAGCGTGTAGCCATTACAAGTCAGTGCAATCAAGACCAGTCTCAAAGTCTTACAAGATAGAATAAAAAGGTTAATAATCAACAGGAAAAGAAAGGGAATATGTGGTCTGTTTTTCAAACTGATAATTCACAAATGATGTTCAGGACTGATGTGCGAAGAGGAAGGACTGAAAAAGGATTTGGAAGGAAAAAGTAAAACAATGCACAGGAATAAACTCTCAGGGAAGGATTTTAAGAGCAGGTTAGAAAAGCAGCTGTCATGGATGTAATAAGGCTTCTCTGGCCGTGGGACCTGGGTGTGGACTGGCTGACCTGTGGAGATGCATTCTGACCCTATTTCCTGCGAGTTTTACAAGGTTTTGACAAGCTGATTCTGCAGATGCTCGCAACAGCATAATGGGATACCTGGCATACAGAGTCCCAGAAGCAATTTAAAAATAGATTTAGAAAAGAGGTCAGACAAACTCCGCACGGACAGGAAGAGAAATTAATGATACATTTCCCCTAAACGTGTCTGCCTTTGCACACTCTGCATGCTAATCTGTAGGCACCAGCAGGCCGGGGTGCGGGAAGGGCTGAGCAGAGCCACATATGCTGTGTGAGAGGGATCAGCACAGCTGCTCTGCATTTTCTCTGTAGCATTTTGCATTGAAATCAGTGTTGTCCATCTAGGCGTTCAAATACTGATCAGTTTACAAGCAAACTCTGAAAAGCTGGTTCTCCATCCAGTCATATATAATGAGCAGCTGCTCTGCCATGAAGGAAGAGACTGCATGATTTGCACACAGGGAGGAAGGACACGGATCTTTGCAAGGGGTAGGTCAGGAAATGCTGCTACCTTGAAAGAGCAGAGAAGCAAGCAGCTGGCAAAGAGCCTTTAAGTCACTCTTAAATTACTCTACAGAGGACAGATTTCATACGCCCTGACCAACAGTGTGCAGCACAGGAACACAGTCTTTAGAGGCTGCACAGATTTCCTAAATAATCAGGATTAGGAATGTTGTGCTTAAAAGAAGGAGGTCTGGGCAGTTTCAGCCCCAGTATGAGCACACAACTTCTAAGATCCATAGAATTGTAGAATGTGCTGAGTCGGAAGGGACCCACCAGAATCCTCGAGTCCAACTCCTGGCCCTGCAGAGCACACTCGAAGAATCCCAACCTGTGCCTGAGAGCATTGTCCAAACACTTCCTGAACTCAGACAGGTTTGGTGCTGTGACCACTGCCCAGGGGAGCCTGTTCCAGTCTCAGCTACCCTCCAGGTGAAGAACCTTATTCTAATGTCCAATGTAGACCTCCCCTGACTTGGCTTTATACCATTTCCTCGAGTTCTGTCACTGGTCACGACACTGAAGAGATCAGTACCTGCCCCTCTGCTTTCTCTCATGAGGGTGTTGAAGACCACAATGAAGTATCCCCTCAGTCTCCTCCAGGATGGACAAACCAAGTTTCCTCAAGCGTTTCTCATAAGGCTTCCCCTCCAGTCCCATCACCATCCTTGTGCCATCTTTTGAATGCTCTCTAATAGCTCAGTGTCTTTTTTATATTGTGGTACCAAAACTGCCCCCAGGACTCGAGGTGAGGCTGCACCAGTGCAGAGCAGGGCAGGACAATCCCCTCCCTTGCTGGCTGTGCCTGAGGCACCCCAGGACACGGCTGGTCCTCCCGGCTGCCCGGGCACTGCTGCCTCGTGTTCAACTTTCCATCAACCAGGACCCCCAGGTCCCTTTCCTCAGCGCTCTCCAGCCTCTGTTCCCCAGTCTGTACACACAACCACTTTTATTCTCCATATAAACGTGTCACGAAAGACAGAAATGGTTTCTGGGCTCGGTCATCTGTGTCATAGAGCCGGGCTGGTGGTTGGTACTTGCTGTGCATGGGGAGCGTGCGGGAGCTGCTGCCAGCGCTGCTGTGGGGTCTTGTCTCCCTCTCGTGGCTGTCGCTGCGCTCCCGCTGTCCCCAGGTGTGTCCCTGCTGCCACGCCTGCAGCGGCCCGGGGAGCCGGCTGTGCCTGCTGCCTCTTGTGCCAGGGACAGTTCGGACATGGAAATGGCTGGGTTTTTAATGCATTGGGCTGGAATGGCGTTTGCAGTCTGTGCTGAGCCTTGGCGGGAGCTGCTGCCTGTGCAGTGTTAATGTTCATGCGGCTTTCTGCTGCACTGGTGGGCTCAGGCATCCCAAAATCAATAGTATCCAGTGTCATCTTTCTGCTGTCCCTGCTCTGCCTCCTTACCTACAGCTAAGGACCGTGGTCTGAGCATCCTCCAGCAAAATGCCCTTCATTTGTCCTTGACACCCTGGAGGCATCTCTGACCTCCCTGTGCTCTCCCTCCGCCTTCCGGTCAATAACAGAGTTGCCTTCAATTTACGACCAATTCCACAGCAAACCCATAATCTTTAACTCCGTTGAAATCACTCCCATTTGGCTGTGGCAAAGCAGAGCCCGTAAATCATGATTAGTGAAAGCAAAGGGCCAGAGCAGAGATAATTAATTTCGCTTTGCTGTTCAAAGGCTGCGCTGCCCTCGCTCAGTGGAGGATTTGTGCCCTTTAGACAAAAGGCTGACAAGTGTCACCTGTTAATCTTCTCTGTGTGCAGCTCTTTGCAGCATGAGATGGTCCTGTCACAGGGCCCTGCTGGCTCTGACAGCTGCTCTTTGCAAGTCAGCTGCAAAATGCTCCCTCTTTATTCCTCCAGCTATTTTTAGCATTTCTCTTTAGATACAATAAAAAAAGACATCTCGTATCGGTGATAACCAGGTTGTAGTGATTGTTCCCCTTAAGGGAGAGGCATGTTGGGCAATGGGAGGGGAAGGGCTTTCCAGAATTGCTTCAGTGCATGTGAAACACGTCTGCTGGCTGTCACGCAGGGTGGAGACACCACTGTCACCTGCAGCAGAGCCCTTCAGGAGTCTGTCATCCCTGCCAGCACATCCAGTGTGTGCTGGTTCAGCTGGAGAGCTGGTTTCTGGATCAAGGGCAGGTCAGAACAGCTCAGTATCTGCAGAGGTCAGGCAGGAAGTCTGCTGAGCCTGCAGCATGCTCCAGAGCGGCAGAGAAGGGCTCTTGGGAGCATCAGGGCTGCATTTAAAAAATTGAAAGAAGTCACAGTCCTTGCTGGAGCTCTTTTCCTCCCTGCTTTAGCTGCAGGAAAAGCAAGTGAGTGAATAGGGAAGGTCTGTCCCACCAATCTCACTGTACATGTCCCCCTCACCTCACCATCCCAGCTTCCCTCTGAGCATTTGACAGACAGCTCACCAAGCTGGATTTGAGCATCTGAAATTTAGTCTGTTCTGCTAAATGGTTCCTGCTGGTTTTAATTCACATTCATGCTAAATTTCTGCAGTTTTATTTTCCCCTTCCCTCTCCCCTCAAGGGAGAAGCAGTGGCTTTCTTGGAGGTAGCTTATGATTTTTCCAGACAGAAATTGTTTCCATTCCAGGGTTATTGGCAATACCCAAATATATGTCCAGGAATTGGTCAAAGCCAAGATTTAGAGCTGCTGCTTCTGGTGTCTAATAAAGCACTGCAAAAGGTCAGCCTCTGTGCAATGCAGCAGCCAGTTCTACCAGTTAATGGCATAATCTATTATAGAATTAATTCCCTATGTCTTCCCTTCCCAGTCAAATACAACAACAGTGGGGAACATGAACTGTGTAATCTAATCCTGAGTTTCAGATACTGCTAGTAAACCCATTAACTGGGGCTGTTAGCCAGACTGATGGAGTCTTGACCTTGGCCTGTGTTTCTAAGTGAAGCTTTGCCATTGCCCTTGGGATCAGCCTCGCTGTTGTGAAGCAGCAGCAGCTTCACTCAAGCAGCAGCTCCACTGCCCTCCTCACGAGGGTCTGTGCTGGTGGCCCAGCCCGGGTGTCCCTGCAGCAGTGTCCTGCCCTCTCGCTGTGGTTTGCACTGCAGAGCATTCATCATTTCAAGGTCATCCAGAGCCCTCCGACTTCTGAATTTATGGAGGACAACAGCAGCTTGTGCTTTGCTGTAAACACTTCCAGTTGCCATTGGCTCACCTTTAGCCCAACAGCTCTTGTTCTTGTACTTTTTAAGGTTGTCCTTCATGCTCTCCTGCTGTTTTCCTCTGTATCATTGATGCAGGCTGCAGCATCAGGTGTTTTTACTTTCTCCTGAGCTGCCCCAGCTGCTGGGCAGAGCCTTTGCTAGCAGCATTCATAGCATCACAGATGACTTGGAAGGGACCTTAAATATCATCTGGTTCCAACCCTGGTGCCATGGGCAGGGACCCCTGCTGCTAGAGCAGAGAAGGGGTGGGCTGGTGTGAGAGCACAGGTGGCTTCTCTCCACATAGGTATAAAGTGCAGAGGAATATTTGGCATCAGCCTTTGATGTGGTTCTCTCCCTGGCAAGTAAGAGGAAGTGGTTTAGTGAATTCTTTTGACTATTTAGGGGGCAGAGGAGTTTCTCTTCTTTGCTGCCCTGCAGCATGAGGGGTTTCTGTGGGTGGTCTTCTCCTACCTTTGTGTCCCCTCTGCAGTAACATGGCTGGACTTCCCCCTGGAGAGGAACTGCTCCAAGACCTGGTTCTGGGTGTGCTGTGAACTCTCATAGCCCTCAGCTTCACTCAATCCTGGGCTTCCCCTCCTCTCTCCTGGTCCTCAGCATCTTGCTAATTAGCCCAGGCATCTGTTCTGAGCACAGCAGTGAACATTTCCCTGAACGGCTGTGAGTTGTCTTGCCAGATTGTTATTTACGTGCTCGTTCAGGTCACACACTCCCCAGGGCAGGAGCGAGACCCGAGTTTGGCCCATTTGTCTTGCGTGAGTTGAAGACCATAAAGAAAACATTTACCTTCTGGCTGACGGTCCATTCATCTCCTGCTGAATCTTATGTCTTTGTCTGTCAGGTCTCCTTTTTCCTGCACTATTTTGAGTTCTCTAGGCACTCGTTTTCATCCTTTTTTGACTCTCTGTGTGCAGCCCAAAATGCCTGAGCCAGCAGGGTCACGGAGTCTCGCTGGTCCTCGTGTGCACCAGGACTCACTTCTTCCCTCCTTGTATGGGCAAATCATGAGCCTGATAAAGCCTCTCTGGCTCCGGGCTCCCTCTTCCTCTGCTTCCCCCATCCCATGTCCCTGCAGATTTTCCAGCCCTGGGGATGTCTCCCTCTGTGCACAGTTTGTCCTGGGGAGCCAGGCCACAAATCCAGCACCTGTGCCCTGGTCCCAGAGAGGGCTGCCCTGGCAGGACTGGCAGATGCCAGGTGGGTGGTGGGGCAGGAATTGTGTGCCCACAGGGAGCAGAGCGTGGCCCTCAACAGTGACACTGGGGATGCACCTTGTGCTGCTGAGGAGTTGGTGACACAGGAAACTGAGAAAAATGTTAAACCTTCTCTGCAACGAATGCCAAATAAATGCTGCTGTTTCTGTTGTATCTCAAAATGTCACCTGGAGTGTTGGTGCAGACAGTGGATGCAGGGTGAAAAAAACACTGAGGAAAACACACCCAAGCAGAGCCCCTCCCAAGCCTGGGAGCCAGGATGCCAACACTCCCTCATCCCTTTTCACAAAGGTGACATTCCTTAAGAGCTCAAGGGCAGGTTTCTCCATGCTGATGGCTCAGCAGCTCTGCCTGTATAGCAGCAATAACCAGGTTTCTCAAAGAGCCAGGTCAGTGTAGACGGGAGGTGCAGTATTCCATGGGAAAGTTGGGCCATTTAATGCAGTGCCCCCATCACAGGGAGCTGAGCCACCCCAAGAACCTGTGCCACTGACACGTCCTCATCAGTCCCATGTGTGGCAAGATGCTGAGGTGTGTGTGTGCTGGCATCCTCCTTCCCTGTCAGAATAAATAAATATTCCCATGGGGCTGCGAGCAGGTCAGCAAATAGCTAATGGGAGCTGAAATCCCAACCTGAAATTAACACACTGCTGGCTGAATGGCGTTTGAAAAGAATTTCTTTTCTTTTTAACATCTTTTAAATGTAACTGGCTTGCAGGGGGGCACCAGCGAGTCTTTGTGGCTGACTCAGCTGTGTGAGAGCCTGCAGCCCCCAGCCCACCCCGCGGGCAGGGCTCCTCTCTGCCGTCACTTGTCCCCAGTGTGCAGCCTCCTCACAGCATCCTTGGTGAGAAGCGGATTTGGGGAGCAGGGGGCTGTATCATTGTGTGGGTAATTGCCCCCCTCCGAGGACGTTTGGAGAAGTGGAGGAGGTTTGTGATTGTGCCTGACTTTGGCACACACCCGGCGCCGCAGCAGCGTGGGTACCCCAGCACTGAGCTCCTGACGTGTGTCTCAGCAGCTGTGTCACGGTTTGGCAGATGCCTGTGGGACACATGTAGGTGTCAAATGCTGGCCTCAAGCCTCCTCCTTACCAACTGGAGCAAGTTCTTCTACAACCTCCAAAACAGCTGCGTAAATCAGGGTACAACTGGGTAAACCTTGATTTGTATCAGTGTGCCACAGAGTTTGACGCTTTTGTGTTGCTACACACGTGTCCAAGTGCAGTGAGCAGCACCTTTGGCTGTGCCATGGGCCAGCCTCAGTGCCTGGTGATTAGATTTGGAGGCTCTGTCTTCCCAATGACTTTTGTTTTGCTGTGGTGACTGTGGCAGAGGTGCTGCTGGTGTTTGAGGATGTTGTCTTATTAGCTGTGCCACCCATATTGAGATCCTCTTTGTGACTACAGTCATGGCAGCAGGTATGAAAACCACAGAGTGGACAGGGTAGATGCTTCTGGTGTTGAGCAGTAGGAAATGGGACCCTCTGATCAAAAAGGAGATGTATGGCTCTCTGTGTGCATGATAAATAAATAGGGAATTGAGTCCCAAGGGGATTGATGCTTGCCCTCCTCATCTCACATATAACTACTGCTCTTGATGCATTATTTCCTCCCCTGAAATGAGGATTGGGAAGAGGAAGGCTACAAAGAGAGATCCTATAAGCTATTCTAGAAATCTGTTACCTGAAGAGGTGACAGGCCACATATGAGCCTGAGATGGCAGAGATTTTCCTTAGAGATAATTGGTTATAGCAGAAAAATATTGACCAGCTGGTGACTGCAGCCATTGTTGGGCTTTTTGAATGAGGAAAGAGATTATAAATGGATTCCATGTAACTAAACTGTGTGAAAATCAGCGCGTTTTGCTCAAAAAAAGGCTTCTGTAGATGTCATTCATTTCAAAGATACATTAAATCTGGTTCTTTAGTTACTGGGTTGCTTTAAAATGCAAATTAACCACTTGCCAAAATAATTTTCTTTTGCAGCTTGAATTTCAGTGGAGTCCATCTGGCATCTGCTGGGCAGTTTAGTGACTTCCTGGGGAGCATGGGCCCTGCACAGTTTGTTGGCCGTCAGACCTTGGCCACCACCTCGATGGGTAAGGAACACAAAGGAGTTGGGTGACTTTAATTTAGTCTTGAACAGACAGTTCCTACAAGCCACCTAATAATGTGTCCGGCATCTGCTGATCTAACACTGTCCTGCTCCATTTCTCTGTTAAATCGAGTGAGCTTGGCTGAAAGGTTTTGCTGACTGCAGCAAATGTGGCATTAGGGGGAAAGCAGCAGCTTTGTGCTTTTCTCCCTCAGCTCTGAAAGCACAGACTAAGTAAAATGCAGCTAAAATCCTGAAAATGCATCCTGTGCATCCTGGGGTTTTTCTTCCTCTCTAAGGCCCACCAAGCTCTGTAAGAATTTTGTTATGGTCCACCATAATTGCATTTTCCAAAACAACCTGCAATCCTAGGTTCTTCCATTTGGGAGAGATGAGAGGCTTGCTGCCACAAAGAGTAGGAGACTGAGCCACCAAAGCCGTGTTAAAGGGCTCCCGGTGAAATTTGCTTTTGAAAATGTGGTCTGGAACTTTGTGGAGCTGCTCCAGCATAATACAGGAGGAAATCAGGCACATGCAATTTGTTGCACCTTGTAGCAGGAGGGACATGAAGACTGTTTTTTTAACATTTTAGTAACCCAAGGATATAGTGTTTTGAAAGTCTTTTGTATATTTTGACATTTTGGTTTAGGGGACGTGGAAATTGGCTTGCAAGAGCGAAATGGGCAGCTCGAAGTGGATATCATTCAGGCTCGAGGGCTGACACCGAAACCTGGCTCCAAAACACTGCCAGGTAGGATGCTTTGATCTCCTGAAGTACCTCCCTGAGCCCCAGCCTCTCACAATGCTTGTGAATAGGGAAAACTTGAATTTTAGCTTGGCAGGACTAAGCAGCCTGTGCGTGGTACTGAAAACAAGGCAGCTTGAGCAAATCTTTTCCCTGCTGCAACTGCCTTCTTTAGAAACACCTGAGACACGGCACTCTGTCTTTTCTAAAGTGAGCATGAAGGTTTTCTCCATATTTGACCACGTTTCTTTTTTCCAGCTGCTTACATCAAAGCTTACTTGCTAGAGAATGGCGTGTGCATTGCGAAAAAGAAGACAAAAGTGGCTCGCAAATCATTGGACCCTTTGTACAATCAGGTGTTGCTGTTTGCTGAGAGTCCCCAGGGCAAAGTATTACAGGTAAGATGAGCAAGTCTCAGGTCTGTCCCTCCCTCTCTTCCACCTCTCATGGAAGATACTAAGTCTGGCAAGGGATCTGGTTTTTTAACATAGATGAGAAAAAGCCAGTGTTTTCAATTGAACCAAATGCACTCCATCTGAACGTAACAAATGGAAAGGAATCCCTTTTTTTTTTCATACTCAAGTTGATGATTACTTGATACCTTGCCAGGTAGCATGAATGCCTATCCAGAAAAGGTTGAATTTTATTTTTTTAATTCCTGTTTTCCTACCCAGTTTAGAAGATAAGTGGTACCTATAGGTGCTAAACAGTCTTGCAGCATGGGTTGTCTTCTGTGTTTGTACACATTCAGGGCACTCTGCTTTGCCATCACCCAGTCACATATCCTGTCATTTTCTGCTTCTTTTCTGTTACTGCCATACTCATATTTTCAAGTCTGTACCTATGTTTTCAGAGCAAAGAGTTACTTTGCATTGTTAATTCATATAAAAATCATTTCCATCCAATAAAGCCTGGCTAAAATCTATTTGTAATACTAATGTAATTAATCCATGAGTTTCTATGTTTACCTCCACTGGCATATGAATTGCCAGTTAACTGCTGGACCCTTTTCTTTAGCGACTTCTACCTCATTTACCTTGATTAGAAGCATTTTCCCCTGATGCAACAAGACTGCACATTTATGACTGAAATGGAGTGGGACCTGGCTTGGTCTGCTCTTTCCTTGTGTGGGTTTCCTCGCTTGCTGCCAGGAAAGGCTCTTATTCCAAGAATAAAATGAGGAGCTTGGCTCTTTGCTGATGGCCATGTCACCAGACCCACTTTGTGCAGTGGCTTGCTCCATCTCCTGCTGGCCTAGAGTGTGAATATTTGGGTTTTGATTGACATTCGTTGCCTCTCCTACCTCATTTTACAGAAAACTGTAGTGTTGTGGTTGTTAGGAGCCTAGGGAAAGAAGCTGTCAGGATTAGCCAGAGACCACTAATTGTTATCTTAACCCATCCTACTCATCCTCTCCTCTTCAGAACATGGACTCACTCTGCAGTCAGTCGTCACCTTTGTCTTGAGCCACGCAGGGCCCCTTGGCCACGTGCAGACCTCCAGCATGCCTAAGCCCATGACCCTCCTTCATCTGTTCTTCCACCCACTGGTCTCCATCGTGTCGTAAGTGTGGTTCAGCTTTCCCTGCTCCTCTGCCAGCTCTTTCATCAGCCCTTCCTCTGTGTCTGTGAGCCATTCTTGGCCGTCTGTGCTGCTTGCCCTGCATGTCACCCTCGTGTCACCATTGCCAGTGCCCGGCTCCTGCCCTTCCTCCAGGTGAGTGACTGTGCCCAGTGGCCTGAGCTCCGTGTGCAGAAGTTAAAACATGCTCTTCTCCTCAAACTGTTGGCTTTTGGCCCAAGTTGTTGCTCATCTTTATTTTGTTGGTTTATTTTTCCAGATCAGGAGCTCCTCCTGCCCTTTCCCCTCAGGCCACCTTTTGGTGTATCCAAAGTCTGTTATATGCCAGGACCAGATTTTACCTGCAGGTGTTGAACTGCAGCCCTGAGGATACTTTGTGCAGGTGCTGTCCCTGCCCAGCAGAACAGTGTCTCATCCACATGCACATTCACCTCTTTTCCATGGGGGGAAAAAAAATCCAATAACATTAGGATTTGTAAACATATGCTTAAAATATGAAGTAATATAAGCAGCCAGAGCTTCACATCACCTGTTGGTAGAGTAAATATTTCTGGTCTTCTCAGCCTGTACTAAAGCTCCAGGGAGTTGGATGAGTAGAAGAAGGATTGGTCAGACTTGTGCTTCCCAAGCAAGTGTGAAAGTTGGAGGATTAACTGTGCTCCCCCTTCTTGTCTCTAAGGTGATAGTCTGGGGAAACTATGGACGCATGGAGCGCAAGCACTTCATGGGAGTCGCCAGGGTTCTCCTGGAAGAACTGGATTTGTCAACTTTAGCAATCGGCTGGTACAAGCTCTTCCCAACTTCCTCGATGGTAGATCCCACTACAGGCCCGCTCCTGCGTCAGTCCTCACAGCTCTCCCTGGAGAGCACAGTGGGACCCTGCTGTGACAGGTCTTAGTGAGTAAGGAAGGGGGAACTGCTTTTGTTTTTTAAACATGCTGTCAAGGTTTTGTTTGCTGGAACTCTGACCTCAAGCGCAATGCATGTTCAATCAGTTCTTGTGGAGCTGGAAGAGGAGGATAAACCAGTGACCTTAGACAGAAGATGAGGGGGAGGGCACTGTGCCCTCTCCGTCCGAGGAGGAGGTGCCATGGGGCATGAGTCCTAGTTGTCAAATTAGACATACACCTCTTGTTTCACTTCTCTCGCTGTCATTCTTGGACCCTTGTTTCAGATCAATATTAACCCTGGAAAGTTGCAGCATTTGAAAGAATTTGGGGGAAGTAGGGAATTAATTTCTCTTAGCTGTGCGTCTTAGAAATTTCTAACACGAATTCTTTCACAAGAAAGTACCTGAAAGATTCAGAGGTCATCGTCTGGCCTAGAAAGAGCAGGAACAGAGAGTTTAAGAGGAAGCATTAGGTTTTTTTATAATGTCTTTCTTTCTGAGAGGAAGAAAAAGAAAGAAACCTGCAACTCTTGCTTTCGAATCAGTTCCCTGTCACTGAGTCATGTTAGCTGTAACACTGTCGTTGCTGTGTTTTCAAACTGTGCCAAATTACCAGCAAGTGTCTTTACTGCATTACGTGTCTAACACTGCTGATGAAGCATACTTGGTGGGAGAACAAGTAGCGCCTACTTAGAGGAGACAGTTTAAACAGAATTCGAGTTTAGCAGGCTACTTAACTGCAATTTTGCTCAGAAAAAAAACCCCCAAAACACTAGAAGTGGGAGCTGAACATCACACTTGCAGCTTGAGGTGTTCTGTATTGTCAGATAAGACATTTTGCAATTTGCTGACTCCCTTACTTGTTGCTGTGCATCCTTCAGTCATGATGTCTTCTATGTCCTGCTTTTTTCCTTCATCTCCTTGGTACTGGTACATATCTGCTGGAGATGCTGCCCTTCCTGTTGTGCTGTGCACTGACCTGAAGCAGGACTGTTTTGTTCTGCCATGGGAGAGCAAATGGGGGGTTCTGGGCGTGCAGAAGAAAGAAACCTCAGTTTGCCAGCTGAGAAGAAGGTGCTGGAGAGCCCATAACCTTCCTTGTGGAGAGAGGGGAGCTTCAGGCAGTCTCGGTAGTACACAGACATTGTCAAGTGTCCTGCAAGGGGGCTGTGATCCCCAAAGTACAGAGAGGGAGTGAGTGAGGAATGTGATGACACAGTGGTCACAGCACATCTGTTCTGCTCATTAAACAAGTAAAGCACATTTGCTGAGCTGTGGCAGCTGCTGCCAGCAGAGCCACGTGCTGGAGGAAGTGCGCTGGCTCCTTCAGACAATTCAATTATCCAGAATCACAGAGAATCTCCCAAGATTTTCTGTTGATAGCTCTGTTTTGGCTAGGTTTTGTCTTAGTTCCTAAATGAGGATTTGATGACTGCTGTCCCAGAATAAGCTTTTGGAGATGTTTTACTTCGTGGTTTAAAAGTGAAGGTCCCGTGCCCCATGTAGGAGTGAGCAGACTCTTGACCTGGCATAGAGAAATACTGAGCATTTATTTCTGCATGTGGACCTCAGCTTTTTTAGAGTAAAAGCATGAGTGTTGAGTGGATGGTAAAAGCAGTTGCTTTTGGTCCTAGCTTGTCTATGGCATTTTAAATTATTTTGAGATAAATTACAGGATAGATGCAAAAATTATAGGCCTTACAATAATCTGTAAAAAATTATATAATATAAAGGAGAGGGAAGGAGGACAAGGGACATAGAATGACTAGTTTTTTGAGTCTTCAGTGGCAAAAGCCTCAACATTTCCGATAAATCTCTTAATTTCCTTGATCAAATATGTCTCTGGCCTCTCACTAATTATTTTTTCTAATTGTATTAGACAATTTCTATATATTAGCTGAAGAAAGTTTGTTGCATGCTGGTCAAACTATGTTGTGGCGCTCTCTCTTTTATTTTTATTTTTAAAAGGAAAAGCACATTTACTGTAAGTCAGCATCTTTTCCTCTTGGTATGTAGTGAGTACTAGGCAATATTGTACAATACGTGTATGAACTAGAATAGATTAGGTAGATTTAGTGGTTTGTAGCACTGAATCTTTTAATAACTATGACTTTAAAAGGACTGTGGGGAGCTCCAGGTACACGCCAGACCTGGCAAGAGGGCTTCTGTCTTCAGTTATGCTGAAATCTTTGTATTGGTACTTAGTTTGGACATTATCCACCAGTAAGAGCTAAGTTAATCCTGAGTTTCCTGTGTCCAGTAAAGATGAACGCAGCGCTTTTGCAGTTTATAATGGGGAGTAGGAGACTATATATGCCAAAAATATTTCCCCGGAAAACTTTGTTTAATGACTGTCTGTGGAAAAGCTCGGTTCCTGTGTGCCTGGCAGATGCGATGTGTCTCTGTTTCCTGCCCCTCTGAAAGCTCTGCAGGCTCAGTGACGATCACTTTAGTTACCACAGGACTCCTTAACACCGAGGACCATCTTCCGTCTGGTTTTAATCGTGCTGAAAGGTCACTGTCAGGGTAAAATCAAGAAGTTATGGTTCTAGTTGTGTTATTCTTGTTAACGTCTCCAGTTCTGTAATTGGGAGGCAGTTTCACAGTCTGCCCCGTCCTGTTTTCTTCTGCATTTTTTACGTGGTTGATCGTGGTCCAGTGCTTCTTGGCTTTTGTTTTACTGACTTCCTAGTCCTGTTTCACCCCAGTAAGTGAACACTGCAATCCCTGGCTGCCAAGCACAGCACAGTCACGTGGACTGGCAAGTGCAGGTGAGCTTCCTTCACAAAGCAGACTCACAGGAGCCCTTCTGCGAGTGCCCACGGGACACAGAGTGAGGCCAGGGGAGCTGCATGCTACCCTACAGTCTAAATTCTTGCTTCACTCATACCCGTGATCCCTGCACTGGCCATGGTGTATTGTAGTCAAAAAAGAACTCTTCAAGTTGTCCATCAATTTAAGACTCCCAGTGTAGCATCCAAGACAAGTCTCAGGCTTGGAATGGCCTATTTTTATAAAGCCTAACCTGCTTTTCCTCAAAAATTTTGGCTGGCCAGTTTCTGTCTGAGGTGATGTGATATGAGAGTTGGGATTACCAGTGTGGTTGTGTATAAAGCAGCATTTTGCCAGAGTGATGAGCAGCTGAAATCTGAACTTTTGTCCCCTTTGCAAGTCCTGGCTGAGTCTTTTCCTGTGCCTGAGTCTTGCTGTTGGTTACAGTCAGGGAGGGAGAGAGGAAGAGCAGGAGACTTAAATAAAAGGAAAAAAAGGCATCACAATATTTTGGTTGGTGAATGGTTCTGAGGGATGAGACTGAGGAGAGATAACACCTGCCCAACTCAGAGTTGGTTCTCTGTTCCATGTGCATGAACTGCTACATTGTAAGGGTAATGGGAGCATTGCTGGCCAAAAAAACCATAGAGAGCCAATCCCTAAATGTTACCTGCATTATGGAAAACAAAGAAATTCTGATGCTGAGAGCATCCCTGAGAGCAGAATGATCTCTCCCCAGTGGGAATCCCCTGCACACAGGGAGAGCAGCCTCGCATGTGGCTTTGTCCTCTTTGCGCTCTGAGCTAAAAGCAGCCGTGGCCGTGGTTGGTCCTGGTTTGTTCAGGCAAAAAAAATGTGATATTTTCCCAGTCTCCTGGTGTTTCTTTCCCTTTGCCCCAACACAGCTGGGATGCCCAAGGTCCTCACTCTGCAATTCAGTCCATGGATCCTCATCCTGCAGCCGGAGCTGCTGGAGCATCCCTTTGCACTGTGGGCAGGGCAAGGACCAGCATTTCTTGGCCATGGATTGTTTCAAAGGACATTGCAGAATTATTTGCTTTGAATGAAAAAATATATTTATTGTTCCTAGCTACCGGATCCTTTATCATTGTACTGTTCTAAATTTGCAGGTCTTCTGGAGTTTGAATATCACAAGTTCCTGTAAAGGAGCTGTTTTTAAGATGTTGAGGCAGTTAACAGAATCTCAGCCTAAGCATGTTTAGTAATGTTTAGACAGCAAGACAACTTTTTTATGAAACTCATTTTAAGTTAGTTTATTACATGCTGTTGGTAATATTTTAAAACAGGAAAAATATTTTTCTTTAAAGACAAAATGATATGTATGTTTTTTAACAGGTAACATAATTTAGTGTTTTCAAAAATGTTTGATGTTCTTGGTATGAAGTTTACTCATTCTTTTGATTTCTATGTTCCTTGTTGTATTTTATCAACTTTTTTCCAAAAGAAAAGAGGCATATGTAAATAAACACCAGAAGAGTCCTATAAGAAATTCTGTTCAAACTGGCCATAAAATTATTAGTAAATATTTGTTATCGTTCATTAACTCTCAGCTACTTTGTTGAAAGAATCGATGTTGTATTTTCAAGATGAGAACTACTTAGCTAGTTTTGTCATAATCCTGTACTCTGTATAAAAATCTTTTTATAAACAAAGTCTAATAGGCTACCAAGCAATAATATATTCCATTGGGTGTGCACAGATTGTGACTTGCAGGCTGTAGTACATATTGTTGATACAGTTTATAATTGTCTTCAATCTCAACAACATCACTTTTGAAAAAGATCCATATTAACTTTGATTGTAAGAAACAAAGACTGGGCTGTTGCCTTGTGAGATATATTCATCCTATAGACTTCTCTGTGAGTGTCTGTGACCATCGACATGAGATCTCTCTTAGGTGAAGAAAGAAACAGCTGTAGGTGACTTCATGCTACAGAGGTAAAAAATAGTTTCAGTATAAACTTCATTACTGTTTCAATCTCCTGTTTTTCTTAGGCTATCTAGTATTTGTAACTCGACGAGAATGGTTCCCACTGCCATTGTAGCCCTGATAAAGCAAAAAAAAGCCTTTGCACTCTGGGGCCACTTGAGTTCTGCCTGACAGCTGCCTATTTTCCTTGAGATACCTGGGGCAGGCTAAAGGGAGGGGTTTTTTCAGAGCAGCAGATTGGGCTGTTCTTCTTTAAAGGCTCTGTGGGTTATTTTGTCCATTTCATAGGTGGTATTTGTCCATTTTGTTAGAAAATTCCACCCAAGGCAGAGAGGCTGTACTTGTGCAGGGGACCACCAGGGGCCAAGGTGTAAAGCAGGCACAGGCTGTGTTCTGTGCCTTTCTTCAGAAATTTGCTAGTGCTGGCCTCATCTAAAGATTTTTCCAAAGTGGCAGGATCAGGATACTGGATTTTAAGTCAGCTCCATCACTGATGCAGTGCAAAGAATAAAAGAGCTTCAAAACAGCGTTCAGTTCATTGCCTGTGGATTCCTCCCAACACTTCCCATAGGACAAGTGTCTGTGTTGTTCTAAAGATTGCCAGGCTGCTGGCTGGCAGCAGGTCCCAGTGGTGCTGGGAGCCCCAAGGAATGCTGGAAGAATTCCTGTTTTTTATGAAATGCTTTGAAGAGAGAGAGAGACGTGTAAATGCAAAGTGCCATCAGTAGAGAAGTCCAGGGCATATTGAGACCTGGAGGTAGCATCTAAAATGAAATTGCAGCTGCAGAATTTGAGTCAAACATTTAGAAAAGAGGATGATCAGTGAAAGGAGGATGATCAGTGAAAGCCTTTTTGTGTTTACCCTGGTGCACGCAAGCCAAGGTGTGTGTCTGTGGACATGGTAATTCCACAGGGAGTTTGCAGGTGATTAGGTGTTCTCAAAATGTGGCTTCAGCTCTCACTGCCAGACTCCTCTGCTCAGTGGCCACATCCCAGTGACCAGCCACACGTCCATCCCCAGCTGTTCACCCACGACAGCAGCATCACACTCGTCCCTGGGGAACCTCAAGCTCTTCCCATGGTTTGGGCACCCTCTGCCCTCCCATCTCCGTGGTAGCTGCTCTTATCCTGGTGGAGGAGAGGAACCGGAGAGAGTTTCTTTGTAGCATTTGGTTCTTTGCACTTTAGTGGCTGAAACAGAAGGACCCTGCACCAGCCCTTTCCAGAGCACCAGCAAGCAGAGCTGACGACCCAAGGACTTTCCCTTTGTGACTTTCCAGTAGCTAAAATGGCAGCCAAAGCAGAATTGTTAATCCCAGCTTGGCCAGGTCCATGGACAGCCTTGGCATTTCCTCTGGGCATGTCATGTGGGCTGAGCCCCCCGTGTGTGGGCAGGGAAGGGCTGTGTCTGGCAGAGAGGCCCTGTGGGCACACAGTGCCCAGGCAGCCGTGAGCTCCACTCGCTGAGCCGTGGTGGGAGCAGAACCAAGCAAGGGAATGATTGAGGCACACCTTGCCAAAGCCATCCCACAGGCTTTGCAGGAGATGGTTGTTGTAGTTGATTGGGTACCAAATGTTAGGATATCTGCCTGCTGGGCTCCAGGTCCCACTAAATGCCAGCCTAGGCCTTCAAATCCTTCAGCAGTTTTTTTCTTTGGGGCTGTTGCTCCTGACCCAGTGCTGCACACTGGTCTCTGCTTTGGTGATTCCATCTTCTTGACCTGGAGCTGGTTTTGGCTTTGGAGCCAGGGAAAGCGAGGTTTGGAGAGTGACTCTTAAGGCGTGTTCCCCTAGCCTCACCTCACTGGGATTGTTTTCCTCCTGCTCGCTGCAAGCTGCTCCCTGCACAGTGGAAAGGACATCCTGGGGATGCAGTGCCTCCCCCAGACCCCCTCATGCAGCACTGCCATGGCCTGCCACCTACCAGGGATGCCAAAGTTGCGTGGCAGTCCCACATTCAAACTACAGGGGGTCCTTCCTTTCCTATCCTTGGAAGGAGCCAGGGGTCTTCTGCAGGGGCTTGGCAACCCAGGCAGGCAGGGTGTGCCATTACCACAGCCAGGAGAAGACAGGGAGCTGCCTCTGTACTGGCCAGGGAGAAGGGGAGCTCCCAGCAAGCTTTCGTCCACCTTCCCTTTGCTTTCCCCAGCACCTTCTGCCCCCCTACATGGGTCCCCACTTCCCTCTCGACACGAGGCCTTATTCCAGCCCGAGGGGACTGAGGCTGCCCACGGCATCTCTTTGCACTGACGCCTCCATCCCACGCTGCCCGCCGGGAGCCCCGGGGCGGTGGGCAGAGCTGGCCTCTGCTCGGGGATGGGGCCACCCTCAGCGCATCCACGCTCCCACCCCCCTTCTGCCACCGTGCTGGAGCTCTGCCTTGTTCCCCACTGCCAGGGCCTGGCCACTGTAGGGAAATCTGCTTTCACAGGTTAAACCTTTTTACTTCATTAATTGCTCCACAAAACCCAGTAACTTGGCAGGCGCGCCACACTCCTCTTGCTTTTCTCTAGGAGTGGGGGCAGCTGAGATCTGCTCTTTTTGGCCTCTGTAACCTTCTCCAAAACTTTCTGGAGGTTTTTAACATCATTTGGTGAGCTGTAATCTCTGTGGAGCCAGAGGGAACACAGGCAATGGAACTGGGCAGCCTGCTTGCCCAGGTGGCGAGTGGCTTGCAAGGTGCCTGGGCTGCCTTGGGTGGAAGGTGGGACGCGGTCCCGGCAGCGCCGGTGGGACGCCGGCCACTCGTCTGTAGTCAGGAGAGGATTCTGCTATACTTTTTTCCTGTCTGTAGGTTTTATTCAGACAATATGTAATGATTGAGTGATTTACAATTCAGTGTTAAGCTAATGAAAATGTTCATAATGGTGATAATAAAACCTTTTTTTTTCCTACGGTGTGTTGGAAGTTTTCTGTGGAGTGTCTCTGTCCTCTCCGTTGCCACCACCATTATCTCCAATCTAAGATTTCAGCTGGACCGTGCCTTCTGCTTGTGCCTGTAGGGAGTGAGAGCAGCTCAGCCTGGTGTGACCCATGGAAGGGCTGGCACTCCAACTCCCTCAATCAGCCCCAGCTTCAAACCTGCATTTCCCTGAGCCACTTCTGGATGTAATTTGGCCGTGGGCATCTCCAGGCACAGAGCTAAGTTGTACTCTGCTCACCACCCCAGTCAAAAGCTCCTGCTGTTTTCTTTCCAAGACCCTTCATGCTCAGCACTGGCCATTCAAGGGCGATTTTGAAACCCTGGAGGTGAAGACTCTACTGGCAGAAAAAAAATCACCCCTGGCCCAGGCTGTTGGGATTACCCACTGTGGGTGCAGGGGAGTCTGGGGACCCCCAGGGGAAGGAGACCCTCCGGTGTTACTGGGTGTGGAGCTGCTGCCTGGATGACCTGGAGCTGTGAGCCCTTGGGTGGGAAATATCTGGGGGATCCTGCTGGAGGGGTCTGTGGGAGGAGGTGGTGGTGAGAACAGGCAGCATTTTCTGGGGAGCTACAAGTTCTTTTCCCATGGGAATGAGGGATCACAGAGCCACAGGTCACTAAGAATTTCTGAAAGGCTTTTGTCATGCCTGCAAATCCCTCTGCAGGTCGTCAGGGTGAGACCAAGGGACAGCTTCCCCCCTGCCCCAGCTACAGCCCCTGGGGGAGCAGTGACGGAAGGGGGAGGAGGAGCAGGGCTTCTCCAGAGTGTCACGGGGCAGCTCAGCATCTCCCACCCTCAGACCACCACCAGCTTCCCGAGCAGGATGGGGCTCAGGCTGTCACCGAGCAGCCAAGCAGTGCTGCCTGGAAGCAGCAGCAACCAGAGCAGGTGCCCTCCTTTCTGCACCATCACCTCATCACCGGCGCTGCTCTCCAGGGTGAGGAGGTCACACCACCAGCCCCGCTGCCTCTGCCGGGCTGTGCCTTTGCACGGCTGCATCGTGGGCTGTGTGACACAACCACGGAGCCACCGAGCTTGGGCAGTGCCGTGCTGAATCCAGAGGGGGAGTGCAGGGCTGGCTCAGCCTCTGGACTGGGGTTTTCTCCTGCTTCCAGCTCTGACAGAGGTGGGTTTCACCAGGGCCACACCATGCAGGTCCGACTTGAGCAGGAATTGAAGACCTGCTTCTCTCCACAATGGTGGATGAGGGTGAGAGGTGCCAGCTCCATCTTGGCCATGGGGAGGATGTCTGAGGCTCAACGTGGAAAGAGGGAGAGATTTCCATCTGCGCAGTTTTGATGGCAAGGGCAGCACAGCACAGCCAAACCTTGGGCTGAAAACCGTGGGGAGGGTGGGAGAGATGGGACAGGGCAACAAAAGGGCTGAGCTGGTGGGATCAGCGTGAAGTGACACCACTGAGGAGCTGAGAAGCCAATGAAAGCCTCGTTTTTAAGCCTGTTCTCCATGCTCACAGCTTGCTTTGTTCCCCCCCTCCTCTCCCTTTCTCTTTAAACCAAGGCTCACCCAGCTGGTGCAGATCTGGGGCCGCTGCTGCAGAGTGAGAGGCAGCTGCTGGATCCCCCAGCCCCTGGAATGCCACACACCCCAAAGGGCCCCAGGCAGCACCCAGGTGAAGGTGTCACAAACCAGCCCCTGGTGCCAGGCCAGCTGCACCTGCATCACCCTCTCTGCCTGCATGCCCACAGGGAGGCAGCCTGGGGTTTGGGGCTTGGCCACATGCCTTTGCTCTTCCTTGTGACAAATAACCAACCACCACCAGATGGATTCACCTTTTATTAAGCTGCCACCCAGAACAAAAGGAGGAGAGAGCAAAGCCTGCCCTGAGACCTTTCCAATGCTGGCAACTCTGCATGCCTTCCCCACCAGGAAAAGGGGCTGTTTCTCCACAAAAACCCCCTCAGAGGGTATTTTAGATAGAACTGAGAGTGGAAAATGTCCCTTACTGGAGAAAAAAAAATGAAACAGAGCTCCTACTTGCTGTCAGAGCCCAGTCCTGCCTTCGTGCAGGTGAGACAGGATGGACAAAGGCCACGCTGGGGTCACCAGCTGGAAAGAGGCTCCCAGGTGTGGCTGTGCAGGTGCCACATCCCACACGGGGATGAACGTGGAGGTGGGACCATCCCCACCTCAGATAGCCCCAGCAGCAACAAGCACAAACCCATGGGCTCACAGGGACTGGGAGGAGGCGAGGAGCCGGCACAGCTGCTGGGCTGCCAGCTCCTAGAAAGGTGGGGAAGGAGCGGGTGATTTTAGCTAAGAAAAAAAAAATCTCCTTAAGACCAAGCCCTTTGCAGGTGACTGTGTAGTTCAGGAAGGCTCTCCCTGGGGCTGCCCTTAGTACAGTTTGGGCTCAGCAGAGATGAGAGCTGGGCTGGACTGGCAGAGTTCAGCTTGCCCTGGGAATGGGACACAGCATCCCTCCAGGCAGTTCAGCCAGGAGGACCTACCTGTGGTGGTGAGGTGTAAGAGGTAAGGTGTGCTGGTGGGCAAGTGGGTGAGTGCATGAGCCTCCAGCTTCCAAAAGCACTGAGCCAACCACAAACCTGAGCTCAGACCCAGGGGGCTGCTCACTGGAGATGAAGCTCCTCCATGAAGCTGTCCCCATGTGCTGACCTTCAGGCCCATTCCCTCCTGCCCACCTCTCCCTGCCCACCCACCAGCTGCAAACTGACTGTGTGGCACTGACTTACCTGTCCCTGGTGTCAGGGGACAACTTAAAGGTCCCCAGCCCTGCAGGGCTTGCTCACACAGGCTTTGCTTTTTACACTCTCTGCAAATGCAACCCAGCCCACGGAGCGAGAGTCATGTGCTGGCAGCAGCCACAGCCAAGGTTCTGCAGGGTGGGAGGGCAGCAATGCACTCTTTGGGGAGCAGGAGGTGGGAAAGCAAACCTACAGCTCACAGGGCTTCACATCGTGGGGGGAGCTCTTGCCAGTCCCAAATGCTTAAACCTACTTGGGAGGAAAAAGCAAAAAAAACAACTAACAATGTCATTCAGTCGCTGCAAAAAAGGAATCATTATTTCCTGACAGGATTTAGAGGCTCCTGCTGGGGGGAGGGGAAGGAACAGAAGAAATGAGTAAGAAGAACCTGACATCTCTGTTCTTAATTTATCCTCATAGTAAGACTCGAGCGCTGAGTACAGCCCGGCACGCGCTCCTAGATGGATTTCCTCCGCAGCTGGGGATGCTGCCGGCAGCGAGGGCTGTTGGAAGACAAAGTGCTCCCCGGGGAAGAGCCGGTCTGACCCCGTGTGCTCAGAGACACCTCGTCAATTTTGTAGGAGATGGAGTTGTAGTACACGGGGTTGGTGTGGCAGCTCAGGGTCTCGGGGTGGGAGGGCGCCGGGCTGCCGCACACCTGGGGTCTGTAGCACAGGCAGGTGCAGAAGGACGGCACCGCGGCCGCCGACGCGGCCGACTGGCGCCGCTGCCTCTCCGCATCCTCCTGCACCAGCGGGATCAGGTTCATCTGGCTCGTCCTGTCCTCCACGGGGAGAAAAATGGCGTTGCTGCTGCGGCTGTCCTCCTTTGGCTTGAGGTGGATGTTGTTGCGGGCTCTCCTCAGCGAGGCTCGCTCCTCGGCGTCCCGCCGCTCGTCCTCCGAGTTCATCGTCAGGAACCGCAGCACCACCAGGTTGAGGAAGGCGCCGATGACGGTCAGGCCCACCAGGATGTACATGAAGCTGAAAGCCACGTACGGGGGCTTCTTCTGCAAAGCCTCGTTCTTCTGCAGAGCCACGAAGTCTCCAAAGCCAATAGTGGTCAGGGTTATGAAGCAGTAGTAATAGGCGTGGAAGAAAGTCCAGCCCTCGAAATAAGAGAAGGCTGCGGCGCCGATGCACAGGGTGCCCATGCAGGACAGAAAGCCCACGAGGACCATGTTCTCCATGGAGACATGGGTTGTCCTCATGCCCAGACACTTCTTGATCTTCTTGAGCAGTAGCCGCACGACGGTGTTCATGCGCTCCCCCAGGCTCTGGAACATGACCAGCGTCAGGGGGATGCCCAGGATGGCGTAGAACATGCAGAAGACTTTGCCAGCGTCTGTGCCGGGAGCAGCGTGCCCATAACCTGCGGAGGACACGGGAGAGAGGAAAGGCAGCGTCAAGCCCTCACTGGGGTTTCCAGCAAGGCTGCCCTGTGGCCAAGAGGAGCAGTAGAAAAACGGGGAAGAATGGAAAATGACTCAGTAGCAGATCTGTAGGCAGTGCTAATGGGGCCATGGGATGCCACATCCTTTGGGATGATGGCACATTGCAGTATTGTGCAGGCAGAACCTCATTTGACCTCTAAAGAGAGAAGGTACCCTCCTGATAGCCCCCAATGTCACAGAGGCCAAGAGGAGGCCTAGAACTGGTCTGAGGTCTGCAAGCCTCCTGCAGCTCACAAACAATTCAGAGGCCATGATGCTGTGCCAGTGCCAGGTGTGCAGTGTAACCTGAACCCCACAGCGAGGGGGAACAGCGGCTCTGCAAGATGCTGAGACCAACAGTGTCAGATCACCCTGTGGGGAGGTACACACCCAGCCAGGACCATCCACAACTGCCCTTGCAGGGGCATTGTCACCTCCCCTGTCACCTGCTCCTTCTTCTCCCAACCCATCCAGTGTCACATGCACATTTCAGTCTCAGCTCTATGAGTACTTACTCTGTGGCCTGTTGGACAGGAGTTAGAGCAATCCTGTGCAATAGGGACAGGCCCTACAGGAGCAGCTAAGTCTGGAAGGACTTCTGCAGACCCACTCCAGATTTACTCCAGTGTCACTAAGACTCAGACCTAAAGCAGCACTGAACTCTTGGGGAGGAGGGGTTGTGCTGTTTTAGATGCAGGGAAGGGAGCATTCATGCCACTGCAGCCCTGTCAGCCCTTTTCATGGGGACAAGGAGCTCCAGGAGGAGGACAAGGTTCTCCTTGAATGCCTTCTGAGATTTAATTTCTCCACCTTGGCCCAAGTTTCAGAGCTGTGACTCAAGGACACCCAATTATGCTGTGAGGCATAGTGAGGTATTCACTGCAATCTTCCGGACTCCAGCGATTCTGTGCCCACCTCAATTACAGCAGCTTAGCAGAAATCGGTGGCCCCTGACCTCGGCGGATGAGTAACGAGCTCAGTGCAAGGGAGTCACATGGGGAGTAACAGCATCCAAAGGCATCCAAAGGCATCTGAGCCTTTCTTTTGAGTTGCTCTTACAAGAAGCTACCAGGGCCTGAAACTTCCCTTCTGAAGGTGTCTGCAGAACAGCGCCAGCTCCTTCCTGTGCTGCTGCCAGGCCTTTCACAGACACCTATGTGTATTTTCACTTTCTGCAGGAATTTGTGTGACTTTCGCATGGAGAACATGGGGAAAGACACCCTCGTTATCCCACAGTCTTGTTCTAAGCTGTGACTTGGCTTCACCTCAGTCCTCGCTGCCCGTGGATTTCCAGGACGCTTGAGGAAGCTGCAGCACCCAGTGACAGAAGGACCAGAGGAGCATAATCCTGTTATCCTGGGTTCCTGAGCACACCTTCTGCTCCTGGAAACTCCTGCATGGGACAGGGCTGAGGGGCTGAGGACAGTGTTGTCCTTCACCATGCTGTGCTCTGAACTGCGAGCAGGCAGCAAGGGACCAGCTTCTAATTGCTCTCTCTGTTCCCAAATTCACACAACAAAAATTGATTAATTTAATGCCTGCATGCCACATTTCACGAAATAGAGAGCAGACAGGAGACTGCAGTGGCAAAACCTCCCAGTCAGATCCAAGCTTAATAACTGAGTGCAATCACCAGGTCCCAGGCTACAAGATAATACAATGACAGCAATGAGGAGGTAAATATAATGATCCAGAAGAGCAGTAAGTGGAAAAACAATTGTTATACCCTGAGAGACTGTTGAAGGAGTGCTTGACTGATGGTTTTGAAATGACAAAGGGAATTAGAAAGAGTAAACACAGCTACAGTAATGTTAAAACTGAGATTTGGAGCACAGCCCAATATAAAGAGATCTACCATGCCAGTGCTTTAGAATTATGGCACCTGGGCCGAATTTATCACACAGGGTGTGTGATAAGCACAGCCATTGTTTGTCACAGCCAACAGGAAAATCATGTAAATGAAGCTATAACCTGCCATCATCACCAGGTGATGATGGGGATTTTTGCTGAAGTCATTCATCTTTCCCTCCTGCTGGGGTCTGACCTGAACCATGCCCTGAGCCCACCGTGGCTTGCTGGCCATGCGTGTTCCAGCTGCACAAACCCCACACTGCATCCCATGGGAGCACATGGAGACCCCAGGCAGGGCCTGCAGGATCCCTGTCCCTCTGCCACCTCTCGTCTTCTGGTCACACACTGCAGTTGATCCCACCAACCCTTGTCCTGAGGGATGATGCCTCCAGCTACCAGAGATATTTCAACCATCCCGAGCCCTTTGGTAAGGCTGAGTTCTGTCCTGAAGAACAGGAGGCGGCTGCTGGCTGTGCCAGGGCAGGATTTGGCCTCAGGATTCACATCTGCCGACTGAAATCCCAGCACAAGCAGTGACACGAGCACAGGATCCCTGTCTACCCCCACGGGCTGCTAAGGGTGCATGGATTAATCAAAGTGGATTAATTAAACAATGCTCAACTCCCCCATGGCTAATCTCACCTAAATTAAGGCAACCCTCATTCAATTTAGTTTCATCCCCTTGCAAAATTGAAGCGGACAAACCAAGGCGCTGAGCTCTCTCTAGTAAGGATAAGTGGGTCTACGTGGGAGTTTGATGTGATTCAGTCGCTCCCCTCCGGGCTGACACCCATCTCTCTGCAGGTTTCTGTGCAGGCAGAGCAGCGGGCAGTGGCTCGTGGCTCTCTTGGCTCCATAAAGCAGCTCTCACACAGCCAAACATCCCGAGTTTTGAGCCAGCAAAGAAGCCAACAATTCTTGCCCAGCTCTTCACCCAGCCACTGGCTACAGCCAGCGCAGGGGGCACACATGGCCCCCACCTCTGCCCTCCCACACCGCTGCCAACTTTGGCAGCTGCCTGCTCCAAAGGTTCCTGCAGAAGCTCCGGCAGCTGCTGCCTCCCTGGGACAATACCGTGTCTCGTGGCCCCAGCCGTAGCAGCACCCCCAGAACAGGGTGGCCCCAGCCTGCCCGTGGGTTGCCTCACCCTGGGGGTCCCCAAGGGTCAGCTCGGGGATGACCTGAAGAGATGTCCCAGCCTTGAAAGGGTGGGACCTGCCTCTGCCGTGCGGGCACCCTCCAGGCTGTCCCGGAGCTCCCAGGGGTACGGGAGGTGTGGGGCTGGAGGAGGATGGGGCGCAGGGACATGGAGATGGAGGGACATGGGATGCAGGGGCGTGGGGACGGAGGGAGATGGGAGGCAGGGATGGAGGCACACGGGGTGCGGAGGTCAGGGATGCAGGGATGCCGGGCGCGCCGGCCGGGCTGCCCGCACTCACCGATGGTGGTGATGACCGTGATGGCGAAGTAGAAGGAGCCGGCGAACTTCCACTGGCGGCCGGCGCGGTGCGGCTCGGCCTGCAGCACCAGCCGCTCCAGCTCCCGGTAGTCGTCGGCGGAGAAGCGGTACTTCCTCCGCAGCTCCCCGCGCTTCTGCTCCAGCAGCCGCTTGCGGCCGCTCTCCGCCTCCGACTCCAGCGCATCGAAGACCGCGGCGCCCACCAGCAGGTAGGAGAAGATGCAGAGGATGAGCGCGGCCGTGCGCAGGTTCTGCCGCTTCATGGCGAGNCCGCCCCCCGCGCAGCGCCCGCGCACGGCTCAGCCCGCACCGCGCACCGAGCCGCGGGCCCCGCGCAGCGCCTCCTGCCTGCCCCGGGCACCGGCTCCCGCGGGCTCCGGCTCGCACTCACACCTAGGCTGGCTCCTCTGTGACCCGAGCTCTCCCTGCCTGGCAGCCCCGGGCAGCGCTGGCAGTGGGCGGCTGCAGCTGAGCCCTGGCGAGGTCACGGTTCATTCTCGTGACAGTGACAGGAGTAACAGCCCCGTTCCCCGAAGTTGCTCCTGGATGCTCCCAGGCTGGAGGAGTTTCTCATGCCTCCACCCTCTTCGCCTGCCCTCCCAAGAGCAGGTGTCTTTGGGGCTGTGTGGCTGTCCCAAAGTACCCTGTGGTACCACCCCTGAGCGGGCAGCCCTCGATCCCTCTGCTCCGCCCAGTTCTGGGCCGCTTCACACCCGTGGCGCTGAGGAACTCTGATACTGGTGTTACCTGTGCCATCTGTTTGTGTTACCTGTGTCATCTGTCTGTGTTATCTGTGTTCTCTGTGTTATCTATCTGTGCTATCAGTGTTATCTATCTGTGTTAACTGTGTTATCTGTGCTGTCTGTGTTATCTATCTGTGTTATCTATCTGTGTTATCTATCTGTGTTATCTATCTGTGTCATCTATCTGTGTTAACTGTGTCATTTGTCTGTGTTAGCTGTGTTACCTGTCTGCGTTATCTGTGTCATCCTTTTCCCAGCTGGTTACCAGAGCAGTCAGTCTGGCCTGTCATGTCCAGTGATGTTTTAAGAGGGCAGAAAGGAACAAAAACAGATTCAGTGTTCCTGCTGCTTTCTTTGGCACATTGGTGAGAGGCTGCAGGCACAGGGGATGTGGGGCCCGTCCACCCTGTGCTGGTGTGGGGGCAGTGAGCTCAGCCTCTCTGCACTGATGTGCTGTGGACAGCCCAGGTCAGCCCCAAAGAGCAGGGAAATTAGCTGTGGTAGGAGGCAGAGCCCACAAATTGAAGACCCTGCTTCTCATTCCTGGTTTCCATAGCTTTTATGTAACTCCTATACTTCACTTTTAAAAATAGAAATATACTTCTGAGTTGTGTGTTGTAGGAGATAGTATCTCTCTTTCAGGGAAACAAACTTCTTCTTTTGGCTGGGAATAAAGCACACAAGTGAAAAAAACAACGAGACTTACATCCCTCTTCATCCATCTTGCTTCTCTCTCTGGAGAGGACAAAATGCTTTGGGATTTAATTGCAGCAATGAAGGTTTGAACTGGACATAAGAATAAACTTTTTAACCACGAAGACAGTGAAACACTGGAACAGACTGCTGGGGGAGATTGTGGCACCCCGTCACTTGAGGAGTTTAAAAATAAGATAAGCAGATGTCTGGGTGTCTGCTGAAAATGCTCTGGGTACAGTGGGTGCTCTCCTGAAGAAGGGGATGACTCAATGCTCTCCTAGAGCCCCTTCCATCCCTGTCCTCAGCATTTCCATGGCCAGCACAAGGGACACAGTGGCCTTTCCTACTGTAATTGTGAACTCTTTTTCACCCTGGCCACTTGCCACTTCCCTCCTCCTTGCTGAGCCTCCGTGCCAGCACCATTAGTGAAAGTTGTTATTGGAGAAAAAATAGACTCCAGCATCCATCAGGAGCAGCACAAGCTGTCGGCTTGCTGCTCGACATCGCGGTGCTTGCAGCCTCCTAAATCATGTGGCTGAGCCTCGGCTGCAGGAATGTGTCTGGTTTGTGTTCTCTGTGGTGTTTGCAGCCCTGCTAACGGGGCCTGGGATGCTGTCACACCTCCAGCCCCAGAGACATGCGGGGGCCTCCTGCTCAAGAAGATGCACTTCACCTGGTGCTGGGCATTTTTTCCACTGGTCAGCAATGACATCCCACCTTGGAGGCAGAAGCCAGAGCCGCTAGCTGAGCTTCTGTTGCTTCCATTACAGAGGAAGAAGATTTTCTGGTGATTGCATCTCTGAGTGCCTGTCACACATCTTTTAAGAGGGGTTCTGGGGCCTCCAGTGCCTTGCAGGTCAAATTCTGGGGTCCCTGGGTGATATTTGGAGGGTTAAGCTGATGCTGTAGCCTGTTATTGAAAGCCAACTGCTCTGTGCAGATGTTGGGCCAACATGCAATTGTAGGTTCCAGCATGGAAGACCCTGGGAGATGCTCTCCACCTGTGGGTGACAATAGGCACGAGATGCTTGCCCAGTTTCCTTTAGGAGCAGCGTCAATCTCAGCTGATCATGAACTAAATCCTGCACAGTTTGTTTCCAAACCCATGTTTGTGATGAGAGCCAGCAGAGCTCGGGCAGAGATGGTACAGCACGGCCTTCCCGAGGTGCTGCCTACACAGGGAGGGCTCTGTGGGTGGCATGTCCCCCTCCCTGGGGCTGGGGACACTGGGGGCAGGGGGAGCATCTCTGCTGCCACAATACGAGCAGCTCTCAGTGCTCTGTTCTGCTAGCCCAGTCCTCTTTGGGGCTTGTGGTGGGCTGGTCTTGGCTGGCTCCAAAGTCTTCTCCTGACCCCAGAAGAAATCCTTACCCTGCAGTGTCTTGGGACAAGGGTCTTCCCTCAGCATGGCCTTTCCCTGCTGCACTGGGACTTACAGAGATTGGGATGTCACTGATTTCTCCTTAGGGGCTTGCTTTGACCTCATTCAGGTCAGAGGCCCCTGTGAAATAAATGCTGTTCAGCAGGGAAAAGGGTAGCAGGATCCATCTCCTAACGAGAACCCCCCCAGTAACAAACCAGGGCTGTGTTTGGAGTGGGACTGGAGGCTTCAAAATTCAGGCTGGATTCAGCCTGTTCTGCCTCTCACTGCTGCTTTTTCCTGCCTGCAGTGATCACAGGGCATGAGTGACACCAAACTGTGTCAGATGGCTGCTGTGGAGGCCATCCTGTCCTGTTCCTCCTGAGGCACAGGGAAGTTTCACACTTTCCTGCCGGGAAACCATAAGCTCAGCCTTTGTGTTTCCCTGGACTTTGCTCTGCTTGAGGAAGGTCAAGCTGGAGCCGTGGGTTCAGGGCAGGCAAGATAATGTACTTTATCATTGATTTTCAGTGAGAAGTTGCATTATGAGATTAAATGTCTCATTTTTATTGCATGGGGAGGCAAAGAAAAAGCAGGAGCTCTGAAAATAAAACATAAGTCCAAATGCTGTGCTTGTGTGGGGAGGTGCTTGCGACTGAGAGCGAACGTGCCTTTTTTGCAGTCCTTGGAGGTGAACTTTGAGAAGCTGCTTCCTCTGAGGTTGCTAAACAAAGTCAAACCTCATCTGTGTTTAAACCAGTGCCTAATTAATGTGTCTAATTGGCCCACATCTACTAATTCCAGGCTGGCAGGGAGTTTATTGAAAAGCTTTTCTAGTTCTAATGGATTGAAATAAGCAAAGCTGCTTAGCAGTCTCAGACAAAAAGCACTAAACAGGGATCAGTTATGTGAGTCTGCTTGAGTCAATCCCACATCCCATCACATGTCAGCCCCTTCCCTGGTTTCAGCTGCAAGGTGCCTCAGCTCTCTGAGGGCTTGGGGACCATCCTGATGTACTCTGCTTGTTTTGGGTATTTTTAAACATCAAATTGATATTTTTGTTTGCCTTAGTAAAAGCATCAGCTATTCTAGTTTTAATGCCATTTTAATACTTAGATTATACATAGCCTGGCAAAGCCACAGGGTATTTCTAAAGCAATGGATTAGTTAATTTCTAAAAAGTATTAGGTATTAGGGTATGAATAACAACCTGCTGCAGCTGCCCAGATGAAGTCCTTAAACCACAGCAGACTCCAGGCAGTGCTGGGCTGCCCCCAGCCAGGCTCACCGTGAGCTGGGCACAGGGAGTGATCCCTCCTTGCCACGGCGATGCCTCCCTCTGCAGACACAGCATCCCTGCCTGCATCCAGGCTGGATGTGTTTGCTTCTGTCCCATGACTCCACAAATCACCCTGTAAAACATCCTCCTGCACGCCAGAGCTGCCTCGGATCTGTCCTTTGGCCATGCTCAGAGTTACTGCAGGCTCAGGAACCTCACGGCTTTCTCGGCTCTGAGAATTCCCACTGCCTCCCTCCCGGGCTCTTTGTAGCTCAGATGGCTGCAGGCACTTTGCTCTGCATTGAGATCTGGAAGCTCAGCAAGGGAACTAATGAAGCATTGGACATAAACTGGTTGCAAATGCAGATTGCCTCCGCATGGGCTCCAAAGGATGTGACTTTCAGGTTTCCAGCCCCAGGGCAGGTGGACACAGTTCCATGTGTGACTCTTTTCAGCCACCTGGCCCAGTACCAGCCATGCTAAACCTCACCAAGCCACCTCCTAATACCCCAGAGCTCATTAGAAAGCCTTTCCCAATTACCCTTCCTACCCAAAATGGGTCTTATGAGGGGACACACACAGTCCCATCCTCCCACTCCGCTCCCCCCAGCAGCCTGATCCGCCAGTGGTTGTACACAAAGCAGACCTGGGCTGGAAATGCTGACAGTGCTCTTGACAGTTTATGGTCACAAACTCTATTTTCAGCCTAATAAGTTTTTTATATGCTTGGAAAGCTGTCAGTTGAACATCAGCCAGGCACAAAGTACCTGCCATAAAGCGCCTGGACCACAACCAAACGGGAAAGGTGCAGCTCTGTTTTAGCAAGTTCCTGATCTCAAACGCTTTAGTCAGTTCATTTATTTTGTTTAAGGATCTTGGCTTTAATTATAAAATAATAAGATAAAATAATAATGCCTCTACTCAAAAGTCTGTGGGAATATTTGCTGAGAGCCTGTTAAATCAAAACTGTCAGCTTGGATTGGTTTTTGGGGGTGGGAGGCTCTGTGGTGCTGCTGCCGGTGCCAGGGTGGACTGGTTGCTGCCAGGAGACCCTGGATCCCAGTGATGAAGGAGAGAGGCTTTGGGAGTGTGTCTGGAGAAGGGTCCTGCTTCTGGGCAGGGTGAATCTGGAGATGAGCTGCCATGGCCACCACCACGGGCTCAACACGGGGCCACGGCCCCAGGGAGAGCAGGGCCCGATCCGGGGCGTGCCTCTGCTCCCACCACGGACAGCAGCATCACCACGCTGTAAATTACTTCCCTGCATCACAGCCTGCGGGATTGCCAGGAAGGTCAGGGGTGGCAGGGACAAAGGCTCTGGGAATGAATTACAAAATATGTGAGGCTCTTTCGGAGAGTTCCCCGGTGACGTCTTCGCCCCTGTCCTACCTGGCAGCCCACGCCGTGGCACCACTGCTGTGCGGGGATTGGAAAGGCCCTGGAAAGCTGCGGGGATGCTGTGGGACAGCCCTGGGGGAGGGCTGGGCTCTGCCATGCTGTGTGCTGCCTGCCATGCAGTGAGTGCTGCGAGGCCTCAGTGCCAAAGGTGTCTGCCCGGTGCATTAACCGGGTCCCTGGATCCCACCCTGCTTCCCAAGGTGCCCCCACCGTGGGCTGGAGGCAGCGCCTGTGCCTGCCTGGGTGCGTTTCAGGGAGGAACAGAGGTGGATCCCGTCCCATGGGGTGGGACAGGGCCGTGGGGCAGCGGGGACGGTGACCCAGTGCTGTGGGAGCTGCTGCAGTCCCGGCCGTGGCCCCCAGTGCTCCGCTTGCCGGGCAGACAGTTTACAGCAAATGGCTCCTTTCGATGCTAAAAATAACCCGCTAGGAAACAAACCGGCCCCAGGACTTCAACTGGGGAAAAGTGCATTTATTAGTAAAACTCAAGATGTCCTTTCCTGTTTTCCTCTGAAGAACTGGTTGAGAGGTTGATTGAGTTTCCCAGCCAGGCACTGAATTATTTCCATGCAGGGTTTGATTCCTCCAAGGTGCATTTTTCTTCCCCTGCTAGTGATGCTCCATGGCTGGTCCCACACTCCGCTGGCCAGAATGGCTCTGGGTTTGGGGCCACAAGGATTTCCCAGCCAAGGGAGCTGTAAATGCCCTGTGAAAATGTTCCTGCTGCCCATGCCTGAGAGCACAGCAGGTTCCCAGTGGGGAATGAACAGAACAAAATGAAATATTTGTTTTCTCTTGCAGTGTAAGCACCATATTAGGGACTTCTTTCTCCGCCTTAAAACTGCAGATTTTACTAAGTCTTGTTTATATACAAAGGGTTTCCAGTTGTTTCTCTCCAGGCTTTTCTCTGGAAGGACTAACTGGGGAAATGAGACACATCCTCTCTGAATTGCAAATGCAGATATGTCCCTGTGTGCGCTTGGCCCAGCTGCGTGTCCCCTGCTCCAGTCCCGGCCCTTTCTTTCCAGCCGTGCTCAGGGGCTGTGTGATGTCCCTGGGGCACAGCAAATGGCAGCACAGGAATTACAGCTGTTCCCTGCATTGGGACGCCAGATCTGCCGTGAATCAGTTAGAGGGAATTAAATTAACAGTAGGCTTTTCTGGAGGCAGGCAAACCACCTGCCTGAGGTAAATGGAAAAATAAACCAGAGACTCCCCTGTATTCTGAAACATTGAACTGACTTCTGGGTCCTTTGTTTGAGAGTCTCTTGAGGTGGGGGCTGAGGCGCTGAGCAGTGACAGGAGGTGATGCTCTGGGTATCCCCTGGGCATCTCCACACAGGCTCAGGCACAGACTCAGGGCATGGCCATTTTGGGGTTTCTGGCTTGGGACCCACGTGCGAACAGCCCCCTGTTTGGGGGCAGATGAGAGCTTCCCCCAGGCTGGGGCTGGCAGGTGTTGGTGTGGCCGCAAGTCCAGCAGACTGTGTTCCATCCCTGTGCTGTGCCTTTGGGAGAGGATGTGTCCCGTACTCCCAGGCTGAGTCTGCTGGTTTATCCATGAACCACCCTCTGCTCCTCCATGCCCCACTGGAAAGGAAAATAATATTTCAGCTCACAAAGCCCCTCTGCCTCACCGTGCCCCTTGTGCTGTGGGTGTCTGCCCTGGGGCACCGTGGCAGAGCTTTTCCCACATCCCAGCTCAGTGCAGTGGGATGGTGGCTACGGGGATGGATCTGTTGTTTCAGCTTTGCACACAGAAAGATTCTTTCCTCCATCAGCCCTGAGGAAGCTGCAGCCTCTCAAGATGGGTATTGCAGACCTGCTGGGGTCTCAGACAGCCCCAGGCTCTGGGATGAGCTGCATCCCAAGGGAACTGCATCCCCGTCTCCTCTGGACTCCCAGCAAGGCACTGTGTGACCAGCATTGCACATTTTCAAAGGGGGATTTTTGCCTCCAAACCAAGTAACCCTTCCTTCAGTGAGACCACCTGGCTCTTGGCATCGCCACCTGTGAACCCACCCCTGAGCTCTCCTCCGTGCCAGCAGCTTCCCATTGCTGTGGGACTGTGTCCCCACTGCCCGGACTGGAGACACGGAGGGGCTGCAGGGTGGGCTGTGCTGGTAAGAGCAGACTGGGAGCTGTGGTGGGTGGTTCTCCCCACCTCTGCTGAGCAGCACCTCCGCATCCGAGCAAAGGCAGCCAGGACAGAGTTAATCTGCCTCCTGTCCTTGGATGTCCTCAGCACAGAGTGGAAGCAGCCTCTCCAAGGAAGAGCTGTGGTGCCTCTGGGAAGCCTGGGAGCTCTCTGGTGCTCCTCAGGGCAAACTTTTTGCCCATAAGCCCAAACAAGCAGAAGAATTTCATGCTGGCTGGGCTGTGCGTTGGCACGAAGGGCCCCTCAGGGAGCCAAATTGGACCTGAGTGGCTCCTGCTCATGACAGAGCAGAGGTGTTGGGCAAAATTCAAATGATAGCTTCCTCCCAGGATGCTGAGGAGACAGCACAGGTCGCGGTGTACTGAGCAGCTCCCGGGGGTTTCTCCCTGCCCTGCTCCTGTGCTGGCGCCTTCCTCGAGCAGCGATCCGGGCCAAGGAGGGCTTGCTGCGGGGGGATATTTAGAGAAATGGTATAAAAAACGGCACAACTCTTTTAAGGCTGGGCTGAGCGAGTGCTCCAGGACCAATCCGTGCCCGCAGGGTGCAGCCGCAGTCGCTGTGTAGCGCACATACAAATGCGCGCTCGGGCGGGGCTCCGGCCGTGCCTCCCCGGCTCACACGCTCCGCAGGTCCCGCGCTGCACGGCATCACCTATTTATAACCGCAAGCACTGCAGGAGTACTATTAGACTGATGGCTTCACACAGGCACGCTAAGTGTTGTTCTATTTCGGTGATTTGCTCTTCTGCACAAGCTGTTGGTCTCTCGGATGCCAAAACACTCCACGGAGTATAGACAAAGACTCAGAATTTTCTCTTTTATTAAAATTTTCACCAACAGCACCCCAGTGGCAGGTATATTTACCATTTTTCCCAGTTCACCTGGATAATTGCATGTACTATTCCTTCCCAGTCTGATCGATATCCTTGGTAAATAGGATAACCTGTCAGGTCTGTTGTCACTGCAGCCAAAGGTACTTCAGCAATGAAATTGTTTTGCTGAAGAAGTAAAAGCCTCTCACAGAATCTGAGGATGCTGTGCCCTTTCATTAGTGACCTGAGTGACTCATCCCTTTCTGTGTGCATGCTGCAGCCTCCCACCACACTGTAAGAGATGCTCCACCAGGTCCTGCTGTTGTGACCCTGGAGTGACGGGGAGCCAAATCCTGCGGGAGCCTCCTGCTCTCGCTGCTTCTCCTCCAGCTTCACACGTGGTCCTCACACCTCGCCTGGGCCTGAGGGTTCTTATGTTATGGCCATGCCCTGTTTGTCCAACAGGGACCTGTGCACCATCTCAGCCCCACAGCGATGTCCCCAGGCCGTGTGTGCAGCAGCTCCCGCTCTCCCGGGCTGTGGAAGTCTCTGACACAAAGGCACAAGCCCATGTTCTCAGCACGGGGCAGCCAACCCACATTTGTTTAGCAATCAGGGCACCACTGGCCATGCCAACACCCCTGAACTGAATCAGAGTCAGATTTTAGCTAATGTGTGCAAAATGAAATAAAGAATTAATCAGAGTTGAGTTCTATGCATTCAGACATTGCTGATAGCAATATTTTCTTCTTGTAGAGTGTTTTGCAAGCCAAGAAAAACAGTTCTGCATTTTGGAGAAGAAAAGTGGTTGTACATCTGTGCATCTGTACGTGTGCCTGTTATTTCTGCCTGCCTGGCTTCCCTGGGCTGTCAGCTCCAAAGTTCTCTGTAACATAACAAATCTTGACTGTGTTTGCAACATATCCTCAACCAAAAGCAGTTTATTTAATGAAGCAAGAAATGCTGCCACATTTCCAGGCTTGATCATGATCCCATTAGTGTCAGGAGGAGAATTCCCACCATGTTTGATTTATTGGTTGGGTTTAACCTGGGTAAAGGAGTTAAGAATCTGCTTTCAGCTTGATTTTGCAGACAAGATCATTGCTCCATGCTGCTGTACCACAGAGGCTGTGGGAAAAGCAGAGAGTGCAGGTGGGATTCCTCTCACCTGCTTCTAGACACCTTCAAAATCTGGCAACAGATAGCCAAGGGAGGGAAAGAGGAATGTTCAGTTCATCGTAAGCCAGGAGCCCAAAAGAGGTGAAGATTCAGGAGGTAACCATGGCACAGCTTCTCCAGGGGCACTGGCCCCCTCCTGCCAGCAACAAATGCTTGTGTGTGGCCCTGCCAATGTCTGGCAGAGCGTTGGGAGAAGGGGAGGGAGGATTATGACAGCTCTCCACCTTCCCTGCCCCTTTACCCACTCCCAAAAGTCCTTCTGATGCCACAAGTGGGGACTGGGACAGACTGGGAGCTGCCCATGCTGGTTGCTCCAGGGACAATCCCACCCTCTGGTCCCAGGGGATAAAGAGCCCTGGGAGGTTTTGAGGGGTGAGCGGTGCCCACACGTTCTGAGCAGGATCCCTGCAGTGAGCACACACCTCCGTGCCACACAGAGAGCAGCAGCTGCTCATTGGGAGGGAAGGAACGTCCCTGGCAGCAAGGGCAGGAAGGAGGGATGGAGGAGGGAAGGCTGAAAGAAGGAGGGATGGAAGAGGGAGGGCTGAAGGAAGGAGGGATGTTTTGTTGCCCCATCACCAGCTGTGAAGAGGCTCATGTGCCAGTGGTTGAGCCTTAATTACACACACACAAACACCTAATAAAGGGAAAGAGCTCACTCCCCCGAGTTCCCGGTAGAAAGCAGCACTGTCTGAGAATCAAGGGAACCACAAAGCTATAGATTAAAAAAAGAACTAAAAATCCCACCCCAAATACCTGACACATCAGCCCAACACACAGATCCTTACTGGCTTTTGCTGATTTGACAGATACAGGACACAGAAAAGTGTGCAGATTTATGCCTGCAACTGTCCCTGGAGCTCAGAGATGCTTCTCAGGACACAGATCTTTAAATTATTATTGATTAACAGTGATGGGAGGGGACACTGGAGAAGACAAGAAGACGTATCTGGGCGGAAGGGTGCAGGGGGTGAGAGCAGAGGCTGCTGGCACCTCCTACGCGGCGCTTCCTCCCCAGCACGTGCAATGCTTTACTTCAGTCAATCATGCCCCAAGTGGGGGCAGTGACAGGGTGTCACAGCTCCCATGGGCTGTGGGAGCCATCGCTGCTTCTCTGGGGAGCTGTAGCATCTTAGATAGGATCCTTGTGTGAGGATGGAAGAGCTGGACAGCTTTCAGAGGCATTGGTGTTTTCTGAGGAAAGGAGAAGAGGTCAGAGCTCTGGGGAAGCCCAGATCTGGAGCGTGTGTGCAAGGAGCAGGGACCAGATCTGACCCTAATGTCTCAATCTTCCTATTACTGAGAGAAGAGCTCATTGGTGAATTTAAACTTTATCTTTGGGTTTCCTCTGGCTGAGGTGGGAGCTGGATGTTTCAGGCTCTGCTGGACCCCTGACTGGTGCTGAGCAGACTCCCCAGTGTGTTCCTGTCACAGATCACTCTCCACCGGCTGCCTGCAGTCTCCCAGCAGTTCCCTGTTTGCAGAGCACTGGGAAGATCATCACCACTCCCTCAGCAGCCAGGCCCCCACTCCAACCCGCAGGCCAGCTGGCTCCCAGGCTCCCAGAAAGCTTTAAAAGAAGCCAGACGACTCACAACTGAAAGCATGAGGTGTTTATTTGCACTGCAGACATATTAACTGCACTGAAAGCCAGCGTGCCCCCTCCGCCCAGCAAAGGTGGGTCTGTGTGAGGAACAGAGATAAATGTCAGGAAAAGAGCACAGTGTCCATCTGTGGGCCAGTGCTTTCCCAAAAGGGGCTGACTTTAACTCACAGTCCACCTCCTTCAGCTGGGCTGCAAAAGCTGCTGTTGCTGCAAATCACACTATTGAACTGAAATGAATAACAAACAAGCCGTTTGTGGTGGGTAACACCAAGAGCAAAAACTAAAATATTGCTTGGGAGCCTCTGCTCACCTCAAAACAGACCACTCAGCCCTAGCAATGACAGAGAGCTGCCCTCACCAGCACATCCTGCCTTCTAAAGCCTTCCACCCAGTGCCGCTTCTGTTTTGTTTTTTTGCACATCTAATTTTTACAAGTCATATCTAATGCCCTTGCAAGGCTGGATGCAAGATGCAAGCACCCACCTGAAGATTTGCAAGCTCTCATGGCATTTGCCCACTGAAACTAGGAGTTCAGGCCACTGCAGTCATTCACTTTCCAAAATAAAACCCCAACCAATAGCCTCCAAAAACTTTAAAATGCCCATTTGTTAGTGTCTGCTATGTGCTTTTCCAAAAGAGAGTGAGTAATGCCAAAAATGTCTTTTTCTTCTGCAAAGGAGGTGGGCAGTAGAAGATCCCACTGATATTCAAACAGCGCAGTCATCCAGGAACTGGCATAGCTCAGTCATGTACTTAAAACCTGATTTTTAAATGAATATTTCCATTTCCAAAGCACTTCCCCCCCTGCAAAAATTCGCCCTCTCAGCTGTCCTGCAATGCAGGACCTCTCCTTAGGTGAAAGAGGGAATTCTGTCTCAAACCCAAGTACAGTAGGGCAGAGAGGATGCAGTGGAGGGACAAGGTGTCATTCCCTCCCACCCTTCAGTCCCAGAGGAGCTGGGGAGCAAGGGGATGTCAACCAGCTCAGACTGCTGCCTGAGAGGCTGCAGGGAAATACTTTGGACCAGAGCAAACATGATGTTCATCTCTTTCCTTCTCCAGGCATACTGTAGGCAAAACGGTTGGGTTGAGTAGCTTTGCTCTTAAAATCTGGTCCCAGTTCTCTCTCTGAAGTTGACAGTCCTGTCCATCCTTGTGTGGCAGGAGCCCGTGATGCTGCTGTCACCATCTCTGCAAAACAGGTGCAGGGCAGGGGGCTGCCCCCAGGGAGGGGCCAAGCACAAGCTGATGTGGCAGAAGCGGGGGTGTCGGGTACCTCAGAGCTCATTAGAAGCCTCCCTCTCACAAAGAATGATGCTCCCCTTCCTCTCACCTGCCTGGCAGGAGGTTTTGCTCCTGAAGGGTGGCCTCAGACACTGTCTGGCATTTTGGTGGATGGTCCTCATTCGTGACCTCCAGTCTTTGCTGGTAATCACGTAGAGCAGGGGGTTGAGGGCACTGTTGAGGCTGGCCAGGCCCCGAGTCACCTGGTAGGAAATGTAGATATTCCTTGAAGCCTGTGTGCAGGACCCTTGCAGTTGCCAGCTACGAGACAACAAGTTAAGGTTTCTGAAGATGTGGTAGGGGAGGAAGCAGATGGAAAAGAGAACCATGACGAGAATCACCAGCCCGATGCTTCTCCTCCTCAGGCCGGGCTCCACGCTGTCATTCCTGCAGAGCACGAACACCACATGGCAGTAGCAGCCGAGGATGATGAGGAAGGGGATGATGAACCCAGTCACGGTGACAGCAAAGGTGTAGGGCAGGTAAACGTCCAGGTGCTCTCGTCCCGTCGTGTCATGGCACTGCGTCCCCGTGCCATCCGACTTGCTGAAGGCAAGGCCAGGGGCTATCTGTGCGATGACCCACACCCAGACCGCGGCGCTGAGCCACAGCGACGGGGCCGCACCCTGGCACCTGCCCCGTGCCCGCAGCGGGTACACGATGCCCAGGTAGCGGTGGATGCTGATGCAGGTGAGGAAGCCGATGCTGGCGTAGAGGTTGAGGTGGAAGAGGCAGCGGGTGAGGCGACACCAGGCCTGCCCGAAGAGCCACACTCTGCCCTGCAGGTAGTAGCTGACGAGGAAGGGCAGCGTGCTGACATAGAGCAGGTCGGCCAGCCCCAGGTTGGCCACCAGCAGGCTGAGGGGCTGGCGGGCACCCTCGCGGGGCCCCGTGCAGAGGTGCCACAGCCCCAGCACGTTCCCCAGCAGCCCCAGGGGGATCACGGTCAGGTACACGGCGGGCAGGAAGCGCTGGGCGAAGGCGGAATCCACCGGGCAAGGATCCCCAGTGCCATTGCCGGGCCACGGAGCGGTGACAGCCTCCGCAGCCATCGGGTGCAGCCGCAGCCCTGCCCAGGGTTCGGAGGCACCGGTGCCCGCAGCAGCACCGAATCCTCTGGCACACGCTGGGGCTCCCCTCAGCTCTCCGCTCCCGCTGAGCCCGGCCGGGACCTCCGGACTTTCCCCGGAGCACGAGGAGGATGTGCCGAGGGCAGCCCCAGCACCGCGGCTTCCGCCCCTCCCTCGGCGCCTCCCCCCAGCTCGCCGGGGACACCCGGAGCCGGGTGCCAGCCACACGCAGCCCCCCGGCTATTTTGGGTGCCCGGGGTGCCCGGAGGGAGCGGGAGGCACGGAGGCGGCAGGGAGATGTCTGAGCAGGGGAGCCAGAGCTTCCAGCCTGTCTCTGTTCTGTCCCACTCGCGGTGAAGAGAGAGCTCCCAGCTTTCCAGACAGAGGGGAGCTGGAAGCCTGCACCCCATGAGCCGCACTCACTTCAAGTCTTGACAGCGTTTCTCCTGGCTCCAACGCTCAGAAATGCCGGGAGAAGAGGTAAGGAGGAGACTGGCAGTGTTCATTGGGGCTCCCGCTGCCATCGCCGGTGCCGCAGGCAGTGCCAGCAGACAGAGACGTGCCAGAGATGTGCCAGAGATGTGCCAGAGATGTGCCAGGCTGTCTGCCCCCGGCACAGGCAGAGTGAGCCCTGCTCGAGAGCTGCCCTCTCCCTACAGCTGCTCCTGCTGCCTACTTCTGTCTCCCTCCCAAGGCACAAAAACCCTCTCCCCCTTCGCCCTTCGAGCGGTTCAGGGAGGATGTGGATGGGCTGTGCCCTTCCTTCGCTGTCACAGGGACCGTGAGGCACCATACTGTGAAACTGGGGCAGGAGCTAAAACCAGGGACCCCAAAGCGGACCCGAGGAAAGGCAGCCCCCGTTGCATTGCTGAGCAGCTGCTGCAGCACGAGCGGGGCCAGAAATAACTTCCATCTGCAGGCGCGGGAGCTAACAGGGAAGCAATCAGCAGGGAGAACGTTACCCTGATAAGCCATAGGGAAACGACCTTGGGATAACGACTCGAGGTGAACGGCTCGGCTCTGGGAGGGCCGCGGCCGCCTGCTTTCCGGGAATTGGGGCTGGGAGGAGGCTGATAGCAGCCAGTGGGGAGGAGGAGGAGGAGGAGGGAGGGTGAGTCCTGCCCAGCCATCCCGATTGCACATCCCTCCCTGGGAGCAGCCGAACATCCCCGCCGGACCACGCTCAGGCTCGGCACTTCGGGGACACGGTGGGGAAGCCCGAGACGCGGATGGGGTGGTGGTTTAGCTGCGTGTTGAGAGCACCAGTGTGTTTGTTGACTTCAAAAAGTGCTTGCTGGAGCAGATAAGCGATGGGAAGCTCTGTATGTTGTTTCCTGCCTGTGTTATCAAATCTTACCCGTATGGGTGTGCCGCCGCAAAGGTGAAGTGTAGAAGCCGTTTCCATGTGGTGAGGATGTGGCTTTGCTGAGGTTTGCAGAGGCTCTGTGTTCCTGGAGTGACAGCAGTAGAGGAGGGGGTCCCTGGGCGTGCACCCCTCGGGGAAGTGATTCTCCATCGTGCCCTGCTCCTGACCCCTTCACTTCTGTGCCCTTTAGCTGCTCCTGCAGCCTGGGCTTGGGGTGGCACTTGCAGAGCAACTTTATGGAGATGTGGAAGGGCAGCAAGAGGAGGGGAATGGAGCAGTTCCCTTTGCCCCAGAGCATCAGTCCTTGGGGAAACTGAGGCAGAGACAGCAGCTGGCTGGGAGGACTTCTGTGATCGTAGGAAGGGACATGAGCTGCTCTCAGCAATGAAGGCAAATCTTTCCCTGTCCCAAGAATGAAAGCTTGGAGCTGGCGCCTCCTGCCATGGGAAGAGAGGAGCAGGGCAGGGCATGGGCAGGGCCCATGCATGGCTGGAGCCCCATGCCCTCCACATCTCCAGCTCCCTGGACCTTTTGGAGGCACAATCACAGAGCTCTCCCCTGCCTGCCTGCCTCCTGTGTGTTTTAGGTGTTTGCCTGACCCAGGGTTTCACTCGCAGTACAGGTGCTACTGCCAGCTCTGCCCAAACATCCTGCGTGAGGACACTCCCCTCTGGCTCCGGCAGTGCTGCTGTCAGGATGAGAACACAGGGCCAAGACAGCTCCTGCAAACACATCACCTGAATCATGTGTTTCCAGGAAAAATAGAAAAAACATCTGATCTACTTAATTTTTTGTTTCAGTCGAGCACGGCATTCCTGTGCTCAGTTTCTGAAAATGTTTCGCTTTAATGAGGGGCTCATCCAGCCCTCTCCAACTCCATGCATTTAAAAATCATCAGTCATGAGAATGGCTTGGAAAAGAAATTCTGATGCATGTTGTTTACTCATCCAGTAGGACAGTTTTCCTTCAGCTGCACAGAACGAGCCGTGATCTGCTGCTCATCACTGGCTCAGGAGCGTGGTTGGCAGAGTCCAGGCTGTGTGCAGATGTGGCCTTGTGCCTTGGGGAAAGGAGTGAATTTTCTTTTGGTTTGGGGATTTTTATCTTTTCAGGTTACCTGTGGATGGGGTGGAATATTTCTCTGTTGCCCCACACAAGCAGGCAAAGCCAGGACCCTGCGTCAGAGCCTCAAATAACCACGTTTCCAGGGTAGCAGGGCTTTAGAGGGAACGGCAAATATTGTGAGACTGGCAATCAAATTGCAAGAGTTGATTTCCCTGTATTCATAGAGAAAAATAACTCTGATTTATTTGGAATCATTAATTCATTATTTAGATGTTTGCTGCTTAGTGAATCAGGGAGATATTCTGCAGGAGAAAAAGAAGATAATTATAGCAGAGGTGTGTTGAGTCATTTATTTGAGATGAGAATTGCAGGTTGCTGCCTAAAAAGTGACCTTTTGATTTTTACCATCACCCAGAGGTAGCTAGGCAGGATCTGGGAGTGTGTGACAGCCCTGGCAGCTCACCTGGCCTTGGTGGCTGAGACCCAACATGCTTGAACAAGAACTGGCTTAAACCCAGGATTTTCAGTACCCACAAGATGTTTTATCCATGTCAGTCGAGGAATGTGGTCGTTTTGAAGTCTGCATGAGCCTTGTGTCACCACTTGTTTGGCATGGCCACCGGAGAACTAAAAAAGTCAACCAAAGCTGTTCGTTCTGCGCTTTGCTGCCTGCTGGAGGCTCACCATGTGCCCCGTATCAAACAGAATTAATGATTTGTATTCGGGCCGAGCACCAGATTATTGCAGTGAATAATTCTCTTTGTAGGCGATGTTTTACTGCAAGACCAGTGAGGTTTCTTATTTTCTTTCTTTTTTTTTTTTTTTTTACCCCCAAGAGGTGCCTGAATAACATCCTTGACTTTCATTTTATTTTCAGTTCTTGCAGGGCCTGAGGGAGTGGGTGAGTTGCCTTTTCTGCTGCTGCTGGGGAAGCTTTTCCTTGGGCTGGAGAGAAGAGCTCCCTCTGCCATTCAGCCTTTTGCCCCTTCACCCCTGGTGATGATGGTTGCATCATGCTGGAGAAATCCCACTCCAGGGGAACTGGAGGAAGTGTGGGCCTGGCAGGAGGAGGGATGAGTTGCAGGGGAGTTTGGGCATTGATTTTTGGGAGGCTGAGAAGAGGCATGGCCTGGGCTGTGCCTGTGGCTGCAGACCCAGCTCAGTGCAGCCAGTGCCCTACCCTGCCCTGCTCTCCTGCACATCCCAGCTCTGGAGACCTGGGCACTGCCATGGCCAGGGCTGCTGCTGTCAGCTCTGCTGGGTAAAAGTGAAGGGTTTAACCCAGGACATAATAAACTGTACTAATGTGTTCAGTGCTTTGATTCACTTTTTTTTTTTCTTCTCTTACTCTAAACAGCCTGAATTGAAGGTGCCTCCAAGCTGCCCCACCCGGGGCCAGGACTTTCCTGCACCCACCGAGCTGGCCATGAGCAGCAGGGCTGGGCTCACCCTGCACAGACAAGCTCCACACCTGGATGAGCACACCTTTATTTTTACTTCCAGAAGTACACATCTAAAACGTCCATCTCTCACCTGGACACGCCACCCAAACCACTGCTCCTTGCAGCTGCTCTCCCTGCGGTGGAACGCGCGTTCCCTCTGCGCATCTGTGCGAGGCCATTAGAGGGCATTTGGGTTTCACTTTCCATCGCCCAGAAGGACTTTTACTGGGAGAAAGTACAGCCAGAGCAGCCGAGCAGCTCTCCTGCGCCGACTCCTGCGTGGCTGGAGCAGCTCCAGCCCGTCGGGAGACGGCCCCGACTCATCTTTGCGATTTGTTTTCCCTTTTTCCTGCTTTTCCCCTGGCCCCGGCTCGCAGGGAATGTGCTTGGATGGCAGGCGGTATGTCTGGTGCTGCGGAGCGGAGGCTCCAGTCGGTGTCTGAGCTCCTCGCTTTGCCGAAGCCCTGCCAAACCACCAGCGCTTTGGAGAGGAGGAGCCCAGGCAGAGCGGGAAGGCTCGTGTTTGTTCTGGAGGGATGAGGGAAAGGGGAATTAGAGCTGCCATCAGCAGAACCCTGCCCATGCCCGGGAAGGCTGCGGGGTTGCGGGGTGGGTACCACGGGATGGGTGAGCTCCTGCACGGTCTCGCAGCTCAGCCTGGCGTGGCAGGGACTTGTGGGGTGCAGCTGGATGAGCTGCTCTCTCCCTGGGGGGGCCAGGGCATGAGGGTTCCCTCGAGGGATTTTGGCTTCCAGGTGCTGGAGGTGGTCTCTCTTGAAGTCCCTGCAGAGCAGAGCTGCATGATGTGGTGGAGAAGCAGCATCACCTCTTCAGAAGCCCCACTGATCCAGGAAAGGACCAATTCCTGGTTTCTTGGGTGGGTTTATGCTTGGAGCAGGATTTCCCCATTTCCCATTCCATTCAGCTTAAGAAACTTGGGAATGCTGCCCAGTAATCCTGCCTGGGGCAGCAGGGTGCACAGAGGAGGCAGGTGATGGGTGACACGGGGATCTTTTCCTCTGTTTCCAGCCTCCTTTGCAGCCAAAGTCCATCATTCCTTCTCTGTTTTCCCGATGGAAACATCCTCCATCTTCACCGTAACCACAGTGCCATGGGTTTGTGCCAGACTCTTTGCCAGGATGCGGCGTTGCCTCTGGGGTGGGCACAGCTACAAACGACCTCCTCTTCCCCTCTGGAAAGGCAGAATGGAGATGGATGGGGAGATGGAGAGGGGTGGTGGAGTGTCCCTGGCAGCTGGGGAGCAGGGGCACGTGGCATTGCAGGGGGAAAGAAGTGGGCAGAAAGCGCCACCTGCACGCCAGAAAGGCAGATTGGCACTGTGTCCTCACTGGGGCTGTGCCAGGCTAATGAAGGCGTGGCAGAGCCACCTCCCGGGGGTGCCCAGGGAGCCAGGCAGGAGCTGCAAACCCATCCCCGGCCATGGGGGCAGGCCGAGCTCACCTGTGTGAGATCCACAGTGCTCCTGGATTCAGGCATCCAGAGACCCCAAAATTCAGGTCTGCACCTGCCATCGGCTGTTTTCCAAGCAAAGTTTCGGGAGATGGTTTGTCTGTCCCTGAGACACGGTCAGCTCATGGCTGAGGAGGGCTGGGGGGGGGTGCCCACAGCTGAGCGGGGGTCCCGTGGCTCGTGTTGGGTGGCACTTCTCTTTATCGAACTTGCTGCCCGGAGGCAGCAGCTCCACCCCGCCCTCACTCACCGCTGGGAATGCTGCCGGCAGGGCCGGGCAGGGTCTGAGCATGCAGAGCCGCCTCTGGGTCTCCAGCCGGCAGTAGCGGTTCTGGTTGGAGACGCGGGTGGCAAAGCCCACGCCGCAGGTGGCCGAGCAGGCGCTCCACTCCGTGCCCCACTCCTGGCAGGGGTATGGCAGCAGCGGGGACACTGCAAGAAAGGAGATAAGAGGGGAAAGGGTGGTTGGAGGCAGGTGCTGTGCACAGCCCTGCCTGGCAGAGAAACGGGAGGTGTCTCCTGCTGGTGTTTCCCAGCCTGGGGTGAAGGGGGCATTCCCCGAAACCTGCGTGGGCATCCCCTCACCGGAGCTGCCCCGCATCTCACCTGCCCTGGCATCCCGGAGGAGGTGCTGGTCCTGGGCTTCACAGATCCACTCAGGGCAGCATTTCCCTGGGATCTCCACGCGCCGGGGGTGGGGGCAGTCGGGGGTGGGCAGCCGGACATCCTCCTGGCACAGCGGGACGCAGTTGAAGCCCCCGTCCAAGCACTGGCACTGGATTTTGCAGCTGGGCTGGAAAACCTCCCCGTCTCGATAGACCCGGCCGTTCACCTCGCAGCTCTCCTCATCATCTTCAACTGCGAGTGACAGCCGGGGAGCCCGTTAGGGACAGTGACAGAGAGGTGGGGATGGCAGGGGGCACTGCTGGGGGTGACTGCGGGGCTGGCACAACGGGACTGAAGTGGGGGAGCCACAGAAATGACTGAGGGTGTGCAGGGCACACGTGGGTGTGCAGCAGCGTGTTCATCACCCAGCCTCCTGCCCTTCCCTGCCTTCTCATCTCTGTTTTTTCAAAGCAACAGCTCACAAGCTGTGAGAACCCCCCTGCCCTTTGGCTCTGACCCTGCATTCAGGCTTTCCAGGCTTTCCAGGAAAAGTTTACCTGAGATTTCCAGCTGTGGCTGGGTGACTGCAGTATCCCTGGGACCCCCCTGTCCATTCTCACTGAAACCACCCTGAATCCTCAGTCAGAAAGCAGCACAAGAGCTGGCAGGAGATGGAGCACAGCCCCATGGCCAAGCTGCATGCATCATGCTCAGGAAAGCTGCTTTCCTAGCCTTAACCACTTCCCTGGCAGTGCTGTGGGATGCCTGTACCCTTGTGAGGCCATGGCTGAAGCTGGGCTATGTGCTGGGCTGGAATGTGGGGGGATCCCAGGGGAAAATGGGCACCCCCCTGTGCTCACAGTTGCAGGTGGCTCCTGTCCCTGCAGATGCTGAGCTGTAGTCACAGACGAGGCCCTGGCTCTGGTCACAGACGTGCAGGAAGTCACAGGGCTCTCCCAGGCGCCGGGCACAGATCTTGCAGCAGCCACACCCATCCAGGACCAGGGGGGACCCGCGGGGGCAGCGGGGTGGCACCCAGGGGCAGTAGCATGGTCTCCGGCACAGCTGGGCACAGACCTGTGGAGGCAAAGCTGAATCCATACAGGGTTTTTTTGGCTAACAGCTGCTTCGTCACTGGGACAGCCAGGTAACCTTGTCTCAATTGTGGGGACAGATTTTTGGTGGAGGGAGGCTCTGCAAATCCATGGGAATATCTCAAAGCATCCTGGAAAGCTACTGTCCCCTTTGAAGGGCACCTATGGAAAACGATGGAGAATCAAGGATGCTCAGATGCCCAGCACTCTGTAAGATGAGGACTTTAATGAACCACTGCTCTGAACACACATGAGGAGGATGGAGCCACAAGGGGAACATCCCACGCAGTGGTGGTTATTTAATGAGCTCAGCAGCCCCAAGCAGCCCAGTGGGAGGGAGGGAAGGAGGGAAAGCAGCCCACCCCCATGCCTGCCCCAAAGGCAGCAGGTTGTGCCCAGCTGGAGAGGTGGCTTTGCAGGGACTGAACTCACATGGTGAGTGCACAGCACCTCACTCCTAACAGTCTTGGCAGCTCTCATTCATCCAAGGAACAGGGCATTGCATCAGCAGTGGGGATATGAAGCCAGGCAGACCTCACTGCGTCCCTCACTGGTCCAGCTGCATCCTCTGCTTGTCCCTGGCTGCAGCATCCTTACCTGGCCTGGCCCACTGGGCGAGGAGCCCGGAGATAGGCACATTCTCAAAGGCCGAGAGCTGTTTTCCCTCCTGGCTAGATTGAGTAATCACTTTGGCAGGGCTGTGCACTGCAGTCCTTTATCTACTCAGCCAATTGTCTGCCAGGGCTGTGCCCACGGGAGTTCACCTGGGCAGGTGGAGGTTTATACCCTTGGCTCATCCCTCTTGCACAACCACCCTGGCACAAACAGCTTTTTTAGGGAGCTCCCGTCATGTCACACCTGACAGAGCTGTTGCATACAGAGCCTGAAGCCACGGGAGCTGGCTCTGCAGTTTGGAAGTGAGTGGCCAGTGCTGGCCTGACAGTGCATGTGAGCCCCCGGCAGCCCTGCTGCTCAGCACCATGCACGTGCTGCTGGACGCAGGGCCAGCGAGTGCAGCACAGCAAACGTGCAGCCAGAACATTCATCCTGCCCTGCTCCAGGTCCTGGTGTGACTGCTGAGTCTGCCAGCAGAGCGATGGGTTGTTCAGCCAGACCATGTGGGTTTTAGATACCATTTTTCTTTTTCTTTCAGTTTCTCCCAGTGGCATCAGGTCTGACATGATGAGTCAGAGAGGGTAGCCACCGGTGCACTATCTGTTCCCCATTTGCAGCAGTTCAGATGCTTTTCATGGGGCTGTAGAAGTGTCAGTGCCAGTAATTGGAGTTAAAATATATCCAAAACGGCCTGGGCAATCTGGGTCCTCTTCTAGTTCTGTCAGTGAGCAGCCTTATTAATGTGGCAGAAACCAGAGAGAGATTTGTGGCAGGGGCCAAGGGACTGGCTGTGGTGGCCAGGTTTGGGCTGGCAGCACGATGGTCCTTGGTGATGCTCCAGGCACTCGTGAGCACCTGGGGCAGGAATCATTGCTCTGTTACATCTTACCCAGGCAGCCAAGGGCATTTTTCATCTTTGAGGAGTTTGTTATTACAAATCGATGTTTTAGAAAGATTAGCAAAGCCATAAATCCATTTCCCCCTGCTCCTTGTAATTTACTTGTCTTTAGATGACAATGTGGCTCCTGTCAGAGAGCTGAACTTTTTGGGAAAAGAGTCAGATAGGCACAACGTTGCCACGACATCCCTGCTTGGAGATTCAAGCAGCAATTAGAACTTGGAGCTGACATGCCCCAAACTTTTCAACATTCCTGTTCTCTGCACAGGCAAATATTTGAACACAGAGTCCAAGAGAAAAAAAAAATAAAATCACTGCAACAACCCAAATCCCGTGGGAGGCACTGGCTTGGCGTGAGCGCTCCGAGAAGTGAGGAGAGCTGAGTAATGCCAGGGCTGGTGCTCGTGGCTTGGCCCCTGCCTCGGGAGCCTGGGCGGGGATGGAGGAGCCCGGAGGAGCCGCTAGCGCCCAGCTGCCGCTCGCTGGCTCGGGGACCGAGCGTAGCCCAGCCCGGAGAGCTGCAGGGACGGCAGCAAACAGCACATTGCTGGCATTCCTGTGTGCTCCAGGGACTCCGCAGGGGAGCCTTGGGCCCAGGAACGCTCAGACCCTGCCGGTTCATCTCAAACACCTCTCCCAAGCACAGCTCTGCCCCCTGCATCCGCACAGCCCGGCCGCCGGCCGGCGACAGCCACCGGGCTCGTGGGGACACCCCGGTCCTCCCTGCACCTCACTTTGCCAGAACTGGGTGCTCCACGGCTAAAGCTGCCCCAGTGCCCCATCTCCCTTACCTTGGAGAGAATGCAGAGGAGGGAGAGGAAGAGGAGCTGCTTCTCCAGCTGGAGCCTCATGGTGCTCTCCCCTCTGCCACTTCAGCACATCACCCCCCAGGCAGTTTGGAGGCAGTGGTGTGTTCGCAGGTTTTAAAGCCCAGAGTAGGTCCTGCTGGTGTTTATACTCTCCCTGCTCTGATGTCACTCACAGGCTCCAATATAAACATGAGTAGGTTTGGACAAGCCTCAAGATTTTCTTTTTTTTTTTT
>VZTJ01001438.1:231336-252198 GCA_013397795.1 Orthonyx spaldingii
GAAATTTTTTTCTTTTTTTTTTTTTTTTTTTTTTTTTTTCCCAGCCCACATCCCAGCTGCCATTTCCACTCTCCTCAAGGTGAGAATATGCTGCCCGCCGAGACAAGGAGTGAAGGGAAGGGATGCTGTGCTGTGCCCGGGGAGCAGGGGAGAGAGGCTGGGGAAGCAGGCTGCTGGGGTGATCCAGCTCCCTGCTCCTAGCCTGGGAGGGGAGGGTCATGCCCCATCCTGCTGATCAAGGTCTGCCCAGGCAGAGCTGGGATCTATCTCCTGGGATCTGAAGGGACTGACAGGACTGTCCCAGCTGCTGCCATGGGACAATGCCATGACCAGGCAGGAACAGGGCACTCACCCCTGTATTTAATGCTGCACCCAGTGCATGGCAGGCTGTGGAAGAGTGAGTCACTCAGAGGAGCTGGAAAGGGATTTGCTGTGGTGGTGGTGCTGCCACATTATCCCCATCCTGAGAGGGACTGTGGCCACCTGGGGAGGCTGCTGGGGCGGGGTGGTTGCATGCACGTTGTGTTGCACTGTCCTGGGTATGTAATGCAGAGAAGGCTGCAGTCTGACCCTGCTCATTTCAAGCCTTGTAAACCCAAATTCAGCCCCTGAAGTATTATGACCATCTTAAGCAACTGTGAGAATTAGAAATCTGAGTTTGGGGAAGAAAAGCAGGTGCTCAGCAATTGCCTCCCAATGCTTCCTCAGTCTGCCCTGTGCAAGATTTTCTCTTGCCCCCTGTGACTGAGGATGTGAGGCTGGCTCTTAGGACAGACAAACCTAAGCACCTCAAGACCTACGCTAGACAGAGCCACTTCTCCATATTCCCATTCCCCAGATCTTATCACAAGATGTGAGAGGAGAATTTGTGAGCCCAGAGCTCAAAGGAAAGGCCTGAGCACAAGGCTGCAGGATGTCCCGCAGCTCTGCCTGGCTCCTCCCCTGCACCCCTGCCCCTTGCAGGACGTGTTCTGGGGGCCAGGACTACTGCTCCTGTCCTGGCCCAAGGGATGGATCTTGCTGGCTGTGCACAGACTTCCTGTGTCATCCAGGCACAATGAGAACTGCTGGTGAATATCTGGTGTGTGTTGGCCAACACCCAGGAGGGGCTGGGTGCTGTAAGCGGAACACCGAAACCATGCAACCAAGAGTGATGCCCATCCCTCCCTCCAGCCTTTTTTCCCCTCTGTTTTGCCTTTGTGAAACAGGTTCTCAGCCACCTGAGCAGCAATCCCGACCTCAGCTCCAGGCTGGCCAGAGCCAGGAAGCCAGGGCACGGAGCAGGGTGGGCACAGCCCAGCAGGGAGGAGCCCAGACCGATCTCTCACGCTGCCACCCCAAATCTCTGCTTTGGTTTTGCTTCATTAGCTGCAATCAGGCTGTTAACGAGATCATGGCAGCTTGTGGGAACACCAGGCCACTCTCCAAAGGCTGCTGTCACTTACCCCAGTGCCGGAGCCTCTGCCCTGCATGTTGGAGCCCCAGCTCTCTGCCTCTCCTAAGGCGTGCCTGGAGGTTCAGGGATGTGCTCTGGCAGCCCTGCCTGTGGTAGAGGAGGCATGAGGATGGCACATTGCTCTGAACTCACTGGCAGGGGGGTTCAGGACCCACTGGCAGGTGCTCACAAGCCCGAGGGTTTGATGCCTAAGGCTGGAAACACCTCTCATGCTCCACTTTCTGCTCCAGAGCCAGGGCACTCCCACTGGCTATGGCTCAGCCAAACATCCTGGGAGTGTCTTGGGAGAGCCAAAGTGCTGATCCAGCCTTGCCACAGGGGGACAGTTCAATTAATTATTCCAGGCTTCTGTTTATTAGGGACTCCTGATTAATGCCATGAGTTCACTTCCCAGTTAGAAGTCAGGTGACAGTGCTGGTAACAGAAATAAAACCTTCTCACTTCCCGCAATGAATGACCCTTGGATCAGCCGACAGATCCCTGTGTGAGGTCTCAGGGGGCAGCAGGGCACCCCTGGGGGAGGCTGAGGCTCAGGGCTACCCAGGGGAGACCACTGGACATTAAACCCCTGTCCCCTGATGTGTCCTGGGTACAGGGGCAGCTCCCTTCTTTACTCTCTGAACAAGAGGGGACCTTGCTTCCCCTCACACCTGATGTCACTGAGGTTTAGATGCAGGAAGGTGACATCACTGCGATGGTATCTCATCACCAGGAAGCTGTCAGAGCTCAGGCAGTGACTGAGAGCCTGAGCCAAGCCTGAATCAAGTCAACACCCCAGAGTGAAGCAGCCAGATGGGGCTAAACCCAGCATCCCATGCCTGGCAAGCTGCCCACACTTCCGATGGCATTGGCAATCCTCACTGGTACCTTGCTGGGTTTTGGAGGTGCCCAGTGGAGCTGGCTGGAGGGGTACCCACAAAGTCTCCCACAATCTGCTTTCCCAAAGAGGATTCTCCATGGGTGATATGGGCTTGAGCTTCCCTTCTCCCATCTCTCCAGGTCCCACGTGCCCGCTCAGGTCGCTGTGCTGGTGCTGCAGGGGCTGCAGGCAGAGCCTGGCACAGGGAATTCAGCCCCTGAGCCGGTTTTGATGTGCAAAGCTGCACCAGGGCAGCACATTAGCAGTTCCTTTTATAAATACTCAGTTATAGCCCTTCCTCTCTGGAGCACCATATGTGTCCTGTACCATACGTGTGATTTCAGAGCTAGTAATTAAGTCCATATGTCTCTCTCCGCAGTTTCCATGGTATTATTGTCAGGTTTTTTGGGGGGTTATAATTTTTTTTTTTTTTTTTTTGTGGCCAGTTGTGCAAGAAAATAGTTGATAGAGGGATCTGAATACATCTCCTTCGAGTTAGCCGCTGGCAAGCTCTGCTGTTTCTATAGAAATGAAGGAACTGCCCCAGTGAATTTACATTTTAGAGAGCTGAGTTGCTCATGTGTTTGCTGTTGTAACGTGCCATCGTGAATAACACAGAAAAGCTCTAATTTGCACACCCTGCTCAGCTGAAATTGCATCCATCTGGGATGGATATTGAGCATATTCTCTCTTCATGCCTTTCCTTTGCTCGAGACTCCCCTTCTTTCCATCGTGTGTTAAACACCCTCCCTAGAGCTGGGGTCTGGATGTCCATCTCTGGCAGGGAGCACTGAGGCTGTCCTGGCTCCTGGCTGTGGAAACTTTGGTCTGGGGTGAGCCCAGCTCCACAGCTCAGTGGGGAGAACATTCCCTTTGCTCCTGGGCACTCCTGGCTCAAATCCCTACTGCAGGGGAGCAGGGCTGCCCATGGAGAGTGGACAGCACTGGTGGGGAAGCTGGACATACATCCAGCTCGGAGAAACCATGAGCTGGAATGGAGATGCCTCAGGTCTCCCTCAGCTGTTGGACACTTTGGGGTGGCTGCTGAATGTTTTTCATGAGACTTCTGGAAAACACCATGGCTTTGGGAAATTTTGAAATATCTCTGCTTTTGGCAGGATGGGAGACTTGTTTCCTACCCAGAATGAATCTGGCTCCTGTTTCAAACAGCGAGAGCCGAGAGAGGTGGTGGTGGCTATTTCCATCCCTGTCTGGCCATTTTTATTCCCTCTGGTTCTCACAACTTAACTGGACAGCAGAGCCAGGCTGAGAGGACTGGCCACCCCGAGGGACAAGGGATGGGCCAGGCAGTCTTTTACCTTGAGGTCACTGCTTCCACCCCAGAGCCGGGATGCAGGGACTGAAAGAATTTACCAGCTGGTGCCTGGCCAAGTGACTTGTGAGAAAAGAATTCAGGGCTGCCGTCCAGATTCTGATGGTCAGGCAACTGCACCAGGAACCTTGGCTACATCTGGGACCAGCTGACCCCTCCAAGCTCCCAGCCACGGTGGCGAGGCCGGCGAGGCAGCGGCCGGGCATCGCCCCTGCCAAAGGAGAGACGGGAACGGTGCCTCGGGTGGGGACACTTGATCCTTCGCTGTTTCCCAGACATTTTGAGGTAGGTTTCACTAGAAAGAAGCACTGATAAATGGAACTTGGGGCTGGTTCTGCTCTCAAAGTGTGACATTGCCAAGAGGAAGGAGCTGAGCGATTGCATGAGGAGCAAATGGACTATCACAACCGAGAAAAGGCTTGGCTTAGCCAAAACTACAGCGAGAGCTCAGCCTTCACACTGAGGGGCTTCTCATTAGCACAGCACAGCCTTGTATCAGCGGGTGTGAAGGGACAACAGAGACATAGCAAACCCATCAAACCCTGGCCAATACTTCTGTATGAATTTTTTTTTTCCTGCCGTCCAGACAAGAGCAATTCATAATTGTCCCACTAAGTTAAACATTCAGATAACTCAAAGAATAAGACTTTTGTAAAACAAAGCTTGGAAATTTCAGCCAGATGAGGTTTTCCATTATTATTTGGAAAACAGTGTCAGAAATCATCACATATTCAACATTGTGATCCTCTGGGAGTTTATTTTTGGTATCAAACATCATCAAACACAAACTTCTTTTAAAAAATATTGCTAGAAGCTTTATCTTTCAGACAAGATCTAATCCCCAGATCCTGACCATGTGTGGTTACTGACAGACCCTTCGCATTTTCCATGGAGCTGGATGGCTCACTCATGTTTCCTGATCAAATTGCTCATTCTTTTCGACTATCTCTATTTTTCTCCTGGTTTCAGGCTAAAATAGACAGTGTTTTTCCTTCAGTTCTTGTCTTGCTCGAGGGTGCTGTGTTCTCACACAGCTGCCATGTCCCCTGCAGCATCAAAGAGGCTGCAAATGGAGCCACTCATTGATGTGCAGCCAGTGATGTTTTAGGTGTCTCCAACCTCACCTTGTAGTTGTGCCAGCTCTTCTTTAGAGAGGAGTTTGGTGATGGCTGAGTTCCCTTCCAGCCCTGCTTTCTGTGACTCTGGTAAGGCTTTTGAGGATGTGCTGCACACACGAGGCAGCTGGTGTTGTGCCTGGGAAGCGTGTGGTGCTGGAAGGGGTTTGGGTGGCACAGGCTGTGTCTGTTCCCAAATGCCACAGCCCTTCACATCCCCAGGCTGGCTCTTGGCTCGCATCAGCAGTAGCAGCTCAGGGCGCTGGTGGATCCAGGATGCTGGGACAGGACAGTGCTGGGGAGGGGACAGTGACCTGGGGCAAGGACAGCCCTTCTCAGCTGGCACAGCTCCAGTGGATGCTCTGCAAACCCCTGGTTGTGGCTGGGGTCTTCCCAAAGGCAGTGAAGTGGGCATTCCTCAGCATCTTTGATGATTGGAAGGAGCCGGGCTGCTGCAGGAGCTTTCAGCACAGACCTTGGGCACATTGGGAAGCTGGGCTGGGGGCACTGAAGAGCTGCCAGTTCACCTTTCACACCCAGCACGTGAAAACCCCAAATGACTGGTGACCACCCAAACCAGCTGGCGAGGGGACCTGCTGCTTCTCCTCATGCCAAAGGCTTTGCAGGTGAGTCCTGCTTCCTCCCTCCACCCCAGGCAACAAAGCAATGGCTGGGCTTGCTCTCCATCTCCTGAGCAAGTCTGGAAAAGCTGAAGCAAGTGATGCCTCCATGTGCCAAGGAGTCCCAGGTCCCCAGCCCTTCCCTATGCCCCCTCCTGATGCCAGAGACATGTGGAGACACTTCTAAGCATGAACTTCACATAAACCACCTCCTCTTGTCCCCATTCCCAGCCAGATCAATAAAGACACGACTGAAACCTTTAGAGTATGTGTGGGATCCAGTTGAGAAAAACAAACCTCTGGGTCTCACTACGGTTATGAAAGCAGCGATGTCGCCTGGAAAGTATGTACCAGGGAGCAGAGAGCAGAGGGGCGAGCAGAGGAGCTGGGCACCAGCTCAAATATGACTCAAAATCACGGGAAATTATTTCTGATTAATGTAATTACTTCGGCTCCAGCCCTGATCAATATGAGGAGCTAAAATGCTCATAAACCGGCCGAGAATGTGAACTATGCAGAATGATTTGTAAAAGGTGTTTGGCTGGGTGTACTCTCCCCTGGCTGTTGGGCTGCCCGGGGCAGGGTGATCTGGTGCCGTGGGAGGTGGGAGAGCAGTGATTTGCTATTTGCAAGCTGGTGGCCCCCAAATGAGAATCCCCCGACAAGGAACGGGGAGGGGACTGCCTCATGCAGGTCCTGTGTCTAAATAAAAGCAAGCAGCCTGCTTGGCTGGGCTTCTTCTGTGCTCTGACCACAAAGCAAGAGCCAATATTGGCCTTTTACAGGCCTATGGTGGCCCCCAGAGCGTGCGCAGGTTCTGGCGGGCTGGCACCCGGCACAGCCCAGGCAGGGGCCCTGTGTGGGCACTGAGGGGGCAGGGGAGAACTGCAGGACCATGGGGACACAGGACGGTGTCCCCACACCTCCCACTGCCTGAGCCCAAGCTGTGCCAAGTGTGGTGTCAATCTGCAGGGGAGAGGTGCTTCCCCCTCAGGGGCACGGCTGTGTTTGAGGGAACCACACCCACAGAAGCAGATCAGGAGGAGGAGGATGCCTGGGAGAACCCTGGACTCCAAGGCGGGGTTGGATGGGGCTTTGAGAAACTTTGTCTGGTGAAAGGTGTCCCTGCCCGTGGTGGGTGATTGGGATTAGATGCATTTTAAGATCCCTTTCATCTCAAACCATCCTGTGATTCGAAGATCCCCTGCAGCAGTGCCTGTGAATGATGCCTGTGGCTATGAAGGTGGTAGGAATTCCCCTTGTGACGGGAAGCTGAGGCTGGGGGAAAGGTGCCCTGGGGCACGGGGGTCTCCCATGAACTGGTGGTTTCTCTGACATGGTGAGGAAAGGGAAGAAGGGCTGTTAAACTCTCATTTTTGTCCTGCTGTTCCCCAGGAAGACTGGAGAAACGCACTGTGAATGTCTCCCACCATCCAGGCTTGTTCTCAGGACAGCATCCCCAAAAGCAGGGACAGAGGCAGTAATAGGAAATAAGTTCTCCTGGGCCAGGAGCTGTCAGTGCCTTGGCACCACGGGGCAGGAGGAGATGGGTGGGGAGGGCTTCACCCTCCCACCTGAGCTGCTCTGCAGGCTCCGAGCTGCCACTGCCCCTCAAACAAGCTGAAGTCCCCACGTGTGGTGGTGGCAGCTCCATCTTTACCTGGCAGTGAGGCTGCCACTGACAGCCACCACCCCGTGCTGCTATCGCTGCACCTCTCCCACAGCACACTTGGTTAGCAATTGCTAGAAAACCCTCTGGTTCTTTTTGAATGGGACCCTGTTGGCTTCCAGCCCTGCCTGTGTGAGGTCCCTGCACCTACAGCCCTCCAGGCCGTGGGAAAGAGACTGTTCTGGAAGTTTTTCATTTTCTGAGTACGGTGTTTATGATTTTCTTTAAAAAGAGGTGGGAAAAAAAAAAAAAGGCAAGAAAAGTCTGTCTGTGACTTATGACTCAGTGGGTTGTGTCAGGCTCTGGATTAGAATCTGCTCATTCTGGGCTGGTCCCTGCCACTCTGCATTGCCTCTTCTACTTGCATAACTGGTCCGGTTCTGTTTCTGCAGAGATCAGCACCTCCCTGGCTCTGAGCACAGCAGCAGGAATGACTCCTTCAAGGAGCCAGCTGGTGATCTCCTTTTGAGAGCTCAGACAATCCAGGGTGAGAGGGGCCCTCTGAGCCTCACAGACCATGGCTGACCCACCAAGCTGGCCACAGACCTCCAGGGCCATCTGCAGAGACACCATGGAGGGGGGTAGTGCAGTGGTGTGAAAACAGTCCAGATCCCTTGTGTTCCCAGGGGGGAAATACCAGGAGCTTCTGCTGGGGGTCACCAGAGCAAGGCTCCCATCTGCAGCCACTGCCTCCAAGCTGGGGAAAGCCTGGAAACTTGTGCTGGAGCTGCAGCAGCACTGCCTCAGCCACAGTGGGAACTGGGATGGGCTGGGATGGAGTGGGAATTGCAAAGCATCCCTCATGTACTTTCAAATCAAGACACTTTGGGGTGGGTTTCCACCTGCTGCTGGGCTTTGGAGAGAGAAATAAAGGGAGTGTTTGACTGACGTGGCTGTCTGCACCTGGTCACCCAGGGCTGGTGAGGGCAGCCTGGCTATGGCTCAGCTTGACTCAGGAGCTGCTCCCAGCCAGTTTGGAGTCAGCCAGAGCCCCAGAGGAGCATCTTACAAGGCAGCTCCTCTCATGAACCAAACCCCAGGAAGGAAAATGCAGCCTGGAACCCCTGTCAGCAGGGCAGCATTGGAGTGTGGAGAGCAGTGTGTGTGTGGAGCAGCCAGGCTGCTCTGCCCTCCCTACTGGCCCAGGCTGCAGGGGATGTTTTGAGGTGTTTTGGTTGCTGTATACACTGTCCATGATACTTTTCCAACACTATCTCCAGGTCCTTCCTAAGGCAGGGAGCTTCCCAGGCCACATGGAGAAATCCTGGCCTGTGATTTTTCTGGAAACCACATGTATCACAGCGTGGTTGGGGTTAGCAGAGCCATTTCCCCGGCACTTGGCTGCCCTCTCCACTGCCATGACCGCATTCAAACCCCGGTTTTCTTTGCATCCCGTGGTCCTGCTGAGCTGTGGTCTGCGCCCGCGCAGGCGAAGCCATCCCGCTGGCCTGCCACCCAGAAATCCTGCTCTGGATCCTCTGTGTGAGGATTAAACACAAACACTTCACAAACCGCAGTCCCCGAGCGCGGGGCAATGAGCCGAGAGCTGTCGGAGCCGAGGGAAGATCCTCGGAGCTGTGCAGGAGAAGCCGAGCCAGCCTGGCGTGTGTGAGGGGACAAGGGACAGGTGCAGAGGCTCTGGCTCCAAGGGCCAGCAGCCACCCTCTGTGTGCAACCCCAGCTTTGGGATCTCGCTTTGCTGCTGCCACAGTTCCCAGACTTGTGGTGCAACTTCTGCTGCAGACCCGTCCTTCATCCAGCAGCTTGGTCCAGGATGCTCTGCTCGGCCCAGGGTCCCTGCTGTGCCTCCAGCCTTGGCTGCTGCAGCCTCCCTCCCTAAACCCGACCTGACAGTGCTGCTGTGCCTTCCCCTGCCTTACGCTTACCTTGTGCCTCCTGTGATGGCACCAAAGGTGCTACAACCCATGGAGAGGCAGCTTGAAGGTCTTGCATTGTCACACAGCTTCTGCTTGGACCTGGACACATCCTCCACAGCTTGACTGCCCTCCTTGTCCCCATGCACGACCACAGGCACCTGCTTTGAGCCAATTTTCCTCTCCCAGAACTTGTCGGCAGGGTGAGAGCCCAGCCTTGCTCCTCCTGCCTCTGAGCCCTGGCCCCTGGAAACATCTGCAAGGAAATAGCTGAAGGTATTGAAGGGGGAGGCAGGAAACGCTCTGAATATTTTTTTTTCTAAATATAATGATACTAATGTTGTTTGCAGTGTTAAAAATAGAAGTGAAGAGAACCTGCCTTTTTCCTGTTTGCTTTCAGCTTTCACTTTCCTGCCCGTCTCTACATTCTGGGGCTCTGCATGAAAATAAACCCAAGAAAGATCTCAGCAGTGTGCAAAGCAAAGCCAGATGAGTCTGGCCTTGGCTCCAGCTTCCCCAAGTGGGGCCGTGCTCCTCTGTGGAGCATGGAGAGATTCAGGTTGTGCACTCCCCACCTCCAGTCTGTCTCTGCAGGCTCTGTCCGGCTGTGGTGGGACCAGCACTGACCCCGCTGCTGCAGAACTGGCCACTCTCACCAGGTGTGTGGCCACCCTCCTGCACCCTGTGTCCTGGCTCTGGCCACTCTCCTGGCTTTTCCAAGTGGATCAGTGCTACAAGTGGGCTCCAAGCAGCACTGCTGCTCTTCCTCCCATGGCTGACAGAGCTGTGCTCCTGCCCCAGGCTGGATCTGCCAAGCTGCCACCACAGAAACCCTGGGCAAAACCTCCCTGCTCCCACCTCTCCTGCTGGAGATATTTCTCCAGATGCCTGTGGCACATCCCTCCAGCATGCACTGCATGTACCCATTCCCAGGTCTCCCTCTCAGCCTCCATCGACTGCGAGGATTTTGCTGCCAATCTCTCACCAGCTCATTACAGAGCAGTGGCCATCACTGAATTCAGAGGCTGATGGATTCAAATTCACTTCGGCAGCTTCAAGCCAGACCAGGATTCCCAGAAGCTGGAGGATGGGGTGTAGGAGCCAAATCCCAGTTCTGAGGAGAGCAAACTGGCCAGGGACACAGTGTCTGAACAGCAACGTGCCTTTAATTCGGGAGGCGATGCCACACCCCGGGTCAGCACGGCTGCCTGCTTGCTGCAGGTGTTCAGATGAAAAGCTCAGCACTCATTTTTCAGCAGAGCAACCCAGGGAATGCATGTCTTGGATGGAGGCTGCTGCCTGATTTATTACAGACTCAGCTCGAGGTGCCTCAGGAGAGTGAGCCCTGGCAGAGGATGAGAGGCAGGCGTGTGCACGGATGGATTGCAGCACACAGAATGCTGCGTTGTAGTAAGACTGCCTGGAATGCACCGAAGACGGGAGCGGGAGGATGAATGAGTCCTCTGGCCTGGTTTACATTCCTCTGCCATCCCCAGTTTCTTTCTTGAGCTGGTGAATGGGGAGGGTGGGCAGCCTTGGGCTCTTGGTCTGTCTTGGAAATCCACGAGGCAGCCAAGCGCTGGCCTGGAGTGCTGCCAGCACTGTCCTGGCCACAGGAGTGTGCTGACAGTGCCAGAGGACCGGCTCCACTCTGTCCAGGTGCCACTCCTTGTGCAACATCCCTCAAAAGGCTGACTTTTGAAAGGAGTGGTTTTTTCATAACGTGGCAACGTACAGGGTTGACCTCAGGTTTTTCTTAGTTAGCTGGAAACCAGGTGTTTAAAATGTCACTGGACTGTTGTGAGTCACTGTCTGGGCCACTTTTGTGTCGAGGAGCCAGTTCTCCTGTGTCTCACTGTAAAGTCTGTGCTTGAACCTGGCATGATGTGATTTTAAAAACAACAAGCAGCTTGCCCATGCTTCCCTCCCCTCCACTAGATGCTTTCCTAGCCCTGGCATAGTTCTGGCCCCTGGAAGCCCACACACTTCTGCAGCTTTTCAGCTGCCACTTCCCAACCAGGCATGTCTGGTGCTGCCAGTGCTCAGTCTCTGCTATCAGCAAGTGCTCAGGTTTTTCAGCAGAGCTGTGTCAGCAGTATCCAAAGGGACCATTGATTCACAGAGTGTGACAATGATGGGCTTCACCAGGGGCTTCCTGACTGTGCTTTTGGGGCTCATCCGGGCACCAAACCTGTGGTAGGAATGGGATTCTGACCCCGCCTGTGCAACCTGTCATGATGTTAACCGGGGCTGAGGCAGAACCATTGACAGAGGGTGGGCAATGGGGACTGACAGCCCATCCCCATGAGCTCCTGCCCTGCTTCATGCACCTGACAGCCCCTCTGTAATGCACGGTGGGGTGATTGCCCTGGATTTACAGATGGGAGCTCAGGGATTTCCCAGCTGTGCCCCTTGCCTGGTCCTGCTGCTGGCCTGCAAGAGGTCACGCAGCCCCAGTCCTGCAGCCCTGGTCCCACAGCCCCAGTCCCTCAGCCCTGGTCCCGCAGCCCCAGTCCCTCAGCCCTGGTCCCGCAGCCCCGGTCCCGCAGCCCCTCTCCCGCAGCCCCAGTCCCGCAGCTCCAATCCCGCAGCCCCAATCCCGCAGCCCCAGTCCCTCACCCCAATCCCGCAGCCCCAGTCCCTCAATCCCAATCCCTCAACCCCGGTCCCGCAGCCGCAGCCCCGGTCCCGCGGTAGCCGCGGGCTCTGCCTCCCTCTCGTGGCCGCCGTGCTCGGGCTGGCCGGGAGCTGCGGGGCTTCACGCCTCGCCCCGGGCTCTCCGAGTGCCCCCGCACCCCACGGTGCCTCCCCGTACCCTCGCCGGGCGCACACTCGGGTCCATCCCCGAGCCCGCGGGTGCTGGAGGTGTGAGTGGGGTCAGGATCGCTCCTGGATATTCACCTCTTGCTTTTAAGCAAAGCCTTTCTGCTGCCACTGGGGGAAAAACTCTTCGTAGGCAGTCTTGCATCACGCCTGGTTGGAAACGAAGCCAACCTCACTAGGGACAGCTGCCTAAGAGTTGAAGCTGTTTTATTCCCAATAATCTGTTTTCAATTTCTTCTGCTGCCCTTGAAGCCAAGAACTGAAGAAAACAAGAGCTCCAGGAGATCCTATAGAATATTAATTGTGTCAGAACCCTGGATTAGATAAATTAAAGCATCTCCAGATGCTCCAGAAAATTCCAGCTCAAAACAGTGAAGACTGGTTTCTCTTCAAACATTTTTTTGCTGGAGCAGAGGCTGTGAAAAGTTGACCCTGGGGCTTGTAGCCACCTTTGCCATGGCAGCAGCCAGGCAGCATCCCAGTATAGCCCAATAGTACCAGTCCTGCCAGGAGCCAGCTCTGGGGAGATATGTGGGAGCTCCTGGTTATTCCCCTTCTCTCTCTGCTGCTTCTCCCCTTCACCTGCCCCTCTCTCTCTACCTGCAGTAACTCCTAGAGTTGATATTTCTGCTGGTGCTTGGCAAGCCCTGTTTGAGGAGTGAGCAACTCATGTGAGTGCTCTAGTTTGGGATCAGCCAGACCCTCACTGGCATTTCAGGGTGAGTGATCTGGACATCCTGGGATGGCATCATTGGGTCGGTATCAGGCAGGGCAATTTAAGTTTCTGCTCAGCTCTTCAAATCCTAAATCTGGGCATGAAAACAGCTCCTGTACCAAAACCACTTACAGGCAGGGTGGGGCAGTAGCAGGGATGGACCAATGCCAGGACCAAACCCTGCCAGGTCTAAGGGCTCTACAGGGTCAGGGTGGCAGATAAGTGGGGACAGTCCCCACAGCTTTGCTTTGCAGGGTGTGACCTGTAAGTGTCAGAGCCCTGAGACCAATAATGGGCCTCATGGCCCTGAGCAGCCTCACCTGCCCCATGCCCATACAGGAGCTGTATTTAAGCTCAGCCCAGAGCCTCAGATTCTTCCTGGCTGTGCTGGGGGAATGCTGGGCTCCAGTACAGCCACAGTGGTGCCTGGCCATGGGTCCTTTCATCCTGACTTCCATGTGTTGACTGTTTCCTTGGTGTCAGCCCTGCACCACTGCTATGGACCTGCTGGTGCTCCTGGACCCGATCCTCGCCCTGAGGGTCAGACTGACCTCCTGGCTTGGCCTGGGACCTGCCCCATCACTGTGATGTTGCCTCATTATCTGTGCTCTTGCCTGGACCTGGCTGCCACCTCTAGGTCTGTGCTGCTCCCTTTTCTGGCCCAACACCTGGCTTTGGGCACAGACACAAACATCTGGCCTGGCCTGGGGTGGATATGAAGCTCCAGGGCAATGATGGACTCTTTAGCCCTGGCCCATGAGTGCTGCTGAGAAGACCAGGGCAGCTCCCTTCATCTGTGGCACTGCTGTGTCACAGCCTGAGCAGGATGGCTTGGTCAGAGCCTGTACCAGTGCAATAACCCAACATTAAATCCCTGGAGTGGTGGGGTTTTGAGTGGATGAATTGCCCTCCTCCCCCCAGCACTGAGGAACTCCACAGAGAGCACCTCCCCACGTGTGAGCTGTGTCTCCTGCATCCCAGCAGCAGCTGAGCAGCTCTGCTCCCACCCCTCTTCCCCTAGTCCCACCCAAAATGAGTGTGTGATGAAGGGCTGAGAGCTCAGCTAAAAACCCTGAGGAAGCACAAAGCTGGTCCTGTGGGGTGTGTGGGAACCCATAACCCAATTACCCAGGCTCCAGAAGGTGGTGTCTGGGCACCCTGTGGGGAGGTGAGAAGTGGCATTTGGTTCAGCTGGAAGCTGAATTCCCCTGGGCAGGGGATGTGCTGTGCTTTTAGCTGGGGAGATTTGGGGTCTCCTGCTGCGGCAGCAGCATGGGCTGAGGCTGTGATATTAGAAAGAGTCTGAGGGGGGCAATGTTATGCTGATCATTTCTGTTTCCTGCTGCTCCATCCTATCCGAACTACCCCTAAGAAGGTCAGATTAGGCAAACGCATTTTCCCTTTCTTTTTCTTGGTGCCATTCCAGTGAGGATGGGATGCACGGTGCTGACCTGTGGCACCACAGTCCTGAGAAATGCTGTCCTCAGCTCCTCTCTGTCCTTTAGTGGCCCGGGTGGCCGTGTCTGGCGTGTGCTGATAATCTAATTACCTGCTTACCCTGAGGGCTGGAGAACAGCTCAGCCCTCCACAGTGCGCCATGTGCTGTTAAACCCCGGGCATGCAGAGTCTCTGCTGGGGCCACAGAAGCTTGTTCCTGCTGGTCAGAGCTGCTGGTGTGCAGACAGCACCCTGGCCAGAGGTTCCCTTTGGGATCCCTGTCACTCTGCGACTTCTAGGCAGCACTTGGCCATGGAACATGGTGTGACATCTGATCTGTCTCTCTCGCTGGATGTAGCTGTGAGTTGCCTGTGAGGATGGAGGCCTGCTCCTAATACAGCTCTGGACAACGGGGGGAAGAGCTGGGGAGGCACTATGGGTTTGGGGCTGTGGAGCTTTGCATACGTGAAAAACTGCACAAGCCTTGGCTCCCCGGGCCCTGCCTTGCAGAGATAAAATCAGAGGTGTCAGCCCTGTGTCTCTTGGTCCTCATTCAAAAAGTGGACTTGAATAGAGACATGTGTTAGCTGGCCACAGCTGGGCTTGTGCTCAGCCTGGGAGCTGCATCTGCATTGCCCCGTTCAGTGACCCTTTGCTGGAGCAGGGCATCCTGCTCCTGTGGAATTCCCTGGAGAGAAGTGCTGCAGGAAGGGGTGTGGGGGGGAACATGTTCTGGATGGGGCCTGGAACGCTTCCCTCCACTCCTCCCCAACAGGTCCCAGAGCAACAGGCTGCGCTGTGGGCTCAGGGTGCTCAGGGCCACGCCCAGAAGGGCTATTCCAGCTCTGTGGAAGAGGGCAGGAAGGTCAGAGTGGGGCACTGGGGTCATGTTCCAGCCACACCTTGGACACAGCAGTGCTGTTCCTGTGGAAGTTTTGATCTGCAGATGAGCTGAACCTTTTGAGATGGTGCTAAAAACCCTTAGGAGGAGCTTGTTGTGCCAGCCTGGGGTGAATCTGGGTGCCAATCTTGTCTCTGGTGGTGTGTGGTGTGTACAAGGAGGGCAGCAACCTCTGCAAACAGCCTGACAGAGCTGAGTTGCTGAGTCATGACTCTGCTACACCCAGGCATGATCAGGGATGTGTTTATTCCTCTAAGGAACACAAAAGAGGAACATGTCCCCACCTCCTGATTGCTGGCAATCAAACTGAGCTGCACTGAGACCTTCCCAGCGTGGTGTGGAACCCACTGGGATATGCTGGAACACACCTGGCTCACGTGCTGCTCTCGTCTCTGGGCTTCTCTTTGTGAAAATTGGAGTCAGGACAGGGAGGGACTGGTGTGTACTTGGGCTGGAGTCCCCCGGTGGGCAGGCACCAGGAGGGTCCCCTGTCCTGCATGGTGGGGGTCTCTGGGCACTGACCCAGGCAGGAAGGGGAACCTCTTATCATCCCACCTTAAGTAAGGTGGTTCCAAGCCAGCAGCAGCAGGGTCAGTAATTCCCGAGCAACAAAGCCTTTCCCCAGTGCCTGGGGCATCATCCATTGTGGTGAAGGTGGTGGGTGCACTTGTACCCACCCACGCCCTCATCTCCTGGTCTCCTCAGGATGATCTGGGCATAAAATGATGTTGGTCTGTCCTGGGCAGAGGTCACATCCTGGTGAGGCACATCCTGCAGCACTTAATCAAGCAAATATCCTAAAAATTCAGATGGAAATCTTGCTGCAGGAAGGATCATTTTTTGGCTGTGAAGTATAAGAACAGCAACTACATTAATAATTTTTGACATTATATACTTACGTACAGAGAGGAGCTTCCACCACAAACCTTCCAGTCACTGTAAGCAGCTCCTTTAATAGCCAGCTTCTGGAAAAACATAAGGTACTCAAGAGGTGCATCAGACCAAGCATAAATCCACCTCTATGCCAAAAATGCAGAAAAGAAACTGAAAGTTCATTGCTGCTGTTCTCCAGGCTGTAGCTGTCTTTATAGTCCGACAGCACACAGCCAGGTGAGGTTTTTGACTTAGCTGCTGTGGCTGGTTCAGGTTTCTCTCAGCTCCTCTTGACAGCACTGGCACAAGAGGGACAGGGCCACATTTTTCCATAGGGTGGAGTTGGCTCCTTGTCTTTACCCATATGAGAAATCCAAGGGCAGCCAGAGCCCAGGAGCCCAGGAGGAGCTGAGCTATCTGGCAAGGTGAACCCTGCCTCCATTTGTGGTGATAATGCCCTTGTTCTTGAACTTGAATACTGGATTTTAACAGTGAAATGCTGACAAGGCAGACAGGGCAGAGGGCAGGGTGGTACTCCTGCTGAGGTGAAGCTGCTCTGCACTGCAGGGACTGTGTGCTCCTCTCACCTGGGAGGGTCTGTCTGCACCCTGTCACCCAAACTGCTGTGTGAGAGTGGGGCTGCCTTTATCCTTAGACATCCCACAGCTGCCAGGGTGGGCCTTGGAGGCATTTCCAAGTCTGAAACACTGCCAGACTCAGACCGCTGCTCTTTCCCACAGCCCAAAGCACTGACTGTGTTCCTCTGCCTTCTCTCTGCTTTGTCACTTCCAAAGCTGTGCTATATGCCAGCCTTGGGGGGTGGGATACTTGTCCTGTGGGGTCTGGAACAGTCCCATTCCCCCCTAGCTCATTTCAGGCAGCCTTGTTGTCCAGGAGATGCTCAGAATAGGTTGAAATACATGATGCTGGGTGCAAATTGGCCCCCTGTGTTACAGCCCTAATCTGGTTAGGGGATCAGTGAGCAGGCTTGCAGCAGCCCACGTGGCTCTGCCTGTGGCTGCATCCCGGGATGTGCCCGTGCTGGGCGTGTCATCAGCTGGGTGTGCATTTCTGTGCTGCTCAAAAATGCCCCAAAATGGGAAAATGCAAAAACCTGTCTACAGGGTAGCCTCATCTGTTCCCTGGGGTGTGTCTCAGGGGGTTTCTACTGTGGAGGTTCTCTCTATTTTCAGGCTGGTGTTGTTTCAGTGGTGTGAGGGTTGTGGTTTCCCTGTGAGCAGTGCCAGACAGGAACCCCCCAGAGGGATCTGCCCAGTGGTGTCTCTTAAGTGTCACCAGCCCTCCGAGGAGCTGCTCGGTCCCCTCTCTGTTTGTCCTGATGCTCTCGGCCCTGCAGTCACATGAATATCCTTAGGAAACCAGTACCCACTCCCTGCTGATGGAGAACTGGGAGAAAGTCTGCCTGGGACCAGGGGGTGGTGCAGATCTGATTCTGCTTTTCAGGCCAGTGTTGGGTTTGCTTCCATCTCCTTTGAGAGCAGAGGGGAAACGAAGTCTCTCTGGGGAGCAGGGTGGATCCTCAGCGGGGTTTTTGCCCTTCCCATAGACCACAGGGTCCCATGATCCCCAGCAGGAGCCAAATGGGACACAGCTGAGTTCCCACCAGTGACTCCAGTGATGGCTCACTCTGGGGCAGAGGTTTCACCTGCCCTGCAGGGAAGCTGCAGAAATTAAATGGGAATTGCTGAGATAAGTTAAGGCTTTGTCTCAAAACCAAAAATTTTGCAGAAGCAATGAATGTTTGGGCTGAGAATATCTCATCTGGCAAAGTCGACCAGTACAGCATTATGTCATATTTATACATGACAGTGGCATTTATACCAGCAGAGTTGATGAATCTAAACACATTTTCCTCCATTAACCACTTAGAATGGGCTGTAGTGTGATACTGGTATCTGGTTAAAAAACCCAAACGAACAAACCAACAAAAAACCCCAAACCAAAATAGAAAAGTGCCTTTTTTAAGATCTAAGCCCAGCATAAACACACTTTTTATTATTTTTGGAAAGCTGTTTGCAGGTGTCAGCAACCCTGACACACAGCTGGTATTAACTTCTGGGGGCAAGAGAAAGGGAACAGGTTTAAATATAGCTCCTGGGAAATAAGCATTGAAATAGCTTCCAAGATCAGTTTTACCCCCATTTTGCTGTCTGGAATTTTCCTAAAATACAAAAGATAAACAGTCAACCTCAGGGACCAGACGTATGTGCAGAGGAGCAGTTGCTTTCCTCCAGGATGGCCCCAGAGCATCCTTGTGCTTGTCCAGACAGGACCCTGTTTGTGCCCCTCTGCTTTCCCAAGTGGGAATTCACCATTAAAAGACAGATTTGCTCTTCTTGAGCCTCCTGGCTGCAGAGAGATGTTGTGTTCTCACAGGAAAACACAGATTTAATACCAACAGCACAGCAGCTATTGCAACCACCCGATTAACCCAGTGGTAAAGATGGATAAAGTGGATCAGGGTCAGGTCAATTAAAATCAGCCCAAGCCATGTTTCTAAGGCTCTGCAGCACACTTGTGTCCAGTGAGTGCACTATGCTGACACTCCTGGAAAGAGCTGAGTCTGCAGCACACGTGTATTTGCTAAGCAGAAAAAAACCATCAAAAACCCCTTACTGCACCATTCCCAGTCGATGGGGCCAGTTCAGCTCCATTTGCCTCTTTCTGACCTTTGCTATCAACTCTCCTCCCAGCAGAAAAATCTCCCGCAGGCTATATTTTTTTTTTTTTTTTACCTTGTAATTTCCTCTAATCTCAAATAAATGCTCTCATTGACCTCTGTCCTCCCAGTGTACCTGACACACCAAGCAGGGCTGTGCCCACAAAAGATCATTAGAAAGCACTGTCTATTCACACCGGGGCCATTAATGTTGTAATTGCTTTGAACCAGAAGTCAGGCCTCAAATATGTGATGCTCTGAGTCATTATCTAGGTAAAATAGTTGTTTTTCAGGTGGCTGCTAAAAAAAGCCCATGATATGCAGGTGAAATGGTCCATGTGAGCCAGAGCTCACCTTGCCCAGAGGCAGTTTCACACCCAGTGGCTAATTTGTACCCTGCCTGCACTATTTTGATTGTGCCCAGACTATCTGTGCACACCCAGGGAGGGGAGGGTTGTGTTTCCCAAATTCAGCACTTTCAAAGCTTTGGGAGCTTGAAACGACATCACCTTCTGGTGACCCCAGAAATCACGAATTTTAAATACATGCTGTTTATTTCTGCTGGTTTTCCATAAGCCTGGTTAGTGCTGCTCCATCCCACAGGCTCCTGGAAGCCTTGAGTGGTGCCAGGCCCATACTTGGCAGCTAATGATTACTTTCCCCTGCCAGTCATTCTTTTGTAAAGAATATTTTTGCCAGTTAGCTGTGGCTAACGAGCTTTGTCTCTGCAGCATGGATGCAGTCAGGGCATCCCTGAAAGGTGGTACTTAATAAAAGAGAACGTGCTGATGAACCTTCCACCCCAGCCAAGCCCTGGGCTTTTCTCACAGGCTCCACTGCAGTGCACATACCCAAATGACCTTGGGATCTGAGCTGAAAAACTACTGTTTTCTCAATGCCTGCTTGACTTTGGGGCAGAAATTCCATCACTGCTCTCAGGGCAAAGCTGGGGAGGAGTGACGAGGGAGGCCGGTGACAGTTCCCTGTGGAGCAGTGAGCCTGTAGCATGTCCTGCACTCACTGAGCAGTGCCAGCACCAGCTTGTAGCCTCTATTTTCCGGGCTGCTCACTCCCCTGGGCTGTTTGTTGTCACCTGGCTGTGACTGCACAGGGCTGGAGGAGCACCCAGCCTTCCCCATCCGCACAAGCAGAGCTCTGCGTAGCTAATCCCCTGCTGCCAGCTTCCACAAACAGTGTCCATCTGGAGTAAACACAGCTGGGGAAGGAGATGAGGAAACTTTATTTTGCAACCATTTGTGGTAGTGTTCACAACTACAGCCCCAAGTGCTTTCCCTGATTACGCATCAGAGCAAGTAACAATAGTATTTTTCATTGATATAGTGATTTTTGTCTCCAAGGCTCACTGCAGACCCAGCCTGTGGTCTGGGGATGGCCTCACCTGGGCAAGTGAACTCCTGTCATGCAGAACTAAACTGTGGTCTTTGTCTCTGCAGTGATTTTGGAATTACCACCTGCCTGGTCAGTGCTTTCTGGGAAGCTTGGGTCTCATCTCACCCAGGGCGCCCCAGGGATGTTCCCCAGGGGTCACTCTAGGGAGTGGTTCAACCTGGCAGATTTGCCTTTAGCTAGATGCACACTCTAGGTCTGGAGTGACTGAGACTCTGCTCTCTCCACTATCAGAGAAGCCATGCTTGACAGAGAGGAGCAGGCAGAACTTCTCTGAAAGTCTCTTTTTCTGGAGATACTTAAAACCAACCTGGACACGACCCTGTGCAACCTACTCTAGGTGAAACTGTATTAGCAGGGGGGCTGGAGCAAATTATTTCCAGAGGTTCCCAACCATTCTGTGGTTCTGTGACTTTCTGCCTCACTGTCTTCAAAAATGTGGGCTGCCATGAGCATCACCCGTGGGAGAGGAAAGCAGGAGGCAGAGGAGCAGCATAAAACATGGCCAGATCACTGAAAATAAGACATGAAAAGCTGAGCGTGAGTTTGTGGGAGCTGCAAGTAGGTGTATGATGGACCAAAAGCCATCAGACAAAACAAGTGAGTCACTGAGCAGCAGGTCTGAGAGCAGGAAAGCTTAAAACAAACATTGTTGAATTGGCTAAAGACTGCAATCAAAGCTGGAGATTGCTTTCCTGTTATACGGGCTGAGTTGTCATTTTTTCCTGTTCTATCTTCTGTCAGTACTATCATTGAAGGAGCAGGTCCACCCGGGGCCTCACCTCCTGAAGGAAACACGAGTGGGATTTCAGGAAGGGTGGGTTTAGATTAAATTTGAGGGAGAAATTCTCCCCTGCGGGAAGGGTGAAGGTGGCACAGGTTGCCCAGAGAAGCTGTGGCTGCCCCATCCCTGCAGTGTCCAAGGCCGGGCTGGCGGGGCTTGGAGCAGCCTGGGACAGCGGCAGGTGTCCCTGCCCATGGCAGGGGTGGGGAATGAGATGGGCTCGTGTCCCTCCACAGCCGAACCGCGCTGTGCCGGCCCCGGGCCCGGCGTGCTCGGGGCGGGGCGGGGCCGGTGGGGGCCGAGCGGGGCCGGCGGG
>VZTJ01001438.1:252212-305552 GCA_013397795.1 Orthonyx spaldingii
GGCCGTGCCCGGGGCCGGGGTGCCGTGCCCGGTGCCGGGGTGCCGTGCCCGGTGCCGGGGTGCCGTGCCCGGGGCCGGGGTGCCGTGCCCGGGGCGGGGGTGCCGTGCCCGGGGCTGGGGTGCCGCGCTCAGGGTCGTGCCCCGGAGCCGAGCGGCCGCTCCTGCTCTCCGCAGCCCGCGGCAGGAGCCGGGGCTGCAGCCGGGTGGGAACCGGGGCACGGCCGGGACGCTGGGGATGTGCCCACGGGACAGAGCTCGGTGCCCGCTGTCACCCGGCGGTCCCAGCCCTGCTCGGTGCTCCCCGCAGGGACACGCAGGGGCTGTCCCGGTGTCCCGCACATCCCGCACATCCCACCGCCGGAGCGGTGCGGGTCCAGCCTCAGCCCAGCGTGTCCGGGGACACGGCTCCGCCGGGCTGGGGATGCACAGGTGGCCTGGCTGGGAACGGGACAGGCTCTGAAGTGCTTTGTATCCCAACCATCGTGGTCTACTAAAACAAATGTTTTCTCTCGTGTTTTCTATTTTATTTTGGAGGTTGATTTTGTTGTTTTGTGGGTGCTTTTGTTTGGGTTTTTTTTTTTGTTTGGTTTGGTTTTTTTGGTGGTTTTGTTGTTTTTTTTTTTTTCTCTTAGACATTTAGTTCAGTTATTCCTCAGATACCCATGACACTACCTTAGTGGCTGCTGTCAGAGTGTGCTCCAGTCTTTCATTCTCTCCATTCCTTGTGCACTACATCTCTAGTAGGATCATACGGTAATGTGCTCATTATTCAGATTATAAGATAGTTGAGGAGGAAGAAGATGAAACAGCTGTGGTTAGCAATAGTCCTGTATCTGATGGCAGGACAGTGCCTGTGCTGCAGGGTGGCTCAGCTCTCAGGCTGTGGTCTGGGTGAGCTGCTGTATAGGGAGCGGGTCTGCCAGGTTGGGCTCTTGGGGGGAAGTAGGAGTCAAGGCAGAGGAGACCAAGAAAAGTGATGTGAGAGTTGTGGTGTTCCCACTCTGGGAGAACGTGAGTGGTGACAACTGCTTGTGGCTTTTCCGGACAAGAAGATCATCTCTGAAAACTGCTGCTGTTTGTATCCTCTCCCACTCCCAAACCATTTATCTCTCAGTTTGAGTTTGCACCAGGAAGGTCTCACATACTTGGAAAGGGCTGCGTGCACAGGTCTGATTCATGTTTCATTCCATCACTATGGTTCCCATTCTAGGAAGTTGATCCATGCAATAGCAGGCAAACTTTGATACCAATATCCAAGAGTGTTGGCACCTGCTAATGGTTAAAGCCTTTTAAAGTCCACTTCAGTTTTGGGAGATGGTGGTGTTTCATCAGCTCCACTAAGAACAAAGGCTGTTGGTTCACCCCAGTGATTTTAAACTTTTGGCCAAGAGAAGCAACTTAAGTTCTTTCATTTATGCTTCCACTTTTCCAGTGTGTGGAAGAGTGGGATACCAAAGAGAAAGACCTAGGAAAAATTGCAGGGTTTGACTGCTAAGATCAGGCTTCGGTTGTCTGGCTATTGGCAATTATGAGACTGGTTTTCCTGACTCAGGCAGTCCCTTTCAGTCCTGTGAACCTGCTAAGTCAGGCTTGGGGAAAAAAAAATGGGCCTGAAGTCAGTTAATGAGCCCTATTCATTCCTCTGCATCCTCTGCCATTGGGAACGATCAGTTTTGTGTTTTAGAGATGTTTCTGGTAACTGAGCAGCTTCAGCCCTGGCTGAATGTGGGGCCGGGGCTGCCTCTGCGTTTTTCAGGAACTCGCTGACTCCCAGTGACTGCAGTGATGAACGGGGAGCTGTGGAGGACAACTTTGAACCCTGCTTATCGTAGGCCATAAAAGAGCAGAAAAGGTTGATGTTCCTTTGACATCAACCATCATCCTTTCTGCTTTCTGTTCCACAACCAGAGCAGAGTCCTTGTCCTTGCTCGCTGCTGGCTCCTCTCCTTGTAGGCTGGCCCCAGCCTGGAGGCTTCAGGACACGTGGCTGTGCTCTCCTGCGGCTCCCATGTGCCTTGAGCTGTGTTGTGGAGAGCAGAATGGGAATAGGGGTTTCTGGGGTCAGGCCCACTCCCTCCCAGCAGCTTGTGTAGCTGGTTTGCAAAATAATCATCAGGTGACATGGGGCAGGCGTTCCTGCCAGGCTCACTGTGTGTGGCAGCCTCTTAAAGAAGAGTGGCTGGTGATGCAACCTGGGTGGCACCAGAGGTGCCTGCGCTGGCTGTGCCCAGGGGATTTGGGTGGATGTCCTGTCCCACTCCCTGCAGCACTGCAGGCTCTCCCTGCCTGTTGTGGGGTCTGCGAGTGCACGGTGGCGTGTCAGGGATGGTGCTGGGTTTGGTCTGTCCCCTTCCTGTGCACAGCCTGAACCCTGACTTGGCATGGGTCAGAGCCTGGTGCTGCTGAGGCTGCACAGAGCTGAAGCCATGCCTTACACAGTAGTACCTTGTGTGCTCAGTTCTTTAGTAATGGGGTACAGGAATGCTCTTGGATAACCTTCCTGGATACCCATGTCAAACATGGTGGCAGTAGGAGGTTGGCTTGGTGCTGCACCAAGTGCCAGGACTCTGTTTACTGCTCTGAAGCAATGCCTTGCTCCACTTGTGAGTGCGAGGTCTGTGAAGGGTTGGTGGGCACATGGCTCTGCCACCCCACGGGAACCATCAGCTGTGATGACACACAGCCACCGTCACCTGTTAATGTCACCAGGAGTCTCATACCAAGGTCAGTGGAGGTTGAGCAGTTAGTGCCAGGGTGATGGTGCTAAAGGCTGCTCAGCATGGGAGCATCCTCCTCTTCTTCAGCCACCAAACCCATGAATCAGTGTGGATGCCTAGAAAGCACAAATATTTCCTGCAGTGGAGCAGTGTGGGTCTTGTAGTCTCCCATGTTTCTCTTTTAAAGGCTCACACCTTAAAACATGTGACAGAGACATGTCCCAAGTGCTTTTGTGGTGTCTCAGGTTTGAGGACAATACTGTGCCACTTTCACTTCACAACCCTCTTGAGCCACTCTCACCTCTTGCTTCTAAATGAGCGTTTGAGGTGAGCTTAGGATGAGGATCACCTTGTTCCTGGCAGCACACTTCCATAAAACCAGTCTTTGGGGAACAGTTCATTGTTTTATGCAGTGATTTGCCATGCTTATCTAATAATTGACAAATTACAGCTGTAACTACCCTGCTTTGCAGCTATTGAGATTAATAGAATGAATTTAAATTATCACCTTTTAAGAGGCTGATAAATAACCCTGGGCAAAATCACTTTTAAGGGTTTTAAAATGATGCAGCTTTATCAGCTGCCTGATTATCTATCAATGTCTGCTGGAAACCTCACAATAAAAGGGGTGGACTGACTTTGGTCATTGTATATATTTCAAAAAAGACCCTAAACTCACCTAATACAAAAAGTGCTTAGCTTGGATGGCTTTTTTTATGTCATATAATAGGCAAGCTGAGCAGGTAACTCCTCTGCCATGCTCCACTGATCAAACCATAATAGAGAAATTGTGTTGGGTTGACTGTGGCTGAAAGTACTTTGAATGTTTGGTTAACTTTTTCCCCTTAATTTCACTAAATTGAAAATAATCAGACTTGATCTTGGAATGGAACATACTCGTTTGAGTACCTTCATTTTGTGTTTGAATTTATTTTTGCAGCTTATTAAGTCTCAAAGAAAACATTACGATATTTTCAGAGAAGTCAAGCCAGAGCCCTTAAAACTTCTCCTTTCTAAAAAACTAAACCAACTTGCTGATATCTGCACTAATGAGTCACATGCCATGGTTGAGCTAAAACATTTTTTGCATAAAAATGGAAAGCTCTGGGTTTGCTGTGGTGGCCTTGCTGGGGGCTGTGTGTGCTGAGGACACACAATTTACAGCCTTTTGAACGTTCTTTGGAGCCATCCCTCTGGCTTCCAACAAACCTACAGTGAAACTAAAAGTTTTACTGCATTACACTGTGGGGTTTTGATGGTGGGAGGTCAGTGGAGGTGCAGGAGGACTGAAGGGTTCCTGCACAAAGCTGGTCCTGAGGGTCCTCACTGTAAGTGGGAGAAGAACAAAGCTCCTGCCTCAGGAAAGCGTTGGAGAGCTCTGCAGCTGTCTTGTTCTTCATCAGAAGAGGTGGTACCACATCCAGCTGGGCTGTGAGAAGTTATCAGTCTGGTCTAGTGGGTGACATCTCTGCCTGTGGCAGGGGGGGTTGGAACTAAATGACCTTGAAGTTCCTCTCCAGCCCAAACCTTTCTATTGATTTTATGATCAGTGGTCCTGGAATGGTTGGAGGCTCCTCTCCAGTGCTGGTGCAGCCTGTGGTGCTGTTCAGATCCCTCACTAAGTGTTGAGATCCCAGTTTAATATGTGTGCACATACCTTCCCTCTAAACAAATCGGAGTGTTTGAGGTGGGAGACCACATGCTCATGGAGCTGTGTGCTGAGGAGCAGAGAGCTCTGGAAGAAACTCTGGGCTCCTTGTTTCACCTAAATTCTGCTTGCTCAGTCATCGTCCCCTGGAGCCACAGTTCAGAGAAAACTCTTTCATCCTTATCTGGGTACTTTCCTTGGCTTAAAGCAAGGTCGTGTCACCCATTTGTATCTGGAAAAGACTCGTGCTTTGTTTACCCAAAACAAACACGCGGGAAGAGAGCTGAAATGTAATCTGCAGTGAGCAGCCTCCCACGGACCTGGAAGCCCTTGGGGTTTGTGAGCAAGGTGCCCGGGGCAGATGAGCTGCTGGGTTGTGCCTCTGCTGATTGCATCCTTATCTGGAGCCCTGTAGGCACCTTTCCATCTCCTCTTGAACGTCCTGTGGCCATCTAAATGGCATAGATTAGTTCGCAGCTGCAGAGAACGATGCTCTGAAGCACTGGTCTTGAGGAAACCCAAAACTTTTGGGTTGAACAGCGTTGCACAAGGGTTTCTTAGCACTTGGTTTAAGCGTCTCCAGACCCAAAAAAAAAAACAGGCTGGCAGGTGAGAAAGAGCCTTTTGCTGATGTTGGAGAGGAACTTGCTGCTTTACAAGCATCTCGCCTGCAGAAGTGGCAGGTTGAGGTGACTGACACAGATGAAGGATGTCACAGAATCTGCTTTCTCATTGATGGAAATGTCATGTTGGGAATGTTCGTGCAGAAAACACTTGAAAAGTGTTGGAGGGAGAAGGCTTCAATAGGTTCAGGTTGCTTTGTTTTTCAATCCAGTGCAAGCAAATTTCAAGCCTGTAACTCCATCAGAAAGTCATAAGGGCTGTTGAATACCTCAAGGAGTGGATCTTGCATGGTTTTGAAATAGGAATTGGAGCTCAAGAGTGAAAAACGTGCCAGGCGTCCACATCTGGCAATGCAGACCATGTCTGTAGCCTGTTATTTTATCTGCTGCTTTGCAGGACATTTAGTCCTCATGAGCCGGATTGTGTAACTCAAGGAAGGGGGAAAGATCAGGTTTTGCCCTTTTAAAATCTTCCTCTCTGTAGATTCAGATCGTATCTGAGGGGTAGGAGAAGCGACAGGGATATCATTTTACAGTCTGCTAACAGCGATGTCTGTGGGTGTGTTCACGACCCCTGGGCCAGCTGATTTCCACCAGCAGTTTGATCTGTCCTGAGCCTGCCCACCTGCATTTTGCATCCACCGGAGTTTCAGTGGCAGCTTCACGGCCAGCGTGTGGAGGTGGCCTCAACCCCAGCACTGTCCCTGCCGTGCCTGTTGCAGCAGAAATGGCCAGTGGAAGCCCTGGCAGTGATTCAGGTGTCTCTGCCTGCCAGGCTGTGTGTGGGGATGGGAGTGAGCCCTGGGCATCAGGACACGCCCCAGAGATGGGCACTGCCAGCCCCGTGCCAGGAGCTCACGTCACCTGCTCTTGGACACTTGCAGGCAAAGCTTACTCGTTTTTCTCCCAGCTCCTCGTAGTTACTGTTTGATACATGACCTGATGCCAGAGGGTTTGTGGGTTTTAATTAGTAACCCTGGCTAGTTTAGTTATCCATGCAAATATCCAGTCCTCCTCTAAATCCTACTCCATTCTTGTCCTTGAGACCCTGCAGCTATCATCTATGCAGGAAAATGTCCATGATGTTATAACTAAAAAGAACCTGGTGTATTAAGTTTCTAATCTACAGTTTCATTAAAAAATATGATCAAACTTAATATGTATTTTGTAGGGTATTCCATTACTTAAAAGAAAACAGTTCTGGAAAGATGAATATCTAGCTGAAACATTTTACAGCTAATATTTTCCTTCCTGGTTCGACTTCCAAATGACATTTGTCATGTTCCTCCAAAAGCCCCAGCTGGCTAACGGATAAAGCTTGCTCTTGCTTTTCTGGGTCTCTTTCTCCAAAATCCAATGTTTCAGCAATAATGGGGAAACAGGGCTTCAAAGTGAAAAGACCTGAGTTACTGTCCCATTTCTAATGAGTAAAAATTTAAGTGTTTTATTTCGAAGCCTTGTTAGCTCTATGGGGCAATTTGTTATTTTTATTTTTTACAGCACCTTTGTGCTGTGGGACTGACCCCTTGTGTAGGATTAGAGAGCCTGTAAGCCCTGATAATACCAAGTAATTAACAACCCATCAGGAGCTGATTCTTGGAAGTGAAGTCAAAGTTTTTGTGTAATGAGTCTTAGCAAATTAATTGGTGTTTGGCTGCCTGTGATTTAAAGGAGGAAGCAAGCTGGAAAGTGAAGGTGTTTGGGATTTGCTTTTTTCACTCCTCCTGAACTCTAAATAAGAATAGGGCGGTTCCTGAAAAGTACTGGCAACAGAGTAAATTTCTAAAGATTAATTGTGTGAGCTGCAGCAACCATAACAAAATATTTAGGCAATACTTAGATATTGAAAAATAAACTTTATAATGATTATATTTTAAAAACGTTTATGTACCTCCTTGTCATGACTCTGTCCCTGCATTGGCTGCATTTATACCCGTGTGAGCACCAGCTACTTCTCTCTGAACTGTTGTTGCAACTCTAAAAGTACCTGACCCATTTCTCTTATTGCAGGTAGAGCTTCACGTCCACCTGGATGGAGCCATTAGACCAGAGACCATCTTGTACTTTGGCAAGTGAGTTGTGGGGGGAAAGGAACTCTGGGAGCTGCAGCTCAAAGGCATTATCCTTTCTCCATGATGTGTGACAGAGGAGCTCCTGCAGGCAGCAAACCTGGCTGGTGCTGGTTCTGTCCCTGCCCAGCCCTGACTGCGCAGTGTGAGGAGTTTTTTCTGCAGGACCTGGCCATACTTTCTGCTGTGTAGACAGAGCAAGGAGGGTGGGTCAGGGCTGTCCATCCCATGTGTTGCTGGATGCTGGCATGGTGAACTGAGTCAGGGTTCCTGCTGGTGGGCTGCAGGGCTGGAATACAGGTCCAAATGAACAGAAGAGTTGGTGCTGACTCCCTGGGGCTCTGCTGGGTCCCTCTGCCTGCAAATGGAAAATGCCAGTGTAGTCCCTCAGGAGAATTGTAGGAGTCCTGAAACGCAGGAGGCACTGGCTGGCTGGGGAACCTGTGCCAGGATCCTTGCTTAGGGCAGGAACCTTCATTGCCTCTTATTTTTAAATAGCCCTGGCATCCCCCTGAGCTGCCAGGCCTCGGGTGGAGCAAGGCTGTGCTATTCACGGGCTCTAAAACTTGCACTCACACACAGAAAAAGCAGTGGGGCAGTGTAGAAGGCTGTAGGGGACTGACTGCCTTAATAATCTCACCCTGGGCACAGAAAGCTGCTTGTGGTCTATTTTTAAAGGTAAAGAGCTGGAAATAAATTTGCCAGGTAGTGTCTGACCATGTACACATAACCCCAACCTGCTGGGATGCACAAGCCCCCTTGGGCAGTGCACTGCTGAACTCAGCTGTTTTTAGAAACTTTGTCTTCAATTCTGTCAGGTCTGGGTCAGTCTTTGCATCTGCCCTGCCCAGCCAAAGGGCTCAGAGCTGTGACAGACCCCTCACGGGACTGGGTGTCCCCAGGAGAGGTGCCCTTTCCGTGGTGGGATGGTGTGCACGGTGCTGCCCGTGGCTGGAGGGAGCGCTGGGCAGGACAGCGAGGTGGCAGTGAGGACAAACATGTTCCCTTCTGTCCACTTTGCTTCAAGAAGAATCCCACCTACAAGGAGGGTTGGATGGAGCAGCAGCAGCAGCTCCAAAAGCCACACTGGTATGATCCACCAGACCTCCTCATCCAGAGGCGTGATTCCAGTGTGGATCATCCCAAAGCACTGCCACTGGTGCCTGCGTGAAGGCACTTCTTCAGGAAGCACATGAAGGAGGTCAGAGAAATGACTTTGCTGCAGGAAACTTTCCCGGGGCAGGTGGAGAAAGGTACAGGTCGATTCCTGGAGCAGAGACTGATGTGTCAGTGCCATGGAAAGGGCAGGGCAGGGAGGAAAACTGATGCCTTGGCAGTGATGAGCGTTCCCTGCTGAGTGCCAGCAACTTAATCTGTGCAGATTGCATGTGAGGGCTGAGCGTGGGGCTGGTTTCCTTCCTGGCTGGGTAGGGAAGGAGCAGTGTTTACCCAGCCCAGGAGCAGGGTCCTTTGGACCGTGTCGCTGCATGGCTCATTGGGATGGCTGCTGGCATCACAGCACTAAAGCTGTCTGTGGTGTTTTGTCTCTGTTAGCAGAGTTCTTCCATCAATCAGCTGTAATTCATCGTGGCAGGAAAGAGGATTAAAAGCAAATGTCTGGTTATTATTCCAAATTTGTGTTGGCTTGTGCAGGGTACCAGAGGGTGGAGAGTGGCAAAGCCTGCCCAGGAAGCTGCAGCACCCTTGGCTGGCAGCCCCCTCAATCCTGGCTGTCGCCACACCAGGAACACCTTCACCTGCTCGGTATTCCAGCTGCTCCTGGGAAAGATGGCCTCTTCCCTCTTGGAAGCATTTCTGTGGGCATTAGCATGTCTGTCCCTTCGGTGAGAGCAGTTGTTGCTGTTTGTTCCTGTGTGGGAGGTGTTCCTGTGACAGGAGATGCCACCAGGATGCTGGGCTCAGGAACCAGCTCGATCGCAGGAGCTGCTGGCACTAAACCCATGAGCCACGACACTTCTGCCTGTGTGAACCCAGGCCTTGGAGCATCTCCTTGATGTTTCAGTCCTTTGAGCCTGCATAAGTGGAAATTAACTTTTCTAAAGAATTTTGGCTATTCTGCCGCTGGGTCTAGGAGGTGCCAAGAAATAATCCAGAGTCCCTTTAGATGAACTCCTTCTTAAGCTTAAAATGTGCCCTGGCTGTGTTCCGGCCGGGTCAGCCTGGGCTTGTATTTCAGTTTGTTTGTGTTTCGGATCGCCTTCCTCCCTGCTGAGATTCAGGGCTCCATCCATGAGGAGATTTTGGAAGGACAGCGTGTGCTGTGTCTTTCCTGTGAAGGAATGGTGGTGGATGCTGCCAGCTCTGGATGCAATTGGTGAAATGGACTGAGTGAAAATGCGATAACCTTCCATGTGACTTCATTTCCAGGAAAAGAGGCATCCCTCTCCCCAGGAACACAGTTGAGGAGCTCATGAAGTATATCAGCTATGACACACCACTGACACTTCCCCAGTTTCTAGAGAAATTTAATTACTACATGCCTGCCATTGCGTAAGTACCCTGCTTTCTGCTTCTTCCCCCTCAACCCTTGGCAGGATCCCTTGGCTCAGCCTTGGAGGTCCCCTGTGGGCCCTGAGGGTGACAGGTCCCATTGCCATCCCTGCAGGGGTGACCGTGAGGCAGTGAAGAGAATTGCCTACGAGTTTGTGGAAACGAAAGCAAAGGAAGGAGTCACCTACGTGGAGGTCCGGTACAGCCCTCACCTCCTGGCCAACTCTGGTGTGGATCCCATCCCCTGGGGACAAGCTGAGTGAGTGACCCTGCCGTGCTGGGGGTGGCTGGTGTGGCATGGAGGAGGCATGGCCCGTGCCAGTCAGTCACTGTGTGTTCAAAGGCTGCTGTAACAAACCTCCCTTCTCCTCCCATGCAGCGAGCGCCGGCATGCTTCCACCTCTCTCTCTCATCCATAGGGTTTTTCATCTTAAATATCTCTGTGTGCTGCAGTGTTTAATGTCCCTTGCTCTGGGCACTGAGTTCTGCATGTGCAGAGCAGCTGTGCTCAACCTTCTGGCTGAAGCCATTCTCTGTGAGAGGGAAAGAAACGTCCAGATATGGACTGCCTGACCACAAAACGGGAATTTGAGCTGGCAGAGATGGTGGGTGGTGTTGGAGGGGCCTGGTGATCTGATCCCTTCCTTTCGTGTCATCCCCTCTGTGATCTGTGCCTCTCATTAAATCAACGCTGGGCTCTGGGACCCCTTCAAAGTGTGCTGTGGTGGGTGCTGAGCCCTGGGCTTGCCCCTGCCCGGCTGCAGGGAGTTGTGTGCCCTAATGAAATGCTCTGGCAAAGAGGGAGTTCCTCTGCTCAGGCAGGATTGGCACCCAGTTCCCCAAGGCCTTTCTAAATGTGAGTATCATCTGTGCCTGCTTCGGTGCCTGATACCTGGTAAATGTGGGCATAGCGTGGGTGTGAAAGGTGCTCTGGGTGGTCTCACTGGGCATCTCTGGATGTTCAGGCGAGTGGAGCCTGGGGCAGCCTGTCTTCCCACGGGGGTGCTGGGCTGGACCTGTGGCTCCTGCCTGCCTCCCTGGCAAGCCTGGCCTCTTGCTGACGGCTTTTCTTCCCTGCAGGGGAGACCTCACTCCAGATGAAGTCGTCCAGCTCGTTAATCAGGGACTGCAGGATGGAGAAAGGGATTTCCACATCAAAGTCAGGTCTATTCTATGCTGCATGCGCCATATGCCAAGTAATGTATTGCAGCTCCCCTGCTGCTCTGCTCCCCCTCCCTGACGCGTGGCGGGCTGGGGACGTCCCCTGGGTCTGGGGCCCTGCAGGGAAGTGGGGAAAGCCCTGATCTGTGGGTCTGATGTAGGACCAGACAGTGCTGAGGAGATTCTTGTCTTGGTGGGGGTGCTCTCCTCCTTTCACTGTAGGGCAAAGCTCTGCTGGATGCACGAGTGGGGTCTGTGGGTACGACCAGTATCTGAAAGGTCTTGCTAGAGGGACAAAGGGGGCTCTTCTGTCCTCTCCTGGGGGAGCTGTGATCTCTGCTCACTGCCCAAAGGCCAGAGCTCACCTTGGGCCAGTAAAAGCCATTGGCACAGTGAGAAGTTGCATCTGCCATGACTGTCTGGAGGTCTCAGAGTGAATGGTCGTGGGAGGAGGACCAGGCATGACATCTCACACTTCCTGCTCATGGTCTTACAGCAAGGTGCTCATTCCTGGGTCATGGGGCAGCCAGAGAATCCACTGGCAGCAGCCAGTCTCTGCTGGCTTAAGCTGAAAACACAAGTCAAATATACTTAAGGCACATATATAAAATGTTTTTTATAAAATCATCAGCTCTGACTTTTGTCAGTAACAGGTGCTGTGATGCAGAATAGGAAGGAAAACCAATTTCCAGCATTGTGATGGGCTGCTGAGTTTTGTGAGCATCTTCCTCTAGGGAAGGATGCAGCCAGAGAGAGGCTGTGTGACAGCAGCCATTTTATGTGAAGATTTTATTCTGAGTATCTTCATATCTCACACCAGTTTTATGTAGGCTTAATAAGGTAGATGGTGGAAAGATTTCTCCTAGTGAGTACATGATTAATTTGTGTCTAGAAATTTGAAAAATTATATTCTTGGAAACTGGGAGATTTGACAGTGTTTTTTCTTTTTTTCCTGCCTGCACAGTCAACACCAAACAATACTTTGAAAACTTGACCCTTATATTTGTGGTTTCTAGGAAGAAAACGTTTTTCTTTGTAGATACTGGAGAGCTACAGCTCACACTGATCTGCAGTTGCAGTCCCTGCCAGTGCACAGGTGGTAAATTTAGGCAGGGGGTGGCAGGAGCATCCAAGGGCACGTGCAGCCCTCACTTCACTGCAGGAGGGATTGCTTGTGCAAGCAGCAGAGGTGGAATTCTCACACCTGTGTCTCCGAGCACCAGCTGAAACTCAGAGCCAGTGACGTGCCTGATAAAGAGTCTTTAACAGCACATTCAGGATGTGCTGCACAGTGAGCAGCCACCCTGTAATTAATGAACTGTTGAGAGAAAGGCAGAGATACCAGCCAGAACTAACTCATATTAAACTTGTTAATAAAATAGTGACTCTAACCCAGCAAGTTGGAAAATGGTGGGAAGAAAAAGATGGTGAAGTTGCACACATCATCCTGGTGTGTTTGGATGATTTGGGGATTGTCTGTACACAGCAGGTGCCTGTTAATTATTAACACTGCTGTTTATCTCTGTTTCTTGGCCTTTCTGCTAAGGTTAAGTGCTATGTGAGCTGGTAGATGCAGTGCCTTTCTCAGAGATGTTATCTATCCTGATCAGAGAGAGATCTGAAGCAGTTGTTGGCCACTTGTTACTCTCTTTCTCACCGATGCCAAATAGATAAAACTTCAGCTCCTTCCCACCAGGAGTAGAATCCTGGGGGGAGCCAAGGATGCCCTGCAATGGGGCAGGGATGATGTAGTACAGGACCCCCAGGGATCCCTCCCAGCCCAATCTCCTCCATGGCACAACACTTCTGATGGGACAGTTCTTGCCTTTACCCTCACCTTGCCCAGCCTGGGAAGGGGGGAAAGCTCAGGAGTTGAGGGATTTCTCCAACACACCGTGTTACAGACCCAGGGCAGTGCATCTTACCTCCAGCCAACTGCAGCAGTCACCAGTGCTTGGATGTTTTTTAATTAATTTTTTCCCCTGGTTGAAGTGAGCAGAAAAACACAATGAGAGCAGTTTTATAGCTGGTGAATGCATTTGATTTCCCTTTCGTTGAAAACAGACTGGTCAGTTGACAGCTTTTATTTGCCTGAAGATGACAGACCTTTCCAGGAGTTGGCTAGCTTTCTTTTTGAGCATCAAATTTTAGAAAAGACTAAAGAAGATAGCTCTACCCTTCTAGTTACAGGACCAGGATTTGTTTAGAAAAATGCTGAAGGTGTGACCCTTATGAATGCTTCCTCCTGAATCCTGGTGCTGCCTCTTCCAGGCTGGTCTCCAGAGGTGGTGGAGCTCTGCAAGAAGTACAGAAACGACTCTGTGGTGGCTGTCGACCTGGCTGGAGATGAGTCCCTGAAGGTGGAGAATTACTCTGAGCATAAGAAGGCTTATGAGGTTTGTGGAATAAGTTTTTAAAAAGAAATTACAAGAAAAATATATATGGAGGGGGATGTGTGTGAAGGGATGCTTTTCAAACTGCAAACAGCTGGGACAGCTTAAAAACTCGTTGCAGCTATTAAAAACATTCAGTTAAATAGCAAAAGTATTTGTTTATATTTCCTAAATGATTAATGGCAGGCATCATTGCTAAAACATGGCCTTAGAGCTGGGGCTTGGCACACTACCCTGTAGCACTGAGTGTGACATGAGTGACATGGAGCCCAAACCAACCCCCACCCCACTGCTGTTGGCTCCTGGGGCTTGGTGAAACCACAGCCAAGGGTGGAAGAGACTGGCCTTTCCAGTCTGGCAGAAATCACCCGAGGAGCAGAGGAGAAGCTGCACATTTGCAGGGCTTTTATGTGATCATCTCAAATGCAGACACTGGAATGGCTTCAGGAGGCTGATCCCAGGCTCTCACTAAACCTCAGCCTTTGCAGTGGCTCGAAGGGAAGGGACAGCCTGGCTTCTCTTTGCTGGTGGAAGTTTGGGGTTGTTAGTCCCCTCCACCAGTGGGGGAGGAGGTTGTGCACCGTCACCAGCAAAAAGGGTGGTGGTTTGCAAGCAGTGCTCAGGTCTGAAATCACATGGGACTTCCTTGGGGTCTTCACCCCATCAGTGGGAGCTGATACAAGGTCATCCTGCAGTGCTGTGCTGGGTGAACAGGGTGGTTACAAACCAGCACACAGGCACAGGGGTTCATTGACTGATGGGCAGGCCTGTCTCATCCTGCCCTGGTGGGCCAGCAGTACCCAGGTCCAGCCTCCTCTGTCTGAAGGGTGCATCTCATCTCTGTGCCAGGGGCTCACTGAGGCTCTGAGATGCTGAAGTAAACCCCCCTCCCACCTGTATTAAGAAACTGAACAAAACTCCTGAGTGCAAAGCCGTGAAGGACTATCTGTGAAGAATGTCTGCTGCAAGATGGGGCTTGCAGCCTGCCTGCTGCTGCCAGCTGGGTGGCCCTTCTCCAGCAAGGCAGGAGCCAGGCTTCCCTCCAGGCTCCATGGCTTCCCAAAGCCCACATGGCCTGTGGCCCCCTGGCAAAGGATTTTTCGGAATGGTCACGGAGCTGCACCCAAAGCTGCACTCGCAGGGTCCTTACGGCTGGGCTGCCTCCACCCCCAGTCTCTTACAGCAGGGAGGTGCTCAGTGTCAGAGCATTTCTTCATCTCTGCCCTGGGGTGCTTCTAAACTCTCCCAGGTGTCTGCAGCTGGCTAAAAATGTAGAAGTTCCAAAGCTTGGAAATGCTGCAAGGTTCATGCAGAAAGGCAGGTGGGTGGAGGAAGAGGAGCTCAAAGCTTGCTGCTGTCTGGAGAGGAGGCAGCAGTGAACTCACTCAGTATTGAAAGCCCTTGAAGAGCCTGGCTGGGCTCCAGTGGAAGATAACCAGGATTTTTAAGTGTCTCTATGTGACATTATGGAGCTCTTGCAGCCGTTGGAGTGCAAGGCTCGTGATCTCTGGGCTCTTGGCACAGGAGCCTTGCTGTGCCCCCGAGAGCAGTGCCAGCCCCAGAGCTTGCTGACCTTGCTGCAGGTGATGGGACAGGAACATGCTCTCCCTTGTTTTGCAGGAAGCTGAGAGGTGTGGGATCCATCGCACTGTCCACGCTGGGGAGGCCGGCCCTGCTGCCATGGTCAAGGAGGTACCAGGAGTTCCTGACTCAGGGCGGAGAGGGACAGGGGTGTGACGTGCCCTGCACTGGGAAGAGAGGCATCCAAGTGCTCTCCATATCCACAGCAAAGTGAACACTGGGGACATGGGCAGAGATCTGAGCTGATGGCTGGAAAGGGCCATCCCAGGCGCCAGCTCAGTGGTGCAGGGTGTACCTGCAGTGGGATGGGGATCTCGGGGCAGGCAGGGGCTGAGCTGTGCCTGGAGGCTCTGAGTGCTTTTCCTGTGCTCTCTAGGCAGTTTATGTCCTGAAGGCCGAGCGCGTTGGCCACGGATACCATGTTCTGGAGGACCCTGAGCTCTACAAGGAGCTGCTGAAAATAAAGATGCATTTTGAGGTAAGGACGTGTGGTGGGAGCGTGACAGGCAGGTAGCTGCTGTCTGTGTGGAAAACCAGCCCTGACTCAGGCACTGCTACAGCCAGGGGCATGACCTCACACCCAAGTGCTGACCCTGTGTACAGCGATGTTGTGTTGAACCCAGATGCCCAAAACTCCACAGGAAAATGTTGGAGACACCTGGCTGTTTGCTGGGACGTGCTGCAGGGAGCACTGGCGTGCACAGCAGCTTGTGGGAGGCATGAAGCAGAAAGAATGGATCCTTGTGTGGCCAAGAATAAATTCTGGAGGGCTTATTCACTGATTTATACACCTCAAGGCTGAAGGCTCGTCCTTCCACAAATCAGACTGCTGTACCAGAGCAAGTCTGGTTAGAGGGTGGAAATGCCTGGGAGTTACAGTACATGTGGATTTCCTTCGCTTTTCCCCAGAATGGACATATCCAGCTAATAGAAGGAATATGTACTTAGTGCAGGTGGGTTTGTAACTGACACAGGGCTGGTGACTGACTGGCCATGGCAAACATCCCACTGGCCCCTGCCACTGTCCTGTGGGCTGTGGGCTCTTTGCATCTGCGTCCTGGGACATGCACCGGTCCCTGGGAATAGCGCTGAGGGGCAGCTCTGAACAAAGCTCTAATCTGGTTTTACCAGGATGCTGAGCTATCTGTGTCCACAGCTGGGGTTCAGATCCCTGTGGTTGATTCTGCTTTTCATGCTTAACTCCCCCAAACAGGTCTGCCCTTGGTCCAGTTATCTCACTGGAGCATGTTCTCCGGACTTCAGCAAACACCCCGTCATACAGTAAGACTTCTCAATTATGTGAAATCTCAAATAGCCAGGATTTGGGTTGATTACAGCTGCTTTATTGCTTTACAAAGCTAAGGCACATCTAATTGTGTAGGACAATGTGGCACATCCTTGTCCTTTGGCACGGGGGAGCCTGGTGCAGCTGGAGGGGTGTGGGGGTCCCTTGGGGAGGCTGTCCTGTCCCTCCTGCCCTGCTCTGAGCCATGGGGCATGAGATGCTACACCCCAGCCACTCCTGGCAGGTCAGTGCAGAGCCATGGGGGGACAGCTGAGCTCTGTGCTTGTCTCCAGCAGTGCCAGCTGCAGCGACAGCCCTGAGGTCTTTGCTTTTGCTGCTTTCACCCTGAGAACTGCACAGTGTCACACCCAGTGTTCTGCCCACCAGCTCAACCCCGTTTCCTTACAGATTTAAGAAGGATCGTGCCAACTATTCTCTAAACACGGATGACCCCCTCATCTTCAACTCCACCATTGACAAGGATTATGGCATCGTGAAGGAACACATGGGCTTCACTGAAGAGGAGTTCAAGAGAGTCGTAAGTCAGCCTTGGCTGGGTGCTCTGCTGGTGTCCTGGTGCAGCCCAGAACAACCTGCTGGTTTTTCTTTATGAACTGAAGAGTTTTTAATGGAAATCAGAAAATTCTGCTCTGGCCTTGTAAGCAGGAAAGTAGGACCAGGCTCAAAGTGCATATCCCAAAAATTCCAGAGTATTTTGTTTTGTTTTGTGCTGGTCTCACTTCTCCTGGGACTGCTGCTAGTGATGGGCCAGAGCAGTTGTCATAAAACAAGGCCATGGAAATGAATCTGAGAGTGGAGGATTTACACTCTCCCTCGCCTGTTGCTGCTCAGAGCCAGGTGCTGGGATGTGCACAACTATGTGCTCATGTCTGATGTGTCTTAACGTCTCTGTGTTCCCCCTCTGCCTCCTCAGAACATCAACGCAGCCCAGTCCAGCTTCTTACCCGAGAAGGAAAAGCAAGAGCTGCTCAACAAGCTGTACTCAGCCTATGGGACGGTCCCCAACGCGTTGTGACCTGTCCCTGGGAGCCAGCGTGGAGCAGGGCCCTTCTTCAGAGTGCCTGACTCCTCTGTGCCAGGGGAGCACTGGGAGGAGGTGCCCAGAGTCGGTCTCTATTCCTGGCAGCCCTGAGTTAACCCTTACAGTGCTCATCAGAATCAGACTCTCACATACACCTACTTGTACCCCACAAACTCTCTTCTGAATGGATATCCAGCTTCCTATCCTGCTGTTGTGCAAGCAGACTGGATCTGCCTGCTTGGCCTGACTCCCTTCTCCATCTGCCAGTGTTTCTGTACTGCAAATGCAAACAGAAGAACCTCCCCTGCTTCTTTTTTCCCTCTTTCCCTGTTTTACCTGTCCTGTCCCACTGACCTGCCTGGCCCTTGCCTGCAGTGCTGAAATAACCACTTTCAACTCTGACTGTGGCCTGGGTTAATCTTCACCTTTCCAGGCAAGAGGTGTGCTGGTGCTGGCAGGGAGCGAGCAGCCCTTGCAGACACAGAGGCTTTATTCTTGTCCCTGTGGGTAGGAGGGTTTGGTCACAGCTGTATTTACCCAGGGTTTGTCTTGTACTAACAAGACTGGAACAAGAACAAGCTGGAAGCTGGTGCCCCTACCCGTGCACAGGTCCGAAGGGCATTTAAAACAAATTACAATGTTTTTTGGCATCTTTTCTTGGACAGGAACTGCCAGGTATCAGGCCTCCCAATGTCACTGCTGCAGAAGTGCACACCTTGGGCTCAGGCCCCAGCTGTGCTCACAGCTGGCCATCACCATGCTCACACACACATAGGAAGTTGGAACATAATTTTACCACTTTGGGCCAAAATCTGCCTTTTGGGATTTTCCCCTGTTTTGTACTCATCTTGGAGAACTCCTGTGAACTGCAGTTTGATCTTCCTCTTACCTTTGTTTAGGACTTGGAAAAAACATGATTGATTGCCTGGTTTAACAATTCTGCCCTCTTTCTGATTGGACACAATCATTAGGCACTCTTAAGGCTGAGTAAGTAAATTAACTTGGACCCAGTGTCCCATGTGGACTCAGGTCCCTTCTCTCACTCAATTACGACAGTGGCTAAAAGATCTTCAGTTTGGTGGAGAATTCATACAGAAAAACTCACCAAAAATTCCTAAATTATTTTGGTGCATTATAGTGTTTTTACTCAATAAGCAATAGAGCTGTGCATCCAGAGAAGAAACCATCATTTTCTTACCTGAGTGTGTGGTTTGTTTGAGCATCCCAGGGCTCTGCCAAGGTGCTTACTCCAAAGATACTGTACCAAAAAGTTGCCTTTGACAAGGGGCCATGGTCACCATTGCCACAGCCAGACCATGGCCTGGTCCAGTCTCAGCCAGCAGTGATGGTGTGCTGGGAGTATTTCCATTCTTTCTGGGCTTCCATATTGGTCTTCAGAGTAAAATACTCATCTCTGAAGGACGTGATGCATATACACACATAGATAGATAACTGAAGACGAGAGTGATTTTCTTACTTTTATAAAGCAAAAGATAAAGTATCACTTTTAGGGACATGATTGCAGTAAGAAAAAGGCCTTTTTTGGGTCATTTCTCTCCAAAAATTGTTTCTGAAGAAGAGTTGCTTGTTTGGATTCAGTTGATTGATAATCCTGTTTAATAAAATAACAAATTTGTATTAAAAGATAAACCCTTGTGCCTTTGTGTTCAGGGGTGCCTGTTAGGGACTGTGGCCTGTGGTCCTCAACCCCTGCAAGACCACAGGGGTTCATTGATAGGGGTGATGGGGGCTTTGGTAGCTTGATTCCTCCCTTCTCCTGTTGCCAGGTTGGAGCCCTTGGACAGCCAGAGGGAAGCTTGCTCCCGTGCCAGCCAGCCAAGCTGGATTTATGGATGCAGGTTGTTCCAACCTCCCCTGTCCTTTTCCCTTCAGTAATCACAGGGATGTGTACCCCTGCTAGGAGCAGCACTGCCATCCCTGTGTACTCTCACTTCTCCAGGTGTATAGCAAAAGCAGTCCCTTTTTCAGCCTGTCTGCTGGCTTTTGCACAGTTGGCTGATGCTCAGAGCCAGAAGAGGGGCAGCCTGGGCTGCTGAGCTGCACCGTCAGCATGGCCAGGGGAGTGTTTGCCCAAAGGTTTTTGGGTCATTTAGTGCTTGGTTAGAATTTTGACAGGTCTGGCATGCCCGTGTTCAGCTGAAAAGCTGGGCTCAGAGCATCCCTGTGCTCACAGCTCTGCAGATCAGGATGTGGCTGGATTAAGGCAGTGCCCTTGGCCTTTCAGCACAGTCAGTGACAGTGGCTGAGCTGGCTGTCACTTGCAGGGGGAACCCGATGCCTCTCGCCTGTCCCCCGAGAGTAGCTGGCCAACAGGCCCCTACTCCTCTGCCTAAATATAATTCTGAAACTGGTATTTTCTGACCAGGGAGAGCTAAGATTAGCCCACATTTGACTGCTGGAGGTCTTGTGTGGTGCTCAGTCCTTCTGCACTGCCTTTCAGCTGTGTGTGTGTGTGTCAGCATGAGCCAAAATTACTGTTCCATGGTGAGGAGAGCTGGAAAAGAGGCTTAAAGACACAACTGTGCAGTCAGCCAGGTCCAGGAGCTACCTGCTGGTTTGCCCCCGGGCAGGGGAAGTGGGAGCAGGCTCTTGGCTGCTGTCTGGGCATGGCTCTGCAATTACACCCAGCCACTCTGGGAGCCCTTTGCCAAAGCAGCAGCCACGGCCACTGCCTGGCTGCCAAATCCTCGTTTCCTGTGGGGGCTGGAGCTGTGGACATCTCTGTGCTCGCCCCATGGCCATTGCTTCTCACAGACAATTCTCCCTGTCTGGCAGCTGCTTCTCTGCTGATTTATGGCCTTGTTTTTGCTGATAAATCTCAAACTCGTAACATTCAGTCCTTCCCTAGCCTGTCAGGGTGATGCTTGCCCTTGTGTCACCAGTGGAGAGTTTCCCAGGCCAGCTCTGCCTTGTCCCTGTGCTAGCTGTCAGTTCCAGCCAGGCTGCTCCACTGGGATCAGTGAAAACACCAGCACTGTTCCTGCAGTTCTGTGCTGCAGAGGGAAAACAGCTCTTACCACTGGCAGCAATTCTGCTGGTGTCTGGGCAGTCAGCCTGGGGCAGTGGGGGCAGATTTCTATTATCTGTGACAGACTACATCTGCCTCCATCTGGGTGCTGCAAGCCCATGGGGTTTCACAGACCCAAACTCAGGGGACTCTTCCAGCACAGCTCCGTGTCTCCCTATGAAACCACCCCGCAGGTAAAGGCAAAACAAAGGAAGACGAAACCTCCAGGCAGAAAAAAACCACCTTCAGTACTTGAAGGCTGTGTCATTTATTCCAACAGCTTATGTAGTTTTATCAAACCATCTTTAACACAAAACGTCTCCTTAAAGAGAGAAGGGTGTGAGATCCTACCAGAGATCATCTCAGCTAACAGCTTGCAAAGTTAAGCCTGAATGTCAACAGTCAAACCAACAAAATGTTTCTCCCCTCCCCTTAACAACATCTTAAAGTGTTAAAACCCGAAGAAAAAGATGCCTGTGGCTGTTTGCTGCTGGGTCTCCAGGTGGGGCTCATCTCCACAGAGCTGTGCTTTGGTCCTTTCCCCAATGCTAAGCAGCAGCAGCAGCACAGGTGAGTGGTGTTGACATGAGGGCAGCAGGACAAGCTGGGTCCTTTCCCCACTGCCCACCCTGACGAGGGGCCATGTGGACAATCCAGAGGCCAGGTCTAAGATGCAGATGAGGGTGAGGCTTAGAAAAACCAGTAATCTAAAATTCTAATCTATGGAAACAGAATAAATAATAGTCTAAATCTGCAAAGGAGGGAGGTACCTTGGACAGGAAAATCTAGTGTGTCTATTATTACTGAAACTGTTTTTCCCCTAAGAGAAAATCGCAGCTAAGGCATCTCAAGAATGGCTCATATCACTACAACCACGGCAGTGTTGCTCTAAATCTTTAGGGATGGGGGCAGAAGTCTTTTGGAGGTGCCAGTCCTTGCAAGTGTCTTGTGTCTCTCTATACAAGCACAGTTCCAGCAGAGGCATTTGACAGAAAACTTGCTGTTCCAGGTTGGTTTTTGTCCACAGATTCAACAAATGCTTGTTCAATGTTCACAGCAAGGCCCTCCTCCTGCCCATCCCACCCCCTTTTTGCTCTCATGGGGAGGGGCTGCTTTCTTGCCCCTTTGGTCTTGCTCCAGGGTCGTTGTCAGAAGAACTGGCATCTCTTTGGCTTTCTGCAGAAGGGAGGATTGGGAAGAAAGCACAGTTACACCCTGCTGAGGACACAAGCCATCAGTAATTGCTATAGCTGATTTCATCCACACTGTCACCTGAAGATCTATTGCTCCCCTTCTGTGACCAGAGACTTGGCTCCATCCCTGGGAGTGTTCAAGGCCAGGCTGGACTGGACTGGGAGATCTGGTGGAAGGTGTCCCTGCCCATGGCAGGTGATCTTTAAGGTCCCATCCAAACCAAACCATTTTCTATGATTAAGAGTACTGGGTTCTCCCTTCACATTCCTGGAGTACAAACACTTCTCAACCTCTGGCAATGCTGGGAGGGAGCCTCAGGGCAGGGATGTCACCCAACTTTCAAGTGCTCCAGAAGAGCCTGGCAGCTGCCTGAGCTGCTCTCTGTTAGAACAGCTCCAATTTGTGCTTGCTATGGACGGGTGGATGGACACATGCTGCTATGGTCATGCTGAAGTACAGCTGGGTAAGTATTTTAAAGGGTTTTTATCGTTACAGGTTGTAGGCTAGAGGATTAAGACAGCAAGGGGGAAAACTGTTTCCCCTCTGCAGTGACAGTCTGTGTTGTGTTGATTATTAATGCAATGAGAGTGGCAGGTTTGGACAGAGGATTCAAGCTCCTCACAGCCAGCTGGCCAGCATGTACTGAGCAGGGTGACACTGCTGCCACATTTGGGCTGAAGGGGAGGATTTGGAGATGGCTGCTGGTGTAAAAGTTATTTCTGTTGTTCTTTGAAATACTGCAGAACTATTTAAAGGTTGATTTTTTTACAACCAACCAAAAAAGAAAAAGCAAACCACAACCTGCCCGATACATGATTTTTATAAAGCCTAAGGTACACCTGATGTGTAACTTGCTCTGGGAAGGGTCTTGGTCAGTGAATGCCTTGTTTAAGCACCAGTGAGCAAAGGGCCTGGGCTGGAGTGTGCAGTGCTCCTGTGCCAGGAACCAGGGATCATTCTGCTCACTGCAAGCACCCCTCGAGCTGGAGAGTCTCCCACTATCTGAGCATCCACGAGCATGAAGGCACCGACCGAAGCAGTGAGGAATGGGATGTTCCTCCTGAGCATCACTGTGATGCTCCTGGAGACAGCACAGGTCGCTTGTGCTGCCGTTTCGTGCCTGCTCTTCCAGCCTGTGCCAGGAGCTGCTGGGCTTGCTCTGGTGTGTGTGTGGCAGCTCACCTGCTCCTTCCACGGCGAGGTCACCCATGCCCTCGGTCAGCTTGCGCATGCTGATGGTGGTCGCATCTCGCTGGATGTCATGGACAGCGTTCCTCCGGCCAGCCCGGTCGCAGGAGATGAAGTCGGTGTAGGTGCTGGACTCGACCTCCATTGCATCTCTATTCACCTGCAAAGTGCTGCGGAGAAAACACAGCTGTGAGGCCCAGGATGCTCGGCGTGGCTCAACTCATGGCTCCCTCCAGGTTGGGCTACTCTGTGGGGTAACACTGCAGCCTGAGAAAACAGTCCCTGTAACTCTGCTCCAGTTCCTCTGACAGCAGCTACTGAAATGTCAGATATCACCTCCCTCCTGTGGGGTGATGTGTGGGGAGACCCACGGTGCTGGGTGACCCAATGTGCCAGGTGAGGGCAGGTGGGCAGGAAGGATCCATCCCAGCTGCCTGACTTGTTCTGCCTTCCCACTGCAAACACGGGCAGACACGGCATTTGCCTCTTCTTTGAGTTTCCAGCCTTCTCCTTTAGGCACACAAGGCTGTTTGCAGCAGCTTTTCCCTTCAGAAAAAGCATTACAGAGAAAGCCCTCCTTCCTCCTCAAAACGCCACGGGAGCTTTGAACACAGGCCAAATTTGGCTCACTGCTTGGGGGATGGGGTGGTGATCCAACCTGAATTTGTAATGGGAAATGATGGATTCCCATCGGAAAGCTGGAGAAGCAGGGAGTGTTTTACAGGTACAGAGCTTGGAGCAGTAGTGGCCTCCGCTGGCTGTTGGATGCCACTGAAGAAGCGTTGGGCTGGACTGCTGTGAGATAAACACTTTACCATGTGAAAATCAGCCCTTCTGTGAGACATTTGGATCCCTTCACTCCAGACTTGTGCCAGTGCCAAGCGCCCAGCACGAAGAAAGGCCTGGAGTGGCCACTTGTCACATGCAAGCTCCGTTGCGAGCCAGCTCTGAGTTCAGCTGAGGAATCCTTAAGTTGCTGGGTTTTCATTTTGGCTGCTGCTTTCCCTTGCCAGTGCTTGCACAGCACACAGAGTGCAGGGACCCGGGGAAGGTGTTGTGGACATCCTGGGCACAGAGCTGGCAAGCACACACTGCCTCTGCATGGGAAACCTGGAGCTCTCAGTTGCTGCTCCTCTATACTCTGTTTGGCACTTGGTTTGGTTTTTTTGCGTTGAAGTTAGAGATTAATTGCTGTCTTATCTGTGATTCTGATCACTCTAAAATCTGCCTCTAGCCCTGCTGATGCTGTCAGTGCTTGGAGCAGGTCCTGATTAGAAACGCTCGTACACGGTGAAAACAAATTCATGCCCATTTAATGCACATTCACTCTCTTTTGTGCCTGGGAGTTAATGACCCACAGAGGAGTTTGCTCAGCTTCCTTTACAAATCCTGCTTAATATTGATTTCCCTGGCAGGGAAATCTGTTGGCAGACCACCAGCCCGAACAGGAATCGCACTCCTCACTCTAATCCCCTGCGATGTTATGGCAGTAGAAAGGAGATGCAGGTGAAGATGCAATAACTGGGATAAAAGAGGTTAAATTCTCTCCATTCCTGAGCTGAGTAGGGTGCAGTAACCAAAAACCCAAAGAAACCCAGCATGTTTTGGTAGCCCCAGGACTCCTCTTCTGGTGTTGATGCCAGCTCAGGGAGTGCTGGCACCAGCTCACTGGTGGGATGTGAGTCTTGGCCCCCCAGATCTTGCAGGAGATCCCGTTTCCCCAAAGTTAACAATTCTTGGGAACACCTGCCTCCTCCACAGACTTGGCACCCATCTAGCTCCTGTTAAACAAGCCCTGGGAAATGCTGTATGCTTTGCCCCAGATGTTTTTCCTCATCTTCCCTCCTTCCACCCCTGGCCATGCCCTTCCCGGGATAAGGCACCTACTCTGAATGCAGCGGGCTGGATGAGCTCAGCGAGCAAAGTGCCCTTTCCCCAGGACAGGACAGGCATCCATCATTCCCAGACACGTCCTCACAGGTCACGGGAGTCCAGACACTGCTGACCTTCTACAGCTGCCAGAGAGATGTCGTATGGACTTGGGAGGTTTCCCTAGGAGCAATCCAGACAAGCCCGGGTCCATCTCCGATCACTGAGGCCAGTCTAGAGCTGATACGCTCCGGAATCCTGCTGCCCTTATACCAGGGACAGGACCATCTGCTTTCCAGGATGGACTCCCCAAAGCCAGCCCCTGGGATGCAGCATTTTCCCGGTGTCCCCCGACGTAGCTGCCAATGGTGGTGGCAGCCCTGTGCCAAGTAATTAAGCTTCCCCTCACACGGGAAAAGGACGGGATCCTGATTACAAATAGAAGGCACCAAGCGTGCAGGTCTGGTCCCGGCTCGGCGGCCGGGAGATGGCGCATGGGATTTATTTATTTCTGTGGCTGGGAGGGTTCCGTGCAAAGAGCTGGAGACAGATTTAACAGCAAAGCCTTCATATCTGTGCAATTCCTTCGGGATTTTCAAGGTGGGTGGCTCTCAGAAACCTTGCAGGCAGATCCCTCCCCGCTGGCAGAGAGATTCCAGCCTCTGCCTCTGGGAAGTTGTTGGGCTGAGAGGATGATGGGAGCAGTTGCCTCAATTTTGATAGAAAAATCTGATTTTTCAAACAACATTTCCATTCTTCCAGGCACAGAACCCACAGTTCTGTGGGTTTTTACTCAGTAACATTTGCTTTTTAACATTTTTAACATTGCTTTTAACATTTTTCGGGGACTGCAAAGGAACCACCTTCCCTCTTGCCCACATAGTTCAACCTGAAACTGTGTCACCATGGACAGTCACTTAGGGGTGGCAGCGGCAGCAAAGGGAGGTGCATCACCTGCTGGCTCCCACCTTTGGTTCTTAATTCTCCTGTGGACTGACAGGATGATGAGCCTGCTCCTGCCAGGCGTTGCAGGAATAATCCCACGGCACACACATACAGTGTGCAAAGGTTTCCAGGGCACTTCAAAGAGGTGATTCAGCTTGTCCCCAGAGGGTCCTTTCCTGCCCTCCCTTTCCTCCCTGCTGCTGATGGTAACAGAAGGGGTCCCTGTGCCCTCAGCACAGCGTGCCAGCCCGCAGGGACAGGGCAGGGAAGCTGGGATCCGCTCTCTGTTGCACATTCCTCAAAAGTTTGCTGCTTGGAGGGAGGCTGTGTCCCCTCTGCCTTGGTGCTGCCTGTCCCAGGGCAGCTGGCCACAAGTGAAGAAGCCCCTCACAAGCCACCACGGACACCAGGTGTGTCCCCAGAGCTGCCCCTGGACCTGCTAAGCCTGCTGTTTGGCTTGGACTTATTCTTCTGTAGTGTCTTGTGAGTACTAAAAAGTCTGAGCTGTAACAGTCTTGGCTTTGCTGGTGGGGACTAGGCTTCCAGAGCGGTTTTGCTGTTGGATTGGAACTGGGCTTGCTGGCATTTTCCAGGGAAATCACCCAGCAGCTGACAGAGCAGCTGGCTCTGCTCTGGGGGCTGCAGCTAAACCAGTCCTACTCATTCTGGGGCTGAGTTTTGCCCATTTAGAAGGTGGGTGCTAAGAAACTAAAGGGTTCAATGCTTCCTCTGCCTTTTAGTAGAAGAAACTGAGGCCTTTCTTTTGGGTCAGCTCCATGCTCCATTTGGTCCCACTGAAAAGGCTGCATTTAATTCCTGTGTCCCCCTTGCCTGCTTCACAGCAGAGATCCCAGGGACTACAGCAAACAGTTCCTGCAGACAAGATAAGAGTGGCAGAGCAGTGACCTGGGAACACCTGGCAGGTCACCCTCAGCACAGGGCTCTGCTCTGCCATCCCAGCCAGGGTCCAGGGCTGATCCCTGGCATCGCATGGATGCTGCAGCCACCCCCAGCCCTGACTCCAGTTTCAAGGAAACCCTTCACACGATACTGCATCTGTCCCTTGTCTAGGTTAAACTTTTCATGGCTAGGAAGGGCTATTTTTGGGTGCTGGTGCTGGCTATCAGCAGGCTGGGCTGAACTCAGCCATTTCCTCCCCTGCCTGCTTTGTGCCTCCTGCTCTGCCCCTTAACCTCTCACCCTTCTCAGTGTTCTCCTGCCCACCTAAGGCCCTGTTCCCTGCACAGATCCATGAAGCATGAGGCAGCTTAGGCCTCTGCTTGGACATCCTTGTCCCTTCAGGCAGCCAGTCCCAGTCCCTGGGACACCCGAGGCAGGGAGTCCTGTACCTCTGCCTTCCCTGTGCCTGCTGCAGGCAATTCCCAGCGTCAGGAGCCCTGGCAGAGCCCCGTTCCAGGGTGCTGCAGCTCAGCTTTGCCCTCACGCTGTCCATTGCCAGCAGCAGTTGGGACCAACAGCTGCAGCTTTCGGTTGGAGACAAAATCCACCCCACAGCCCAGCCCAGGACACGCTCTCCCTCCTGCTTGGTGCATTCAACACTCTCCAAACTTCTGGAGTTGTGAAGCCCCAAAGCCAAATGAAACCTTGTCATGTTTCTGGGGTGAAATTTCAAAGTTCTGCTTGGGAACAGGGATGTGACTCCTTTTTCTGCTCAAGCATCACATCCCACCACCAAGGCATGAAGTGGAGCGCTCGCCTTGGAGCTCTCCATATTGTGCAGTGCCCCTTGCCCTTTCATTCCAGGGTACAGGGACTATTATTAGACCTCTCCTGCTGGGGCCGGATCCATAACAACAGCAAAACATACTCAACAGCCCTGCTGGGCTTTTAAAATATTTACAGTGTAGGATGGTTTACTAAAGAGGGGGGCCTGGTAGAGCACAGAGACGGAAGCACCGGGATTTCTGTGCTCCCTGTGGGTTTGCTGTGAGGTTTCCTGCTGGGAGAGTCACATCCAGCGAGGAGAAAAAAATACCCCGTGGGGCCAAAGCCAGCACTTGAGGTCAGGGGGTTTCCACCAACTGTCTGACAACCTCCAGCTGGAATTTCAGCAAATTTTCCACTGGGTCCTGTCTGGGAACATGCGTGAGGGGCTGTACAACAAAGAAGAAGGGCTCTGCAATGGTGTTATTTCAGACCTGTGATTGTGCCGTAAAGGCCTCGTTATGTGTCATGGCCCCCATGCACTAGAGCTCAGATCCACGGCCAGAAACTGAGCTGAAGATGCAGCTGAGGATGAAGATGCTCCTGTTGAGAGCCCAGTTTGGCTGCAACAAGCTGTGTAAGGCTGGTGACAGGGTCTGCACCAGACACAGGGCTCCCCTGCTTTCCTGTTGGCTCTGTGTTCTCCACAAAGTGGTGGTGGTGGGGCTTCTTGGCCAGAATTGATGTGCTCCAAACTGCTGAGCTCTGACTTTCCTGGCTGGATGAGAAACCAGGCAGGACAGGGCAGCAGCCTGATCTCCTACCAGGGCACGTGTGTCCATCTCATGTGCTGAGCAGCTCCTTTCCAGGTGAGAACAGCCCGGAAAAGCCTCACCAGACTTCACTGACGAAGAGATATCAAGTTGGGTATGGTACATTGGAATTTTGCTGTGGGATTCCTTGTAATAACTCTGCACCCTCTGGCTCTTACACTGACTATGATAAATTCAGCCAGGACAGACATCACAGCTGCTCCAGCCACTGCTGTGGTTTTGCAGGAACAGAGCTTCCAGCATGCTCTAGGACTTGCTGGAAAATTGTAATTCCTTTAGGAGGAGAGCAGATACAGCTGAGGTTCAGTGTCCACAAATAGATCCCTTCTTTTCATCTGGCCTGGTTTTACAGTATAGAGATCATTTAATGCCTGCAGAACTGATAACTCATTGCTTAGCCCCATGTTTAAGATTAGGCTTAGTCCTCTATGACTTCACAAACCTTGAATTCAGCTCTGCCAAGCTCCCCAAACTCCTTCCCCTCCCCCTGGCCTTCAGCACGTCCCCACGGCCCCTCACTGCAGAGTCCTCACTGTCCCAAGGCACCTCCTGCTGTCCCACATCCTCACAGCCACTGCCTGCCTTCCCGCTGACGTAAGGAATGGTCCAGCTGGATTTCGAAATCGCGGCCGACCCTTGGCATCGGGGTAGGGCAGGTCCTTGTGTGCTCTGCTGTGATCCCCAGGGGAGGGGGGAGGCTGGGGGAGGCACGGGGGCATTGCTCAGCTCCACTGGCATCCCGTTAGCGTCAGGATGTGTGGGTGATGGTGGGAGGGAGCTGTCCGTCCATCCATCCGTCCATCCATCCGTCCATCCATCCACCAGGAGGGCAGCCCAGTGCCCAGCTGAGGCCATGCCCAATGCCTGGAGCAGGCAGCACCCCTCTGTCAGTCCCCACAAGGCACGGGTGCTGAGAATCTGCTCCAAAAATCCTCCACCACGGGAAGAATCACTGTTTGATGGAGCCCCTCTGCTCCTCCCTCCCCTCACTACCTTGATGCAGCTTAAGCCTCTTCTGCAGCTTCTCGCTAAGTTGATTAATAGAAATAATTGGTCTCTTTGTGCATCTGGAGACAGTTGCCGTGACAGCAGTTGTATTTTTGTTTTGTTCCCAGGTCGAGCCTGTTTTTCACATCTCTCAGCTTCAAGGTGCTAATGAATCAGGGCACTCTGGTCTGCCCCCACCTCCGACAGACACGTCCCCCTGAGGGCTGGGTGACAGTGGGGATAAGGCACGCTCAGCCCCAGCAGGTTTTTAGGACGTGGCAGGCTGGCACCTTTCTCCCTGCCCATTTTTCACCCCCTCAAGCCAGGCTGGCACTGGACAGACACAGTGCTGTGGCTTTTGCACAGCAGAAAGCAGAGAGCCAAACCCCTCCTGTTCACCCAGAGCAGCCATGAGCACCCCAGGACCCTCTGTCCCCTGAAGGGACCCTTTCAAAGCTGTAAGGGTCGGGCTATGAGTCCCTTCTTTACTTTTACTTTCTCACAACTTCTTACTTATTTGCCTTTATATGTCAACATATTTTTCCACGAACAACTGTGTGCAAGATCTGCTAATGCCTGAACTTGCAAAGCAGACAAACCACAGACCAGTGACCCTTCAGCTACAGAAATCCCACAGCTGCTGTGGCAGGCATGTCCCATGGATTCTCCCCACTTGTGATATGCACTCACCCCACCACACCCAGGCCATGGGGTGAATTCTTGTGCAGTGGGGATCCCCTTCAGGCTTGGGTTGCCTGCCTTCCCCCAGATTCTTCATGAAGAAAAGTCCCAATGGATTCCACCTCAAAGGCTGGAAACTCCTCACAGCAGCCCCACAGCTCTTCTGATCACACCGAGGCACTGACCTCCGCATGAACACCACCTTCTAAAACCCCACCTGAACTCCTGGCCCAGGGATGCCCAACCCCAGCACAAGCTCCTCAATACCTTGCAGGCTTCCCTGGGTAAGGAGAAGTCAACCAAGTGCTGAGGAGATGCAGCTGGGGATATTTTCTAGCATAGCTGCCCTTGTCAGGTATAAGAGGAAGGTGAAGCCACAGCAGCCCTTGATGGCCTAGCTCTGTTTCTGGGTTGAGGGAGACCTCTCTACAAGGACAGAAGTGGGCAAGGATGAGTCCTTATTTTTATGCCTAAAATGAAACAGAGCTATTTAGTCCAGCTCTTCTTTGTCATCTGAGGAGCTGAGCTCTGCTGCTGTGTGAAAGCAGCGCTTGCATGACTGGGAAGGGGAGCTGAGCTTGGAAGAGGAGTTGTGAGAGCTATAACTGGGCAGGTTTGGCTGCTGCTGCTTGAGGAGGCTTTGCTTGGGGAAGCTCTGCTCAGCACAGGGTGTCTGAAGCTAAGAGCCACCTGCCTTGGCTCTGCCTCACTGAGGCTTGCACAATCCCACAGGAATTTGCATCCAGCATCCAAAGAGTCCTCCTGACTCAGAGCAGTGTAAGGGGCTAAGCGAAAGCCTGTGAAGGCTCCTGAGGTGCAAGAGCCCTGGCAGCTCCCAGTGGTGCCTAAAAATAACCAGGGCACTTCTTAAGAGTGTCAGTACAGAATGAAGCTGATTAGCAAAACCAGGCTTAGCTCTGCTCCCTGGGGCTGGCTGCCCTGTCTGTCTGCTCCACTGCAGAGAAAGCCACTGCTGGGACCCCACCGTGGGGCAGGGGCAGTGCTTGCTGGGAAGGGGGCTGGGGGAGATCTTTGGTGGCTGGGATGGTGCTCTTGGTGTTTGCCATACAACAGAAAAGGAAAGTGTTGGGGTTCAGGACAGGCTGGCAGTGAGGGGTGGCTGAGGCTCCAGGTGGCTCCATGGCTTCTGTTACCCAATGGAATCAGGAGCCCCTTTGGCTGTGCTACCCTGCTGGGATCCCTGTCTGGGCAGGGAAAGCCCTGCAGGCCTGCACACCTCCTTTGCTGAAGGTTTCTGTGATGGATGCAACATCTCCTTACAGCTGTGTCAGGTGACAGCAGCTCCTGATCCTTCCTGCAGGCGGGGGAAACCTCTCTACCCGAGTCCCCAGGGATGTGACATCCAAACCCCATCAAGACATGCCTGTAACGCTGCCCTGGGGATGCTCAGTGATCGTTGCCAGCTGTAGTCTCAGGAAAGGGAAAGACCCGAATATAATCAATTGCCAAGTGATTTATGGTCTGCTGGAGTGTAGCCTGGGCATAGGGGTGTCTCCAGCATACGTAGGGAAGATGCTGGATGCAAGAGATGACCTGCAAGAGGAGGGATGTCTGTGTGCACCACAGAGTCCTGAGACCCTGTGCTGCAGATCTCACACAGACCGACCCTGGGAGCTCTGTGCCAGGGAAAGCAGTGACACGATCTGAGGACAGAGGAGATGCTCCAAGCGCAGGAGCCACGGGAGTGAAACCTCAGAGAGGACTTGCCATTTATGCAGGAGCCACGAAAGGTTTGGGGATTCCCTGGATCTTGCTGGGCTGACTCTACACACAGAACAGAACTCACTTATGTGGTTATGCACGGGCAAACAACGTTCCCGTGCAAAGAATGCGGGCAGCCTTCAGCAGGATTTGCACAGCACATCCCCATCGCTGGCAGGGAGAGCCCACGGGGCACAACTGGCACTGGGGGCTGCCTTGGAGTCAGAGCTGGAACATGGCTTGGTACCAAGACATGGCTGTGAGGTGTGGATAATACAGTAGGGAAGTCATTATAGCAGAATTGTTGGTATTTTTTTCCTCTTAGCAGCTTTCTAGCATCTAGTAATTCAGAATACTGAGGGAGGTCAAGTGACTCAATGCTACAGGAAGGAAAAAACCCATTTCTGTTTGTAATATTTCCCTGTGAATAAAAGCTTTATCAGCAATAATGTGAGTCCCTACCTGATTTAGAGGACTTTCCTTCTGGACATGACTTCAAACACGCTTCATGCACAGCAGGACAACAGCTTCTGGGAAAGAACAAGAAAAAAAAAAAAGTAAGAAAACATTATCTGTGCTTGTTTTGGGAAGCATAAAGTTCAGCTGCTGTTCCCACTCCCTGTGACCAGGACAGCAGAGGGGTGGCAGGGCTGGCAGGGCTCTCTCCAGCAGACTCAGACAGAGCCTGGCTTGGTGAAGACACCAGCCCAGGGGCTGTGGGTGTGTTCATATGGCACCTCCTCGGGAGGGTTTGTGCTAACAGACTTGGACTGTTGTGTTAAAGCACACGGGAAGTTCAGCTGGGCTGCACAGAGAAGTCCTCTTTGGTTTTGCATCTTTCTTTGCCCTCCCACAGGTGCTGGGAGAACTGAGGCAACTCATGTCCTGACCTGCACTGCAGGGACCAGCAGCTGCCTCCAGAGTATCAATGAATATTGGTTTGCAGCTCTGCTGCCCTTTAAAGAACTGAAACTCCCATATCAGCTTCTCCAAGGTGAAAGGGGAAGTTTAATCTAGTTCTGGTTGCTTTGCTGGGTCTGTGTCCAGCTCCTTGGGTCTCTGCTGTTTGTGCACAGCTGAGCCTCCTCCCGCTGTCCCCAAGCCCTGCTCAAAGACATTTCCTCTGTGGCCTCAACATCTGTGGGTGCTTTGCAATCCCCTGACCTGCAGAACCCGGCCAACAGGACACTTGCTTATTTTAGCAGCTGTTTCAGCTTTCTGACTATTTTGGAACATCATGGACTGTGTTTTTCCCTTTGTCGCAGGGACAAATGTTAGCGGAACAGAAATCAAGAGATGAGCCACTTAACCATATAAGCAGTTGCTCATCCAGCAATTCATCTGTCTGGTCCATCTGGGCTGAGTACCACTGGAACTATTTCCCATCATTTCCCAAACTGGGACAGATCTACAGCCTTTCTCTTTATTTTTTTGACCCACTTTCAAAACTTTGTAGTTGGATCCGACTACTTGCTGGCTCTGGCCCTGCTTCAAGGACAGGGCACTTGCTGCTTTCATGTGTCAGTTTGCCCATCTGTTAAATGGAGCTATTAATACTCCCTCCCCCTGTTAGATGCTTCAAATATTTTAAAGCACTTTCAGCTCCGCAGATGACAGGCTTGCAGAAGTGGAAAATGCTAATTATGATCATGACAGGAGCTAAACAAAGACACAGGGATTTAACAATAAACTTTTGTTAGTCTTAACCCCATTTATAGCAAAGTGCTTACTGGAAACACTGGACCGGAAAAGAAACAGTATTCCCACAACTCTGGGAATATGCATTGCCCTTTTCGGGCACCAAGGAGGCAAACAAAAGCAGGAAGGAAGAAACCCAGCTTTGGAAATCCACAAGTTTTTATTTTCCTCCTTTGCCTTCCTGCCCTGGCTTTGCGTGTTACGCTGCCCAAACAGTTAAACCTCCAGCACTTCAGAAGTGTTGCAAAATATCTCAAAACACATGGGCCTCTGCCAAGAGAGGCTTAAAGTAAACTGAGCAATGATGCTCTGAAGTAGAAGTTATCACTGAGCAGCCTTGTTCGTGATAGGACATGAGGGGAAACCCCAATTTTCTCTCTCAAAAAAGAGCTGATTTTGGACACAAAAACTCTTTAGCAGCTGGTATTGGCTTTCTAACCCTGCAGGCCTGGCTCTGACTAGACTTTTCTCCCCGTGGCCTTTGCTTGGGCATCTGGAGTCTGCAGATTTGAAGGTGACCCTCTTGCTCCATCCAGAAAGGCTCATCCTCTTCTGGCTCACCTGGTCCTGCTGCTTCCAGGGTGATGGGCAGAGCTCCAGAGGCTCCTCAGCACAAAGGCCAGGCTGTTTGGAACTTTAATGGTGGCACATGGATTGATCCACCTAAGGATGGGCTACAGTGACTTGTTAAAGAACACTTTGTTTTGTAATCTAGTCCTGTAACACATCAAGGCACCATGGATTATTTTGGGACCCTAGTGGAAATGTTCATTGCCTAGATAAACATCCATACCCCATCAGGAATAACTTACAAAGGCATCAGCACAGAATTACAGAATCATTTGGACTGAAAAAGATCTTTAAGATTATCAAGTCCAGCACTAAGCCATGTACCCAAGTGCCACATCCAAACATCTTTTTAATATCTCCAGGGATACTGACTCCACCACTTCCCAGGGCAGCCTATTTCAGTGTTTGATAACCCTTCTGGTGAAGAAATTTTTCTTAATATTCAACCAAAACCTTCCCTGGTGCAACTTAAGACCATTTTCTCTTGTCCTACCCGATGTGCACGACTGCACAGGTTTGAGGTTCAGATTCCCTCCGTGGTGATCAGCTGTGACCCAAAAGGAGCAAACACATGAAACGACCTCAGTCCTCTCAGCATTGCTTCACAACAAATGTATGTTCCAAAAAAACACACCCCAGAATGTTTTTTTGGCAGAATTCAAGACTATTCTACACGACAGCTGTTATGGTGCTGCTTTGATCCAGAGAGGAAATCCTTCCTGGTTTCAAGCAAGGTGATGGCAGCAGAGGGAAGGTTGTTCTCTTGTCTCTTGGCTGCTGGGTAAACAACAGGCTGTATGCATGGCTGATCAGGACAGCAGCCTGGTCCTCCCAGAGCAGCCAGACTGCCTCATTTAGTGCCCTGTCTGCAGCAGCAGCTGGCATCCTCGGCTTCAGAGGTACAAGAAAACCTCTAATTATAATGGAATGCTTTTCATAAGTTACTAATGACTCTGAACCAGGAGGTGTTATAATCCTTAAAATGCAATATCCTCTTAATCATACCCAGGATTGTTTTGTTACCAAGATAACTCCCTGATATCCATTAAAATGCCTTCAGAGTTCTTTGTTCCACCGATATCTCATGGCAAGGAGCACCACAGATTAATTACACCTTGTGGAAACAGTAACTCCAGTAAAGTTGGTGACGTTGTGGTGGGGATATGTTTGGCTTATTACATCACTGCAAATATCAACAGAAATGGCATTTCAGGCCCGACAGGGAGTTCCCCAGGCGGTGGCTTGTGACCGGCAATGTGCTTGCACAGAGCTGAGCAAAGGGCACCTGGCCTCTCTGGGCTCTCCTGGGAAGGGAAGTGCTGGGAAGCTCGCTGTGGAAACCAGAAATGAGTGGTGTAAAGTACATATTCCCTCAGGCTTGAAGAGAGTGAGAGTTTTGAAGTGGGCACAGGCAGTTCATAGTCCAACTGCTGCTCTTCCTGCCTGTGCTGCAGGTGCCAGGAGCGATCCGAAGCTCTCAGCCTCTCTAACTGCCACCACGAGGAGCTTGGGACAGGGCCCATGGAACACCTGAACCTCCCCCTCTCCCCAGCTGGTGCTGGCAAGCCTGGGGAGCAGCTTCTCTTATGACCTGTCTTTTTCTAGTCGTGAGCAAAAGACAGCTACAAGCAGTGGGCTTTTCCCCCCTCTCATCCTCTTTAAAATGGGTGCTGTGATGGAAAATTTGTTTTCTGGATCAGTCCATATAAACAGCTTTGGTGACATTAAAGAAACCCCTAAGGGTGTGGAGAAACAACTGGAATGTGAAAATGGGAGAGATCAGAACAGGGTGACGCAGGCAAACAAAAAGCCAGGTTGAAGTTTCTGTTGTTCCTTATGGATTTGTAGATCCGTGCCCCATTCTGCCACAGACCTGTGTGAGAATCATCTGCTTTGTGTGAGGCCCATGTAAAACAGGAATGGTGCTGGTGCCTGGGTGCCCAGACAGGCTAGAGGCATTAATGCACAGCAGTGTGCTGCAGGAACTGGCTCTGAAATGTGGGAGATCAGGAAATGTTAGCAGCTTGGGAAACATTTTCCATAGTTCTTTTGGGTGGCAAGGTTGTGTGCCTGTGGGTATTCCTCTGAGTGGCATCAAAAGTACATTGATTTTTCTTTGGAATGAGAAGAAAAAGCAAAACTCCCCATCCTCGCTCATCACGTGCCTGTACACCCCCCAGAATCAGCCACTGGGTGCAGAAGTGCCAGGTGGTTGGAAGATGCACAGCTGTGAACATTCCTGGGTTTCATCTCTTGGTGACCAAGCTGCCTGTGTACTGTAGTTAATGGTCTGCAGTTCTCTGAGGCTTCTAACTATGTGGGAAGTGCCCCCAAAACGATGGCATGGGGTGCTCACATCCCTGTGGAACTCTGCATGAGGGACTCAATGCTGTGTTCTGTGCCCGAGGTATGTTAAGCTCTATTGGTATATCCATGTTTATAAACGGCCATTTAACCTACATCTGCACTACAAACAAATACAACCACTGAGGATCTCTTCATGGATCTTTCTTTCCTAAACACCACCCCTCACAAGAGCTGAAAGGTGGCGGTTTCTTAGCTGGGTGGCCACACATGAGCCCTGTGGCTCTTTCCAGCCAAGAGTCTCTGAAGCCAAGAGCTGCCCCACAGGAACCAAGCGAGGCACGCCGAGCAAACAGCCCAGAGCTTGAGGGGCTGTCACCATCTGAGAGTCTCAGCCACCCAATCAAGCCACCCCCACTCCACAAATCCCCCTTCGCCCTCGGACTGCAGCAGCATCCCCATCCCCATCCCCATCCCTGCTGCAGCTGCCTGGTGCTCACTGACCCCGCCTGTCCTCCTCCCAGCCTGACTCACCAGCACAGCCACCCAGGGCATCGCCTCTGGGGTCACAGCTATACTTGGCTCTCGATCTGCACAACCATTTACCACTTCCCAGCAAAGGGAAATTTCCCAAACACGCCTTTGGGGCCGAGGCATCACATGCATGTGAAAGCTCCCCACCACGGCTCGCCACCAGCTGCCGAGGGGAATCCAGAGAGAGGAAAAGACACACAGCTCCGAGGTGGAGGAATTCGCAAAGCCTCCTGAGAATACCACCACACAGCAGTTCTTTTTTTATCCCGAGTCTTTGCCTTCTCAAACATTTGCTTGGAAAGCCAGATGCCAGCAAGTCTCAGAGCCTGCTTCTGCTCACGCTCCGAAAGCTCTGCTCGTGCCCGCGGTTCCGAGGGGAGTCCCGGGCAGCCCTAGGACTCCTGACATCCCGAGGGATGGATGGATGGATGGATGGATGGATGGATGGATGGATGGATGGATGGATGGATGGATGGATGGATGGATGGATGGATGGATGGATGGATGGATGGATGGATTCCCACCCACCACGGCCCCGCACTGTCGGACCGCCGGGTGCCTGTCCCATTCCCCTGCGAGCACAGAGCAACCCCGAGGCTGTAAGGGATTCCCTCCGGCAAATCGCTCAGAATAAACGGATACATGCTGGAAATGAGGCCAGAAATCCCCACGGGGGCCACTGATCCACGGTCCTCTGTGATTTCCATCCTCTGAGTCTCTCTCCCCGCTACCCCTCCGCGGCGAGTGCCGAACCGCGTTATTCCCCGGCGGAGCAGCCGCCGCCTCCCTGCCATCAGCCTGCCAGCGGCTTCTCCCTCCCAACGCCAGAAAAACCGGCACGCAGCTCTGCTTTTCCAGCCCACGGTTTGCCGGCAGCAGAACCCCTCGCGCCCGGCAGTCGGTTGGGTAAAAGTTCCCCGTATTCCCGAACAAACCCCCGCCTCGTGGGCGGGAGAGGAGCCCCTGGCCGCACTCCCGGGCCGGTGTCCTTGTCCCCCACCGCCCCAGCCCCTCGCCCCCACCACAGCCCTACTTACAGCCCCGGCTGCCGCCGCTCCCCGGCTCCCCAGTGCCGCGGTCCCGCCGCCCAGGAAGGAGTCGAGGCTGGATTTCCCCTCCTGGAGTCTCTGCCCGCTGTGGCCAGCAGCCAAGCCGGCCGGGAGAGTCGCAGCCAGTTTCAGACTTGCAGTTTCCTTCTCTACTGGGAGCTGCTAAATGAAGTTGCACTTGTGGGGCCAAGGGGCGTGTTCTCCTCGCCTCGAGTCAGTCCCTGCCTCCTGTAATCCAATGCTCTGCCCGATGATGTCAAGCGACTCCCGCTCGGCTCCTACCTTACAGTCGGCAGGAGGGATCCGTTTCCTTTTCGCAGGGATCTTTGTTTAGCTTCGGCGTGTAACCCCATCCCCCGGCAGCTGCATGTGCCGAGCATCCTCCCTTCGATGCTCAGCTCCCTTCTGCTGCCGGGCGCTCCCTCCTGCCGGCGGCTGCCCCAGGTTTCTCCGGCACATTGCTGGGATGTGCGTCCCACCTGCATCCCACCGCTCATCCTCTGCACCAGGGCCTAGCCAAAGACACCATCACACCAGGTGTAGCACTGGGAAAGTGCCTCCCAAGGAAAACGCAGCTTTGTGGCTTTTTGGAGCACTCCAGTGGCTCCCATGGAGTAAAATCCAGGAGGACTTCAGCTCATCTACCCCCGTTTGCCAGCTGTATTTGGGGGTGAGGTGTAGAGCTAGCTGGTGGCAGCACCTGGATTTAAGGGGGAAGGTGCTAAGGCAGCCCCGCATTTAAAACTCATGCCTTTGTAGCCACCCTGCTGTGTGAAGCACACCCGGGGAGCTCTCGGTGAGCTCGAGGTCACTACAGAAGAAAAGGAAATTTTGAATATTCTTGGCACCACGTGGTAGCGCATGGACCGAGGAACGTCCCTCTGGCTGGTGTCACCTCCTGGTGTCCCATCAGCCTTTCAGGCCCCAGCGGGTGGCTGAAACCAAACAATCAAGGTGGTTGCAGTTGTCCTCTGCGCCTGCACTGCTGCCTGGCCCCACCAGTGTGGAGGGAAGGTGTGTGAGCACACAGGAATGTACCCAGTGCTGCCTGCTCCTGCCTGAACGCTCCGACTGGAACAGGGCTCATTAGTGGTAATTGCTTTGCTGAGAGAGTGAAAGATTTGCTCCATCCCTGCTGTAAGAACACTCAGGTCCTCACAACGCACCTGGGGAGCACAAAGGGTGTTTGCCAAGGAGTGGATCCAGTCCCCACTCGAGCTGGGCGAGTTTTTTTTTTCAGGCTGCATGCAAAGTGAGTGGTGTGAGCCAGGAGCACTTTCCCAACCCTCTGGCTCACTGAGCCCCAGACAGGCGCAGGAGCGGCGTCTCTGCATTCCTGCAGCTCTCCCATGACAGATGGGACCCAGAGCCACTCAGTGCCAGGTGAAGAGCACCAGCCTCTCCTCCGACCCCAGCACCACCCTGCACAGTTGGACCTTTTCCACCTCTGCTGCCATCACCACCTCCAGCCAGCACCTGTGTGTGCCCAAAAACGTGGTGGTTGCTGTGAAAGATACCCACAGGATCACAGGAAGAGATAAAACACCAACAACGGCAGCAAGCAGCACAGGAAACACCCTGATGACAATACCGAGGCACAGATGAAGGGCAGTGGGCCTCCATAGTGCAAAAAATACCCATGCTCAGTGCATCCCTAAACCTACCTCATGCAGCCTCCTGATTCAATTCAATTTTGGTTCAAAAGAAGACCCAGGAAGCCCATTTGGTTTCCTGAGATGCATTACCTGGAAGAACTCATCTCTCTCCAGCCGTTTTGAGTCACACATTGCTGCTGCTCACCCAAAAGGAGCCATAAGGGATTCACCACAACGCCCTGCTGGTCTTCATGAGATGCCAGGGAGGGAGGAGGAACAGCACAGCCTCAGGAGACTGCTGTGCTGCTCTGGCCAAGGCTGCAATTTTCCCTTTACTCCAGCTAACATTTGAAAAGGATCCAGGAGGTTACAGCTTCATGCTAACACTTGGACTGCAGGGTTTGGAGGCCAAGTCTGGTAAGGATGCAAGTGCTCCACCAGTTACCCAGGCATTTCCTTGGCAGCCTGTGGCCAGCACGGTCACAGAACAGACAACAAAGAACAATGGCAACAGCCAAGTACTTTGGAAAGCCAGGAGCTCAGAATATGTACTTCTAAAATAAGACATGTCTTGTCTTGCTCAACGTTCCCAATCCTGTGTGTGGTCCTGGAAACAAACCCCCCAAAGCATCCACCATAAAGTCCTTTTCTGCACACACAATGTGTCCTTACAGTGACTTTTTCATCTAATACCATTCCCTACAAGGACTAGTCAAACATTTTCCATCAAAACTCTTTTTAAGTACAAAAATGCAGTTTAAGTTTTTCTACAGACTGTATTTTTTTTTTTTTTTTTGAAAGTGGGAGAAGGGGTGGCAATCCCAAAATACCAAAAAGTTTGCCTGAAATCTTAACATATTAGGATAGAAAATGCATGGCTTTCACTGTATTCAGTCTTCCTGTTCTTAAGCAAAGGCTGGCATTTTACAATAATACACCCTAGTCTCTAACTGATGCTCATGTTCACCATCGCTTGTCCCGTTGCTTTGTCCACTGTAAGACCTTCATCCGGAGGTGATGAGCAGATGGTAGAGCAGCCTGGCGTGGGTTGTCCTGTGTCACAGCCTTGAACTGACTGACTCAGCTGCAGCCACAATCAGCCTTTAGTGGCTTCTACTTTACTCACACGTTTGTCTTTGGTGAGGTTGTCACTGCCTGTTGTATCCATCTGCCTCACACTGTGCCGTCCTGCGTAGTCTGGGATCGATGGTGATGCCATTACTACTCTGGACAACTGGAGCTTTGGCTCTGCTGCTTTTGACCTTGCAGCTGGCCTGCAGTGAACTGTGAATTTTTTAGTTTTGTGCCACGGAGTGGGATGCAGAGAGCAATGCCGCAGGGAAAGGATGGTCTTGTGATGTCTGGCAGCCCATGCTGTGGGTGCCACACGGGACGGGAGAGCGCGGCTCAGGGAAGAGCAAGAAGCTGCCCTGCGGGCTGACTGTCAACCTTTAGCTGGAGGAGGGACAAAACCAAAGCAATCTTAGAGGGCAAATGTCAAAATGAGGTGAGAGTATCCCCAGGGGTGCTGCTACATGTAAAGGAGCCCAGCCCCGGAGCAGCAGCGCCGTGCTGGACTGCACGCTGCCTGCTCCGGCAAGGAAAACCACCGGCACTAAGGACTCTCCGGGAAGCTCTGGAGCCCAAGGAGACGAGCTGTCACTTCAGAAGGATCTGACCTGCCTCTGACCCGAATGTTTTTGCAGCCTAAGCCTCGCTTCCCCGAGAAGCCCGTGCTGCCAGGGTTAGAGCAGCGCTGTGGTGGCCGCTGCTGTAGCTCGCAGCCTCCTCACGTAAGAGCAGCTTCCCGCTGCATTTCCCAGGCATCGAGGTCTCCGTGTCGCTTGATGTCATCAAGATTGCAAGGAAATGTGGAGTGGCACGAGATACGCATGGAAAAAATGTGACAACCTGTTTTTCTTCCGGACTTCCTCCCATAAAATAAATACTTTGAATAAACTATTTTTGAGAAAAAAAACCCCCCACAGAACATATTTCAATGATGTGCTGGGCTCCCCAAGGCAAGAGTGGATGTCTTAAGCCATCAAATAACAGCTTCACTTGGAGATTCATGAGAAGAAGAGAAACCGACAAGTAAAAGCAGCTTTAGTGACAAGTCACTCTTTTTGCTGTCAAGGGAGGGACACAGTTTGCTGTTGATGAGGGAAGAGAGAGTGGGTGTTGGGACATCTGAGTGAATTACCCGGTGTTCAGAACCATTTTGTTTTTATAGAAGTTGCTCATCCAGAAAGGTTCAACAAGTGAAACACAGAAAAGCTTGTAATGAGGCTAAACTCATTAGTGACCCCCCTCCAGGGGCACCCCTATTAAGGGGCAGGGTTGAGGAGTTGAGCAGGGCTGTGGGGAGCCCCTCTGGGCATTAGGACCGTGGGGACACGGTTGTGGCTGCTGGCATGGTGGCTCTGTGAGGGGCTGGCATTCCAGCAGGGCAGAGCACACTCAAAAAACTGTTTACTTTGAGCTGAAGCTATTTTTAGCTGCACTAATCTGTGCAGAGATGATAAAGCTTTTCATTGCAAAGTGAGTGCCTGTGCTTTGCTTCTGGGCAATTTCACTCCACGAGCTCATCCCTTCCCCCTTCCCGGCCACTTCTTTCCCCTGACCTTATCTCCTCTGCCTCTGTGCCAAACACCTCCAAAACCAACGAGATAGGTGGGAGTCTCAGCCCAAACTTTTTTTGTTTTTCATTTTTCCCTAGGGAATGTCTTCAGTTTAGGAAATAAATGAACTTTGTGTTTAATAGTCCCCAAAGCCTAGTTCCGAGGCTTTGCTGGAAGCCCATCATGGACATGCACCCTCTCATCTTTCATTTCTGCAAAATCCCTTCTGTCCAAAGGCTCTTGCAAAAGAAGTCACTAGACAATTACCTCTTTGCAGCTGCAACAAATACAAGCAGATCTCAAACTCGGGTCTCATGGCAAGCCAGAGTCCCCAGGCAGTGAGAGCACTGCCCTACACCACGATTTTCCCAAGGGGTCCCACAGCCCCTTCCAAAGTCCCTCACACACTCTCTGTAAGAAGCACTTTACCTGCTGCTGATAGGAGCAAGCGCGGCAGCTGGTCCACGGCACAAAGGCTACAAAGCACGCAGAAATCCTGCCTGGTCAGGGGTTTGTTTGTCTAAAGGACTCCAGAAGCTTCTCCAGTGTAAACCCACAAAGGTCACGCATCCAGCACATGCTTCATCAGAAAATCATCCCTTGTGGTAAAAGCTTTCCTGTCTGGGACACAGCGTGAATAACGTCTCTGTCGGCTCAGGGTGTGTTCAGAGGGGGGAAGAACATGCAAGTATTAATTAAATAGGTTAATTCTGCTCGCTAGGAAGGGTCAGATATACAGAAAAAGGCTAAAAGTGATTGTCAGGATGAGAAAGTGCAGCAGGAGAGGTAGTGCTTAAGCTGATCATGACTGACTGCTCAGGTGTTGCTGGCAGGGAAGCAGGAGATGTCCTGAGGTCCCCAAACAGGTACTTCTTCCCTTTGTCCCTCTGATTCTGCCGGAGAATGTAGCTGGAAGAAATCAAGGAGCAGCCTGGGTTGGCAGCTGTGTTTCTCCCTTTTGAAGAGCAAAGTGGTTTGCTGATAAATGAGAAGCAAATATTCGTCTCTGTCAGTGTTTAATGCATGCCAGAGCCACCCAGCCAACAGCTGATTGTTCACCGGTGGTTGGCAACCAGACAAGGATCCCTGTTGCCCATGTACAGCAGACAAGTAAATATTTTGATTCTAACTTGTGCTCTCAGCTAAATGGGCTTTTCTATGACTTTATTCCATGAAGTCTGAAAAGAGGGCTCCAGCTCTGGAATGGTGAGGGATCAAACTCATGTTATTAATCCTCTGGGTGAGTCAAAGGACTGCAATCTTCAGGCTCTACCTATGGTTGGGAAAAAATTCAGCCTGACCTCCTGTTATGTTTCCTTGCTTTCCATGCTGGTTGATTAAGGGAGTACATGTAACCAGATGCCTTCTCCTGAAGCAGCTGACCACTGCAACAGCCAGGAAGAGCCCAGCAAGGCTGCTCCTGTGTCCTGTGCTATCCCACGCCCTTAGACACGGTGCCATTTATCTATTCTAGCTCTTCCCGAGGCCACAGACACTGAGATCAGGGAGGTGCAGCATCACTGTGACTTTGTCTGACAGCAGCAGGCGTTCAGGGTGCTCCATGGGAAGAGCTTTGTGTTCTGGTCAGAGAACAAAATATTCTGTTTGTGCCAACAGTGTACATGAAATAAAAACAGGGTTTGCCTGGTGACCTGGGAGTGTTTCACTCAGACCCTGCACACAGCCCTCTGCTCCCAGCACCGTACTGGCAACATGCCCTGGGTTTCAGGGGCTGCCCAGGTGCCCAGTGGCTGACACAGGAAGGTGCAAGATGTGGTGACAGGGCTGCCCTGCATATTGGGTGTCCCAGAGAAGGGCTCTGCCACCCCAGGTTGGACACAGTGGCTGAGAGTGCCCTGTGTCCTTCTTCCTTACCAGCTGTGGGCAGAGTAAAGTGCTGGCTCCTGGGAGGAACGCAGGGTGCTGTGGGCCATGGGATCTGCCAGGAGGCAGAGCCATCAGTTCTCAGTGGGTTACAGCAGTGTCTCAGTCTGAGACCCCTGCTCCTCCTGAAGCAGTAGATCCTAAGGCACAGCCCCAGCCTCAGAAATTTTATTCCTTTAAATAAGCCAAGACAGACAAAGTTAAAGAGGTACTTGTACTATCATCTCCTTTTGGCAGGTGGCTGGTGGAAGGACAGAAGGCTAAATGACCACTACAGAGACAGATTTTCACCCAGCCCAGAACATCAACCTTGTCTGCTCTGTTCCTGGCACCTCCTCCACGGCCATCACAGACGGATGGCCCGATGCTCTCGTGGGTCTGTGCCAGCAGACAGACCTTCCTCACCTCATCATGGCCAGTTTCACTCCCTGCTGCTTTGGGAAGTATTTTATTTACTGCTGTTTATGTCATGACTATTCCCTTATGGTTATCCAGGATTTCCAGTTTTCAAGATGTTCTTCTTACTCCTTTAGTTCACTGTATTTCTTTCAGATTCTTACTTTCTCCCAAAGTTGGGCTGAGTTTTCTTGGACAGGTGTAAAATTTTCACTTTTATGCAGGACTGTGGCTTTTTGGACACAGACTTAAATGTTTTCATACAGACCCCTGTTGTATCTTTGCTGTTTCGTCACTGGACTCCTCTAGGTGCTACACCCTGTTGCCACACACTTTTGTGGATTAAATAATTTCTTTTTATAACATCTCTCAACCAATTGTTTTCAGCTTTGTAAAACTCGGCCTAATAAAGTATCAAGTGTCTTTATTCAGATTATCCATTGCAAGAATAATCTAGGAATGGCATTTAAATAGACATAACTTTCTTGAGCTATATGTTAAAATTTTAGCTTCACACAGTCCTGAGTTGGATGTCTCCCTGGAAGGTCTTGCAGAAGACCCTTTAATAAAAGCCACCATCCAGGCTGTCTTGGGCCAGAAATTTCAGTCATATTTGATCTAAAAGTCTTTGTTTGGGGCTGGTTTGTTGCCCTCTGAAGTAAACGCCAGTCACCGCCCGAAGCACCCTTTGCCCAAATTGCTGTGGTGCCCATTGGCTCCTCACTGCACACAGTGGTGGCAGTGGTGTGACCTGCCAGGTATGCAGCGAGCCACCAGTGAGGCACTTGTGCTGTTATTTCTGTGTGGACAGATATATTTCGCTATGTGAAGCTACTTTGATGTGCTGCCCGTCCTGCGCAGGCGCGTTCCAGGGCACAACCTCTACAACTCGCTGGGTACCTGCACGTGTCTGGGGACTGAGCTGCTGACAAAGGGGACGTGGTACCCAACGGGCTTTTGCAGTGCAGGACTGCTGCACAAAAGGGCCTCAGCTCTCCATCTCTATGGCAACCAACAGGAGATCGTGCAGGTCAGACAAGAGGTGTGTGCTCCACTGCACCCTGTCCTGCTTTCTTGCAGGAACGAGGGCTCAAACTGAGTGACCAGGAGGGAAAAATCCACTTTATTGTGGCTAAGAGGCCCTTTTAGTTATTATTTATTTGAGTCTCCAGGAACTGTAATTTATCATTAATAGTGTAATTAAATGTCAGCTGTCTTCAAGGATGAGTTGAACAAGAATGTAGCCAGCTGGGCACCTGGAAACATTCTCTTATGCCTCCTCATTGCAGGAGAAGTTAATCCCCACCAAACACACCACTTCTGTTCTGAAGACAAAAGGTCATCAGCTTTTCAGTATCCAAACCAATTTGGGAAGTAAGTCTGCTAGCTGTTGTGTTACTGGTTAAAAGAAATTGTGTGAAACTGAGAACTAGAATTAATAGAACACCAGACCTGCTTTTTCCATCTTTGTTTGCACAAGAGAGAAAAACAGACACTTGAATCTACTGGTTGATTAGATAAAATTAAGATGCAAAATTAGAGAAACCTGACAGATTTGATATTGAAATATTGGGTGTTGGAGGGAGAAGTGTGTGATCCCACATGCAAAATAATTATTATTTTAGATTAAACCACTACATGATAGGGTTCTTTACCCCAAGAAACAATGTGGAGGGGTTTGTGTGCTCTGAATTTCATCCCAATTTGCTGCATGCTGACTTCCTCATGTAAACAGGTCATTTTTGGCAAGGTTTGTGGAATATTTACCACAATTTGTTCTACAGCACTTCAAACTGGGACACCACCACAGTCCAAACAACTGAGCTGTGCCTGCTGCTACAGATCCAGCCCAGTGAGAGCCAGGAGCTGGCACTGTCAGTGATGGTATCCAAACAAGCCACATTTGGGAAGCAGTCAGGACTCATCTTTAATCATTCAGCACTTTCAGTTGGGTTCGTTTAGTTCCAAGCTGGGTAATTACAGCCTCATTATTTTTCTTTTTTACAATGAAGACAAGCCTGCAAGCCAGGCAGAATAATTTCTTCTCCTACCGTTGCCAAGATATGATAGCACATCTATGCCATAAGGAATTTGTCATGATATCAGTTTTATTAATGGTAAATAATGACTCTTCAGTTAAGCAACATCTTCACATCAGCTGGTGCCTAACCATCAAACACCAAGTAAATTTCAACCCCTACAGACAGGTAATTGAGTCGAGATTCCCACTGCCCAGCATGTTCCTTGCTGACCAGCATGTGTCAGGTTTTCCACGTTATTTTTTTCACTGAAATTAATACCCGGCTACAATCAGACTTTAATTTTAAAACCACAAAAGCTCATCTAAAAATAAGACATCAAAGTTCCCGTGATAGCAAGTAGGGGCCAGGACTAAGGGAACGGTAGTAGATCAGGTATCAGAGAGTAATTCATCCTGTCTGTCCACCTTCACTGGCTGGAGGGACAGCTCAGTTCTTTCAGGGACTATTTCTCAGCTCAGAACCCACTGTTAGTGTGGTATTCACTGAAATCCACAGAGGCATTGCTTCGACGGATCTTCAAATTGTTTGAAGACTGTAACAATACAAAATACATGTTTGAAAAAAAACAACTTTGAAAAGAAAATATCCACCGAGAACTGTACTGTGGGCCTGTCCAGGCATTGGGCTCTGCACAAGCCCTGGAAAACAAGGTAGGAAATACAGTTATACCAGCAGACCTTTTAATTAAAAATTTTAAGTTGTCCTGTAGAGTCTGAAGAAACTTCTGCCATTATATCAAAAAGCCAACGAATTCAGAACTGAACTATTTTTTGTAATAGGAGGAAATGACTCTGCTTCTGCCACTGAAACACCTGTGTACGTCAGGCTGAGCACAGTGACCTGCTTTTGTTTCCTATGGACACGCTCAGGTTTGCAGTAACACGACACCCTTAACGTGCACTTCAAAATGCCTGCGTGCCTTTGCAGCTCCGTTTTCTCAAATGTGCTCTGCTGCAGGAAGCTGGTTGTAAGATCCCCTGATAAACCAACACTCGGGCCTCAGTTCTTCCCCTTCCTTCCCTTCCAGGATTAAGATTGTGGCTGTTTCTGCCCCCAGTGCACGTGGATGCTGTGAATGCTGAGCCTTGTCAGCTCTTGCCCTGTGCTGCCTTCTGCAAACCGCTTGATTTACACCCTCTTGGGCAAGAACCCTACCGAACCCAGAGATGTGACTAGCATGGCATTGTATGATTAGACCTCCTCAGGGCACTTTTTCTTCTAAATCGTCGTGGATGGGAAAACAGTTAGATAAAGAAGAATGTCATGACTCATTCCCCAATGCCACGGAGGTTCAGAACAGCCAGAAAAGAGTTAACAGCACGGCCACCCCCCCAGTAGTATTTCAGAGTTTCTAAATACAGAGTTCCTTTCTGAGTTGGATGCCCATTTTTGTTATCTTAAAAGTATTTCTGGAACTCTTGGCCAACTTTAAACAAACAAACAGGGAGAAATATTTGTGAAGATAACACGGCTGAGAGTGTTTGGTTACTGAGTCTTTCTAACTTGAAGGACTTAGTTTTTAGCCTATTTCTTTAAAGCTTGTGAACAGAAGAAAAAATTGCTCTGGAGATGTTAAATCACACAACCATGCCAGCTATGGCTTTAGAATAACAATCATTCAACTTAGCAAATATCAAACGTGGGAAGGGATTTATCTGACGCATCTATATGATCATGTGAACTCCTTTCTCAAGGAGAAACAGTCTCTGCTGGAGACACAAGAGGAAGGAACTGTTTTGCCTTCTTTAAAAAATATAACAACATAAGCAACTGTAACATGCTCAAAGCTTCCTGGCACAAATGCAAAAATGCAACATCTGAAATGTCAGCTGGTACGCTGGGAGGATTTACATGATTTAAAAGATTTATGAGAAAAAATTATTTCACTGGCTTCAGAGCATCTTGGAAAGCAGCAGTGGAGGGGACAATGGAAAAGAAGGGGAAAAAAATCTCAAGCTAAATTATCATGGCCAGTGTGATTCTGTATTGCTCTTTTTAGTGCAAGAAAAAAAAATTGGTCAGGCACTCATTGGGTTTTAAACTGCATTTAAAGATGAATGAACAGAGTCTGCCATGACTCTGGGATATGCTCATTTTCTCACATTACATATTGACTCATATAGTCCTGTGGCTCACCTAAAGGCACACAACTCGTCACTGCTCAAGGCAGGATTAAATCAAGAAATTCCTGACTTTTCCTCCCACTGTTGTTTCACTGGAAGCTGTTCTGCTGCAGCCACTGCTGATACACAAAGGCTGGCCAGCTGGATTTCAGGGCAGGCTCCCAGGGGAGAGATGGGGTCACAGAGACAGGGGAAATGAATCCTGCCTTAATAAAAAGATAATATATCAAGCAAGGAAAAGGCACAAAACCATTTGAAACAATAAACTCTGCAAGATTTATAAGTGTGCTTGGGCAATGCCCAGGTGGAAGATTGCCTTGCTTTGTGGCTACCCACTCTTGAAGTGGCTACTCAAAAGCGTGGTCCTCGATGCCCTGCACAGCCTGAGGTGCTCCAGCACCAAACCTGAGCCAGCTCAGCTCTGCCAGGGGAGCAGGGGTTGATGCTGGCTCTGCTGTGCTGGGATGGGGAAGGCGCCAGCTCCAGCAATGCCTCTGGCTCCGAGGCTCCTCCTGGGACAGGTACAACCAGCTCACATCAGCACAGGGCTGGGGCTGATCCAACGGTGCCAGCCCTGTCTGGGTCAGATCCTGCACCCCTGAGGGCCCTGTCTGAGCACCCTGTGCTGTGTGCAGGGGTACCACATTCACCTATCATGAAACTGTTCACTCCTTCCTCCTTTCTACCAGCCATCTGTTGCTAGTGCCTTCCACGGTTCATTCACAGATGTCCCTGCAGATCTTTTGTGCAAAATATTCCCTCCAATCTATCTCTATTTATGTTTTATTGTTGGGTTTGTTTATATATATAGATATAAGCTTTTATTTAATTTTATTTCAATAATTTTCAATACATTTAACTTTCACTAATGCTTCCTTAAATAATGAGATGAAAGAGCTCAGCAATATCATTCCAGGGTATTAGATTAAGGTGAACATTTTTCTCCATCTGTTTCACCAATAACCTAAACTAATGCAGTTTCCAGACCAGAGCACATGATCTTAAGTGAACTGAAGAGAGTGAAAAGGTCTCTGGTGACACATAAAGACTTAGAGGAGATTGAACAAAGGTGTCCTATAAAATAAATTTCTGGCCAAAAAAAACTGGAAAGACACAGAGATTACAATTCCTCTATCATAACAGCAATGACTCATCCAGTTGCATAGTCACTTGGGGTGAAAAAGAAAACAGTTACTCAATCTCTCAGGGATTTGGACACAGAAGAATATATTATGCAAGTTTTAGCTGCGTTACTAATGGCCTTGAAGCACACAACTCTACTATGACTCTCACTCGGCTCAGCAGATCACAAATAAGATGACTCACGTATCCATGACATGATAGGAAAATACAGAGCCTAAGAAGTGCAGAGGCAGGTGCTAATACAGTCACAGAGCACGCAGTCAAGGGAAAAAGATTTATAAGATCATGAGCAAAGGACTGCAGAGAAATCAGCTTCTGTGTTTGGAGACTCGAGGGCATGGACTACGTTGATTTTTCTTGGTCTCAGCTCAGGGGGTTGTGAGTGTGAAACCAGGCTGTGTGCAGAGATGAGCCAGGCCACGGGCACCACTCACCTGCCTGTCCCCAGGGAATGGCAGCACCGAGCTCACCTTGGCTCTGCAGGCCCTGCACGCACAGCACAGGTGAGATCAGACACCAGGGAAAGTCAGCCACAAACTTAACAATATTTATACCTGGCAGGACTTCCTACCCTGCTGGTACAGCATGATTTTGTAGAAGCTGTTAACTCTGATTGTTTAAAGATTAATTAAACCCATTGGTGGTGCCAGCCATAGCAGTATTTTGCCCATTATCTCATGAGTAACCTCCTCGTGGATGAGGACTTTGACAGCTGTTCTCAAAGCACCAGTTAAAATCTGAATGTTTGGGCAGAGCTCAACTCAAATTCTGGACTAAACAGCTGGAAAAGAAGTTGTCCCAAGAAAACTGCATTCTTTATGCTCTGGAGATCAAATTGAAGCACAGATGCAAATATAGCTTAAAGCTAAACACTTTACAGAAGTCCAGTAATTAGGAGGATTATATTAGAAAGCTGATGCCAATACATCTAAATTTGGAAGTTTATGCAGGCCAGAGCACAATAAGATGTTTAGAGCTGAACATGAGTCAAGGCAACACTACTGCAGAAACACAGACAATGTATGATTATGATTTTTTAATTTTTATAGACAGTTTGGCAGACTTATTCCAATTTGCAGTTCCCATCACCTGACTGAAAGATTCTGGATGGTCAAAGGATTATTCAATTATAATGTGTCTGTGGGATCTGGTACCTGCAAAAACACAGTCCATGCAGAGCAGGAACCCTCAGATACCCAGGGGTACATCAGGAAAAATTCTGCGTTTTTGTTATCACAAAAAGGAGACCCTTGAGAGTAACAAGAATAGCACTAACGCACAAGCTTGAGTGACATTTTTTTTATGAGCTCAGTTGCACAAAGGAACTGCAGAGAATTGCTTTCAAATGACTAAATCTGACACATTTCCTTTAAATATTACCTAATTCCAAGGAGTTTATTCTAGGCATTTCAACTTACATATGTATGGGATGTAATGTATAGATACAGAAGGGATGTACCATTTCATTCCGCTGTCAGAGCTGATTAACAAACCAGAGCAGGGTATTTTTGTACAAACCAGGATAACCTCCTGCCATATCCTGTCTCATTCCCAGAGCTGACAGTCCCTAGGCTGACTTCATCCTTATCTCCTGTTCAACATGTAGGGGTTTAGGTGATGTGATGCAGAATCAGAGGGGGTTTATGCTGGGAAGTAAAATGAGCACTTGGAAATCTCTTGTTACGTGGACAGTGGATGGAAAAAGCTTTTTATCTGCATCCCTTGTCTCTGCCCAGCATAACCCAGTGGAAGATCACCAGTACTTAACAAAACTACTTGTCTCATAAGTGTCCTGAGAAGAAAACACTTGCAGGTTCAAGATTTAGATGAGTTCCATCACTGTATTAATAATACACAATATTCCAATATATTTGAATTATTTGCCCAGGATTACTGGGAACACAGAATTTGTGATTGTGCCTTTATTCTGCGTACATTCATTGGAACAAACAGTGACGGAGCAGGGATGTGGTGGCAAAAGCTTTCTTAGAGATCCAGCTGGTGCAACCAGAAGGGTAATAAAAATACATTAGCAATAAAGTAAAGGCTCATATATTATCTGAAGGAAGCACAGTTTCTATGATTTATGGAGTGGCCTTTTTCTGAAAGAAGCCTATATGTCCTCGTGAATAAGGTTGATTGCAAGAGAGATGATACTGTTAACATAGTGTTCAGATATTCTGAGTGTTAAAACTGCTGTGGAAAGTAAGTGGCTGGTTTACTGGATGCTCTTTGTCATTTCTTGGCAATTTTAGATGACAGTAAAGCTGTCATTCTGATTATTAATGCCTTTCTCTGATGGAAGCAGGTTTTTTGGACAGGGACTGTGTGAAGGGTCTGACAGAGTGTAAAGTGATGTGCAATAGTTGGAATTACTACAGCCAGAAAATATCCTGTAACACCAGCTGGCCAGTTCTGACCCTGCCCTGTGATATTTTGCAACACTAATGCCAATTAAAACCAATGCAAACTGCTTTCCTAAACCTCTGTTCAAACTTTTGTCAAATCCTCATGGCTGTTACATCATCACAACCAACTCTCATCCATTTCATTTGCTCCCAGACTTCTGTGAGGAGGAGTGAAATCACTCAGCTGTCCCTCTCCAACTCCTCCAGGCTGCAACCCGTGCAGGGTGCTGGGAATCCAGACCCAGGGAGGTCCCTGTGCTCCGGGCAGCTGCAAAACAGCGTCTCATTTCACCTGGAGCCTCCACCTTCCTCTTCTTCCATGTTAAGAGAGCCCATCTGTAGCTTTTGCAGCCGTGCACCTTCCAGGTATGAACTGAGCCTGGTGTGAACTGATGCAGAAGTGTCTCCTTGAGAAACTCCACCTCTGAAAAGCTCCTGAGCTTTCCCACTTCCACCCGGAGTTCCATTTAACTATGCAGACAAAAATTCCTGGACACCCTTCAGTGCTCAGCAAATCATAAAGGAAAAGAGGGGCAGCAAAGTGATATTAGGAAAAGGTTCTTCATCCAAAGGTTGAAGAACAGGCTGGAACAGGCTCCCCAGGGCAGTGGTCACGGCCCCAAGCCTGCCAGAGCTCAAGGAGTGTTCAGACAACACTCTCAAGCACAGGGGGGGACTCTTGGGGTTGTCCTGTACACAGCCAGGAGTCGGACTCGATGGTCCTGATGGGCGTCTCGCAACTTAGAACATTCTGTGATTCTGTGATGTGAGTTCGGGGACACAAGCACTTGTGTGTGTTACTATGATGGGTCAGGAGTGGGAAAAAGTTACAGATTGTGCCCCAGTCAGCTTCGAGAGGCTGAGCAGGCCGGTGGCCGCTGGCAGGGCAGGTGACAGCAGTGTCCCCGGCCGCTGGGCCGCGGCCATGGCCGTGCAGGCTCTCTGTGGAGCGGCAGCAGCCGCCCGCTCGCTTCCTCCGCATCCCGGCTGCGGCGGTGCCGCCGGTGCGCTCAGCGGTGCCGCGGGTGCAGCTCAGGGCCGTGCCGCCTGCCACCGCCACAGCCGGGCCAGCCCCGGGGGGACCGCGGGCTCAGCGCTACCGGGGCCGGGCCGCGCCAGGGCCGGGGACGCGCGCTGTGCTCGGTGCAATGCCGCGCGCGGGGCGGCCCGGTGCCACCCCGGTGCACCCGGGTGCCAGGCCGGTGCCACCCCACAGCCACCTGGTGCCATCCCGGTGCCAGTCCGGTGCCAGCCCAGTGCCACCCCGGTGCCAGCCCGGTGCCAGCCCAGTGCCACCCCGGTGCCATTCTGGTGTCGCCCCGGTGCCACCCCAGTGCCACTTCGGTGTCACTCCAGTGTCACCCCCGGTGTCACCCCGCCGTCACTTCGGTGTCACTCCGGTGTCATCCCCCGTGTCACACCGGTGCCAGTCCGGTGCCGCCCCGATGCCAGGCCGGTATCACTCCGGTTCCAGCCTGGTGTCACCCCGGTGCCCGCCCGGTGCCCGGTGCCCGCCCGGTGCCCGGTGCCCGCCCGGTGCCCGCCGCCAGCGCTGCTGCCATGGCAACGGCCGCGCTCCCAGCCACGGCCGAGCGCCCCCAGCGGCTGCAGGCAGGAATCGCACGGCGGCCGCGCTGCCAATCGGCCTCGCTCATTGGCTGCCACGCTGTAGGTCCCGCCCACTCGCTGACCTTTCGCCCAATCAGCGCCCCCTCCCCTCGCGGCGGAGGCGGAAGAAGTGCGGATAAACAACATGGCCCCGCCCTTCGTCGAGCCTCCCGCTTCCGCCCTGGCGCGCGCCTCCGTCGCGCCTTCTCATTGGCGGGCGGCC
>VZTJ01001438.1:305584-323081 GCA_013397795.1 Orthonyx spaldingii
GGGGCAGCAGCCAATGAGCGGCGGCGGCGGTTCGGGCCTGACTCCGCCCCTGAGGCCGCGGGTGCGGGCGGAAGCCGGAAGCGGCGGAGGGGCGGCGGCGGCGCCATGGGGGCCGTGCTGGGGCTGTGCTCGCTGGCCAGCTGGGTGAGTGCCGGGCTCCCTCCCACCCCAAACCTGCCCCGCCACACCCTGGACCTCCCCTCCTGTCCCGGGGAGCGGGCCCGGCCCGGAGCGGTGCCTCCGCTGGCGGCCCGGGTCGAGCCAGGGGCGGGTGACCGCTCTGAGTCGCGCGGGCGCAGTCGCGGTCCCGCCGGGGCGGCTCCAGCCCCTCGCAGCAGGGCGGTGCCCGGCTGGAGCCGTCCCTGTCGCTGCCGGGGGCCCTCCTGGCCGGAGCGGGTCGCTGGCGGACGGGCCTGCCCTGGCGAGGCCCCGGGGGCAGCCCAGGCCGATAAACCCCGTTATCTCTGCGTGTTCGCCAACACCTTGTCAGTCAGAAACGCCGATTAGCGGTTTATCTGTGCGGTCCGGGGGTGGAGTGTCTCTAAATGGAGTTGGGGTTTTCCCCTCGGTGTCGCCTAGCGCGCCGGTGTCAGCTGCGAGGGGAATGCCCTTATTATTCCTGTCTCTGCCCTTCAGATTCCCTGTCTGTGCAGCGGTGCCTCGTGTTTACTGTGCCGATGTTGCCCCAACAGCAAGAATTCGACAGTGACACGTCTTATCTATGCCTTCCTCCTCCTCCTCAGTACTGTGCTTGCCTGCATTATGCTGGCGCCAGGCATGGAAGAGCAGCTGAAAAAGGTACGGAGGGAAAAAACCTCTTTCTGACTGTTTTAAATGCGATTACTTGTGCCAATGACTATTGATTTTCTTTACTTGGAATGGATTGTTTGTGAGACACAAACACTCAAGTGCTCTTGCTCCCAATTAAGAGGCTGCGTGTACTGAATGGCTTCTGGCTGAAACAGCAAATTCAGTGAATGTTCCTTTTTTTAGTACATGCCTGGTCTCTGAAATCTGAGCAGACCTGGAAATGGTCAGTTGTTATCAGAGGCCTGCTGCTGTGGTATCTGAATCTTCCTGGGTGAAAAGTGTTGACATGGGGAAAGACAGATGACAATAAGGTCTGAGCACAAGGTCTTTTGTTCTCTGATTTCCCAGAAGATTGTTGACTGAAAGCCTTGGCTGTTACAGGACTTAGAGAATGTAATTGCAAATGCAAATATAAATTCACAACGAAACGTGTCTTTACCCAGATCCCTGGATTCTGTGACGAGGGGCTTCACACTCAGATCCCCCACTTGGATGGGTTTGTCAGCTGTGATGTGTTTGTGGGGTACAGAGCTGTCTATCGTGTCAGCTTTGCCATGGCTGTGTTCTTCTTCCTCCTCTCCCTGCTGATGATAGAAGTGAAAACAAGTAACGACCCGAGAGCCTCCATACACAATGGGTATGTGTGAGCCAGCTGGCTGCCCTTCCAGCTTGTTTCCTCCCTCCAGTCTCTCTGCTGAACACAGTGGAAACTCCTTTATGCACACATGGACAGCCTTGGGTTTCTTTTAGACCCATACAGAGTAGCACTGTAGTCTCCTAAAAAGCCTCCTATTTATGTAAGGTGTTCAGTGTCCTGGTTGAGGGTGCCACTCTGAGGTGGGGTAGCCAGAAAGGCACTGCTCTGTGTTTCCATAGAGATGTCAGACTGCAGCAAATTTATATCTCCAGCTTTGTGCTGCCTCTGGCACTCATTGGGTCATTCTCAAGGCCAGTCTGACTCAGCCAGCAGAAACTGGTTTCTGATTTCCAGTTCCCTGATTTAACTGGGTTACGTCTGGGCTAGATGACTGAGTCATCACAGAGTCAATTGGAAAGGGACCCTTGGAGAGCATAGAATCATAAAATTATGGAATGGTTTGAGTTGGAAGAGACATTACTTCCAACCCCCTGCCGTGGGCAGGGACACCTTCCACAAGACCAAGTTGCTCAGAGCCCTTTCCAGCCTGGCCTTGAACACTTCCAGGGATGGGAAATCTTCAACCTTCCTGGTCAACAGGATCATATGATCCAAAGCCCTGGCTGGAGCAGGACCAAGCTGCTTACAAATCGTGTAGCACATGACTGCTGTGTGTGAACTGACTGTGTGTAGAGTAAGGCCAATATTTATGATTTCTATCTTCTTTTAAAGGTTCTGGTTCTTCAAAATAGCTGCCATTGTGGCTATCATGGTTGGAGCATTTTATATCCCTGAAGGGCCTTTCACAAGAGGTACAGTAAATATTCATCATGGAATTCTGACTTGAATAAATTCAAAGCTTTTTACAGATTTACTGGGCAATAGTGAAAGTTCTCTTGTAGAAGATGCAGTTTCTGCCCATTTTCTTTGGAGTACGTTGGTTCAGCCAGTGTTTTGGTGACCAGCTGAAGTTATGGCAATAAGAAATCCCTTTTCAACTGCATAGATTTTGCTTATTAAGAATTTTCTACTTCATGAGACAGTCACTAATGAGCTGAGTCTTCTGACACTAGACTAGAGACTACTCAGGACACTGACTATTGCTAAATACTTCCCTAGAGTCTCTGAAAAATCTGTGTGGGAAACTTCTGCTGACTGGTCACATCACAGAAACTTGAAAGGGTTGTTGACCCTCAGACAAACGTGGCGGGATGGCACTTATGTACACAAAGATGCCACGTGTTAGATGTTGCCTTCATTCTGAAAATGTGTTGGGCTAAACATTCCCATGCCCAGCTTGACCAGCACTGGCTGCATCCCTGAATAGCTGGGACTCCTTCTGTGCTCCTGGCAAGACTTGAGGCCAAAGTGATTAACAGCATCTGCATTTCTAAATACAGTTTCAGTTTTTTTCATTATTTGTCTGCAGTATAATTAGGAGCTTTTTTGTTTTCAAACTGAGGTAGCATGCACATGATGAAAGCTAAACTTTTTTTTTTTGTTGCTCCCTTTTCTAGCTTGGTTTTGGATTGGTGTTTCTGGAGCCTTCTGCTTCATTCTTATCCAGTTGGTTCTACTTGTGGATTTTGCCCACTCTTGGAATGAGAGCTGGGTTGAGAGAATGGAAGAGGGGAATTCTAAATGCTGGTATGCAGGTAAGAATCTTAACCTGTAAAGGATTTGTTTATACTGGCCAGTACCCTGAAGAATATAATTTACTGGTTTGCAGACATACTGCTAGAATTAAACTCCACCGTGTCCCTGAGTCACTGCTGTAAACACCTGAAATTAGTAACAGCAGTGTTTCTATTTTCTTGTTCAGTAAAATGGAAAATATTTTAAGCTTGTGAGCAGCACATCTGACAGTCCTGATAAACCACACTTGCCTGGTTTGCAGGGTGTGTGCAGAGCTCGGAGCCTGCTTCTCTTCAAATCTGAGCTTGGCTCTGCACTCCCCTGCAGTGTCCCCAGGAGCTCAGCTGTGTCCATGACAGTGCTGCAGTACCACACTGAGTGTGCCTTGGTGCCTGCTCCCCAGCTGGCCACTAATTACAAAGTGCTAATTGTTGTGGTTCTTAGCTCATAGCTAAGAACGCTGCAACAGCACTTTGTAGCTTCTTACAAAGAACAGAGTGGAAACAAAAATGGGTGACCTCCAGCACAGGAATTCAGGGTAGATAAATGTCCATGAGAAGTGTGCAAAAAGCACTCTCTCATTATGACACTGTGGCCTGATACCAGTTAAACTAATTAAACTGCTGCTGAAAGGCAAGTCCTGTTCCCCTGATGGCAGCACTGGCCTTTCTCTGAGCTACACTGTTTAGTGAGCCCAAGCAGGAATTTAGCCATGCCTTATAAAAATGCATTCTGCTAGGCTAGGTTTGTGACCCAGACTGCCAAGCGAGGAGGAGGGACTCATTGTAGTGTTAACTGGACATTAAGGCACTTTAGATGTACTATTCAAACTATATGTGTAATGTAAATTTTTTTCCCCTCCAGCTCTGTTGTCCTGTACAAGCTTGTTCTATGCCTTGTCCCTGGTTTTTGTTGTTCTGTTCTACGTTTTCTACACGAAGCCTGATGACTGCACTGAGAACAAGTTCTTCATAAGCTTTAACATGATCCTGTGCATTGCTGTCTCCATTGTTTCTATCCTTCCAAAAGTTCAGGTATTATTTTTCTCTGCTCTTTTCTTCTGACATACAAAGCAAGGAAGTGAGAAGGGTGTAGTACCAGTTCAGTCAGACATAAGAACTTTAAAGCTTGGCTATCATAGCTATGCTAGTTAGGAACTGTAAAAAAAAAACCCAAAAGCTTGCTCTGAAACCACTGCACTACATGGTGACACATTTAATGAAGAGAAGCTTTTTGTACCTGACATGGTTTTGGACTTTGTGTCCATGTGGAGGACTTCTGGCATGGTTTTAGTGGTGAAGGCCCTGGCAGAACAGAGAAATCTGTTATGGAGTAGCGAAATAGCTGCAGCTTTATTTGCTTAATATTGTGGCTTTGAAATTAGGGGTAAGCTTGTTTAATATGAGGAAAGTTGCATGTTACTTGATTCTGAACTGGTATTGCTTAAATCACATGCTAGATTGTCATCTACCAAATTATTTGAAAAGGTTGAGATGACCTTACTAAGAGCTCCTAACTGAGTCTTGGGCACAAAAAATGGATTTGGTTTGCTTATCCTTTCCATGTTTGAGTTGCTTTTTGCATAAATTACCTGACTCTAAGGAGTTTCTTCCAGTCCTTTGAACATAGAACAAAGCCCAGTGCATTTCTAAAGCAATGTTTTCATGCTAGTCATTGTTGCATCTGTGGCAGTAGGGTAAAACTATCCAGCTCTGGGTAAAACTTGCCCTTTTGACCTTGGCTTGCTCTTCTGCTTTGGAACAGGAACATCAGCCTCGCTCTGGCCTCCTGCAGTCCTCTGTGATCACCCTCTACACCATGTACCTCACTTGGGCAGCCATGTCCAATGAGCCTGGTAAGCAACACGCTGTCTTGAGTCACATATTTTGGTGTGAAAGCAGAAGCTGCTGATGGTTATTACAGATCACTCTGTGGGAATTGCTGATCTGTCCAGATCAAATCCAGTGAGGCTGAAAAGCTGACTTGACTGAAACCATCAAACTGCCTCTTTGCAGAACTAAAATGGGGTGTTTTTAAGGGGGGAAAAAATAACAGTGTCAGGGCATTCTGATGTTATTTATTTATTATACCCTTGTCTAGCTCACAGGCAGGAAAAATATTGCAGGCAATTCCTGCCTCTGGAGAATTGAAGAGATCAGCAGTTAAAGGGAATGAAAAATTGTGAGCTTACCTGTCATCTTTTCTTAGCTAAATGCTGGCAAAGCTCATCTCTCTAATCTGCCTGGAAATCCCTTTCAGAAAGAAACTGTAACCCAAGTTTGCTGAACATCATCACCCAGATAGCTGCACCCACGGCTGTTCCAGCCAACGCCACCGTCCCTCCTGCCACTCCTGCTCCGCCCAAGTCCCTGCAGTGGTGGGATGCCCAGAGTGTGGTTGGACTGGTTATCTTTGTCCTTTGCCTCTTGTATTCCAGGTAGGATCTGCACTGCTATCCAGTGATAAAGAATTGGGATTTGTCTGCCTCTTTTGTTTGAATCTGGGTCTAATGCAAAATGTACCTGCATTTATTCACATCCAGCTGCTGCCTCAGGCCTGAGGCCAAATGTGGCTCATAAACCTGCATTTTGCTTTGTGGATGAGGATAAGCTTTGTAAGCTCAATCTAGATAACAGAACAACGTGTGTTACAAGATGATTAGAGGGATGGAGCACCTCTCCTGTGAGGAAAGGCTGAGAGAACTGGGTTTGTTTAGCCTGGAGAAAAGAAGGCTTTGGGGTGACCTAATTGTGGCCTTGCAGTGTCTGAAAGGAGCCTACAAGGAACAGGGAGAGAGACTTTTACAAGGGTATGGATTAAAACTGAAAGAGTAGGTTTAGATTAGATATTATGAAAAAGTTCTGTACTGTGAGGGTGGTGAGGCACTGGAATGGTTGTTCAGAGAAGTTGTGGATGCTCCACCCCTGGAAGTGTTCAAGGCCAGGCTGGGTGGAGCTCTGAGCAACCTGGTCTAGAGAAATGTGTCCCTGCCCACAGCAGGGGGGTTGGAAGGAGATAATCTTTAGGGTCCCTTCCAAACCACACCCTTCTATGATCTGGGACTAGGAATGCTGTTTCATTAGGTTAAACAAAAGCACAGATGAAAACAGTTTGAGGAATTTCCTTATGTTTCCAAATGGATTTTACAAAATATTATTTGCTAGTCCCAGATATACATTGTGGCCTGTCGCCTGCTTTATTAGCAAGCACAGCTGACTGTAAGAGGAGTTTTTAACCACCTCTCTCTTTGGGTTTCACTGCAGCATCCGCTCTTCAAGTAACAGCCAGGTGAACAAGCTGACCCTGTCTGGCAGTGACACTGCCATTCTGGAGGAGACTGTGGGGACAGGCAGCGGGGCTGCCGAGGAGGGAGAGGTGCGCCGTGTCACGGACAACGAGAAGGATGGGGTTCAGTACAGCTACACCTTCTTCCACTTCATGCTCTTCCTTGCCTCTCTTTACATCATGATGACACTCACAAACTGGTACAGGTAAGAGCCAGGTGGGAAGTGATGGGTTCTGTGTGGTTCCATGTGGATGGGAGACTCCTGCCGAGCTGGTGAAGGAGCTGTCCCTACACCACTTGCATGAGAGTTGTGCCTTCTCAATTTAGCATCACTGAATTAGGATGTGAGGAGGCAGCACAGCACAATCTGCAGCTGTGGTTCCAGGGCACTGCTTCAGAGCTGCAAGGGCAGAAAGTGTGGCTGCCATTCTTCAGGTGGATGAGTAGCAGGAAGGATACACATGGAATTGGTTTCAGATGGCCTCCTGAAAAATTAGTCAAGAGGCCAGCCTGCTGTTACTGGCTATTCATCCTGGGAAAGAAAGGGACAGCCTGTGCAGCTTAGCAGAGATGTGATTTCCTACATCTGTTGGACTCAGAACCACTGCTCCCAGGACATTGTATAAATTAGCAAATCCACTTAGAGATCAGCAGCCACCAGGAGTCTGTTGCACAGCTCATACAAATACTTCCTTGAACAGCAGCACATCAACATGGGCAAGCAGGCTTGAAAACTGGGTCCCAAGAACAACAGCCTGTGAAGGAGCCACAGGAAGTTGCTGGTTTAGTTGTCTCACTATATTCTCACGAAGGGTCTTGCATTGGAGTGTCCCAAAGGATTGCTCTCACTTCAGATTCACATGAGGCTGAGGAACAGTGGGAGGTGCTTTCTGTGTCTGCTAATGGATGCCTTTACTTTTCAGCCCTGATGCGGATTTCAAAACCATGACAAGTAAGTGGCCGGCCGTGTGGGTGAAGATAACCTCCAGCTGGGTTTGTCTGCTTCTCTACCTTTGGACCCTGGTGGCTCCTCTTGTCCTTACTAACAGAGACTTCAGTTAAGTTCCTTCACCTGTCTGAGCTTACAGAAGTGGGGAACTCTTTGCTGAAAGCCAAAATGTTCATCTGTTGCTTTAGTTACTGTTTCTTATGTTGGTATTAAAATGCAGTTGGATAGAAAGTTATATATTGCATAATGCTTGATGCAGCATCAGAATTATCAGTTATCTTTCTATTTTAACCTTTACCAGGGTTATCTTATTACTGCATTTTTAAAATTCACTACATCTGTGCTGTCAAAGCACAAAAGAAATTATCTGTTCTGTCCAATAGCCACAACCTTCTATTGACTAGAAGCTAACATTTAGTTAAAGATGAAGTAATATATTTTAAAGAACAATTATAATCAGCATAATGCACTACTATGCTAATGCTTCAGTTTCTGGAAGTGTAAGCCATGCTGCTTGATTTCTACATTCCACTGCAAAAGTTTATTTAATGGAAAAGTTTATTTAAATTACTTAACTTTCTCTGTTGTGGCAAAAAAGCACCCTTATTCCTCACCAAACGAACAGAACTCTGAAGTTGAAAAACTGGTTAACTCTTAATTCTTTTTAAGACAAACGTGCCCTTTTTAAGAGGCAATTTCTATGGTAACTTCTTTTTTAGGATGTTTGCCAAATAGAGTGGTAAGTGTATGAGTAGCTTAATCAATTCGATTATTAGAGTTAATTGATTGATTTCACTTGTCCAATATGCTTAATAAAAGTAACATACATGGAATTATTATTATTATTCTTATTGGCTCTAAGGCATTTGCACTGTAAACTCATTTGAATAAAGCTAACTACTGAAAGTGGCCCAGCTCTGTTGAAGTGTTTAGAAACAGCAGTTATTTCTCCAGCAGCAAATACACATCCAGTGATCAGCTGCTGCAGGGTCCAGTTGGATGTGGCTGGGTCTTTTCTCCACACAGCAAATACTGACATATTTCCTTTGAAACAAACAGTATCTTCCAGGAGGCTCTGAATGTCAAATCCTGTTCCTTGAAGTTGCTCAGTTCAAGTAAACTTTAGTTCTCCAGTAGGAAGCAACACCTTTTGCTGATGCAATGCTGTGGTGGTTATGTGTAGTAGCAGCTGTGTGTAAATGTGGAATTTGTGTGGTGTTGTTGATGTTTACAGTAAAATATTCCCAACAAGACACAAGGCACATGTATCAAAAATATCAAATGAGCAGCTGTTACAATGTGTTTAATCACCCAGTCATGCATCATAAAATTACACATTTTTGACAATTTAATTTTATAAAATGCAATATAAAAATAAATTTTGTCAAAATAAGATGTACACTTAACCACCTCTAGGCCCACATATAACAGAAGGCAAAATTAATATTTAACTAACATGATGATTAACTCATGCCAAAATGAGATTTAACAAAAATGAAACTTCAGCCAGTTCCTGAAAATACCTCAGGGCTCATAACACCTATTTGCAAGAGTATAAATTCAAGTACTTCTATGTACAGTTTGCAGCTACCTTTTGTGCCACCGAATGCCAATGCAGTTCAAGTATCCTTCCTTATTATCTCTTGGAGTTGGCAGGGATGGCTTATGGACTGGGAAAGGCATAGAACCTTGGAAAACAAAGTTACTTCAAGTGGGAAGAAGGAACAAAGTGGTTGTTGTGCTGTAAAAAAATCCAAACAGCCCCCAAGCAAAAAAACCACCCCATCCTGTAAGCTTTTCCTAGCTATTCTCTTAACTTGCAGATAAGGAGATGCTATACTGGACACAAATGTTTATTTTCTAAATGCTGACATGAGAAATTCTGGGAACAAACTGATTTCTTTGCTACTAAGTGCTAAAGCTCAAAGAACCTTCTCAGCTCTGCAGCCAGGCACACACAAGTCAGAGCTGTGCTTTCTGTAAGACATGCCAGGCATTGGTTAGAGATACTTCAGGGTCAGAGACACAGCTCAGGGAAGCTGCAACTCCTGGCTGAGTTCTAAAGCCAAGAAACAGCAAATTAGAAATAACAGATGCCTGATAAAGCCTGGCTTAATTCAGCATCCTGACATCCACTGCCCAGGAGCCAGCTTGAAGAAAAAGAAGTTCTGGAGGCACAAGACTGGCACTTCTCAGCATTGGCAATTGTGGTGGTTTAACCCCAGCCAGCACCGTGGCTGCTCTGTGCCACACTGGCTCCTGGGAAGAAAATTCTACCCCAGCCACACCCAGCACAATCATATAGCCTCATTTATTATGTTTAAGTCATATTCTTTATTCTTAGTGAGCAGAGGAAAGAAGAGGGTGAGGTGGATCTAGTCTGCCTACTATTTAAGGCATGCAAGAGAATATAAAAGCCTGAAAAAGGGTGAGTTATGTAGAGGCTCCTCAGCCTTCTGCTGAACACCACTGGATTTATTTCTTTTTGAAGGACACTAAATTGAATTTTGAATATCCAACCTCCCTCTCTGGTAGTTACATAAGGGGATGAAAGTAGCTATTCCTACAGTCAATATACCTCCACTTCCAACTCTGCAGCACAATTAAGGAAAAACTATCAGTCAGGCCTTCATCTCTAAGTAAAATGGTTCATTCTATTTTTTTTTTTCAGTTGTACATTGTGACTGGAATTAAGAGGCACTAAAACAGAGGTACCACTCCCTCTGTTGTAGCAGTTCAGCAGTGGGCAGCCACTTCTCTGTCCAAGTCCTGGTGCTGTGTGCTACTGGCTTTGAGGTGGCAAAAAACTGAATTAATTTCTGCAAAACACAGAGCATATTCTGGTCACAAAGGAGGAGCTGCCTAGCAGTACTCTTTTACCTTATTTTAAGTAGATGAAAATGGTAGTTTGTTTTTTCCCTGCACTAAAGGCAATAGCTATCAAAGAAGAGTTACAACTGACTTCTAAAGGTAAGAAAAATGAGAAGCTTTCACTGAGGAAAATTAATCTCTTCCCACCTTTAATCTACAAATGTTTATGTGGTAAGTTTTCTGCTCCTACAGATTCTCAACTGCCACCCAGAAAAGAAAAAAGCTTCATGGTTTTACCCTGTTCAGAACCCAGTCTCTTTTTAATAATGTCAGGATGACAGGTATGGCATTTGCCATCCCTTAGTTCCAGGATGAGGTCTGCTGCCGGGTCAGGAAGTCATTACAGTGGTAGAAGAGTCTCCTTTTGGCAGAGCAGTCATGCTGCAAGGGGACTGAGGGGAAGACAGACATTCAAAACAGAGTTTGGCACTTTGAAAAATGAATGTCTGAGATCCTCAAGATAATTTAGTTTTATATTTACAGAAACGTAACTGGTGCCTATAATCACATTTGGCACTAAACCAAGATTTCATCCAGAGAAAGTGCTCTAGTGATAAGTTTCCAATTAGAAGGGATGTTCTTTTCCACCAAACAGTGAATTATTTCACCTTGAACTAACAGACTGTGCTTTCCTCGTCCTAGTGAGGTTTCCCATCTCCACACCAGTATAGTGCAGAAAAACATGTGCAAAGAGTGTGCTGAGAGTTAAGTTCTAACTCAAGACCATTAAACAAAATGAACTTGGGGAGTGGGAACAGCTTATTCAGACACAGGTATCTTACCCTGGTTTGACATCAGTGTTAGTTCTGTCTCTAGACAAAGACCTAGAAGCACAGGCATACAAGTTATGGGTAAATATCACAGAGATGATTCAAGTCTAACTTCATACAGGAACACGACAACCAAAGACAAAAGAGGTCAACAAAGTTAAAAACCAAGTTGTAACATTTCACAAGAGAGCTGACAAAGCACAGTGAACAAAATGCTACAATACCAGGAAATTTAAGAATGTGCTTTTAAAAAGCCTGTCTGCATTTGGTTTCACAGACTTAAAACTCAAATTCAGCCCAAAGTAAGAAGCTAAAGCAGCACCTTGCTGTCTTACATGAAGTATTGCCTTCTATACATCACATGCCAACTGCTACAAAACCTCCTCACATATCCTGGCTATGAGGTACTTACCCAAATCCTTATCTCAACCAGAAAAGAACTGTCAATGTGGGAAGGTGACTGACACAGCTTACTTTTATTTGGTCCTGAATCTCATTATTTGAAGCTGTTGTCCAATCAAAAGCCTTAGTAAATGATCTGAAAAACTTCCTGTTTTCTGAAAATGAAGATTGCATCTGCTGTATAAACCTTGGTGTAGATGTTATGGTAGTTAATCCATCAGTCACAGTTCTTCCAACTGTGAGGAAGTTTAAGAGATGATCTCCATACAGGTATTCATGAGTAAATTTTGTTCTGTATTAATTTGAGACAAATATTCTCTGAGATAGTTCAGAAACACCAACTCACAATCTGAACCACGTGACAGAGGACAGGCCAAGTTAGACTTTTACAGTTTTAAGCAATCTTCACTACAGACTCATATTTTGCAGGGTTCAAAAGCCATTCTCTTGTCTTGGATTACTGGTGTTTGCAGAAGGGGAAGGGACCGGATGATCACAAAGCTCATAAATCATCCTCACTTTTCACCCGTGTGGGGCGGGGACAAGAAACTGTCAAGCTTACTTATCTGCAGTATTTTTTTCCCTTTATCATTAGAAAGAATAGGCCACCTTGCATCATTCACACAGAGGTTGATGAGCCTCAAGTCTTCTAAATAACTTGTGCTCTTTGCTTTTACCCTCCCCGAACTCTGCCCTGCCCCCATTGTGCCCTCTGCAGCTTCCTTTGGTTCTACAGTGTAAAGTGCCTCAGCGGTCTGTCCCTAAACTGCAGGTTTAGGAGTAAGGCAGAGTTCACAACATCACCTATCAGAGCACATCTTAACTGTGCTGGAAAACTTCCCTCCAGTGGTTTGTTAGTAACAGTAATAGAGCTGAGGTTTCATCCCTCTCAGGGAATCATCACACTGCTTTTCATCAGCATCCCCACTCACTAGCAGGTCGTGGGGAGAGCTGTCACAGGGGAGCACCAGCTCTGAGAAATCGTGCAGGAAGTCCTCTTCAGAGGCCAGCAGCAGCTCATTCCAGGCAGAGATGTCCAGCTTCCCTGCAGTGCCACCGTACTCTTCAGGAAGGATCACTGGAGGAATGTTTTGGTGAAGGGAATTCAGATCACAGCCATGAAGAAAAAACTGAAGAAGAAAGCAAAAGAGCTTTACAAGTGCACATCAAACACTTTACAGCAAATTGCTGGAACAGTCAGCTAACAAGCTTATTTTGAGCTAAAGAACAAATTCTAGGAGTGATGTGTTTATGGGCAGGTGCAGTCAGACACACCAGTGAGAGAAGTCTTGAGACAATCCACACCTAGTGCAGATTAAATCCCAGCAAAAGAGACTTGACATGAACCTTTGCTGAGGTTCCAAATTCAGTTCATCCCCAAGTTCGCTCATGCGACTGGAAGTACTTATCCTTGTGGGGAAAAAAGTCATCCTTGGAAACCACAGTTCTGTGGAGAGGATTCTTGTGCCACACAGGACCTTTGCATAAGGGAAAGGAGCAACAAAGGGGCAACACAGCTTTCCTGTGACTCCACCTCATAAACAAAGTGCTACTGGCCCAAATGATCCAACCACAGGGATAATGTCCTGGATACAGAGGACATGCACTGAAGTTCCATATGTTTGTATGTTCCATTAATATTATGCCAATATTGAGTTCCTCAAAGTTTCTGTCTCAGAGAATTTTCCCAACAGGTGTATTTTTAAAAATTAAAGCAGAAGGTAAAAGGGCACCAACATTTTTCTAGCTGTCAATTCTTCTTCCTTTTTTTTCACTTGGAGTAGCCAAGCAAGGAACTTACAAACATTAATGTTAAAATCACACAAATCCTTACCCTGTTTGCGATCTTTTCCTTCAGAAAAGGTTTGATGATTGCAAAAATGCCTTTGAATATACGAGGCTCATTTATTATGTTAACAGCCTTTATTCGAATGGGGAATCCATCCTGAAGGGCAAAGAAGATTTTTATAATGCCATTTAAAAAACATTTGCCATCTTTCTCTTTTTAAAATTTCCTGAGACTGACTGCCAGCACAACCCACTGGCTCCCCAGCTTTAATCTGAGGTACCAACATAAACCAATACAACCAGAGAAATTCAAATTTTTATAGAGAGCAGTGCTACGATGACATCTCTCAGCATAAAAACAAAGTCAAGGGACAAGAAAACCCTTCATCAAGAAATGCACTGCTGTCAGTAAATCCTCATTTCTAATGTTGATATTTATCTTCCCTGACAAAAACACTTAGATAATCCCTGTCCTTTGGGTATTCCCAGCCCCGATAAAGATGCAGTCACAAAGTGATGTCTGCAGCTCCTGAGGAGTGCACCACGCTCAGTGACAGAGCAGGCTGCTTCTAAGTGTGTCCAGCAAAAAGATTTGGTGCCCAAGATACTCTAAAATATATTTTTATTTGAAGAAGGAATCTAATATCACTGGGACACACTGTTTCCCATACAGAACAGTTTAAAGTAACAGCTAATTATACGATTTCTGTTGGAGAAATTTATTTGCAGAAATATTCTTCAAAGGCAAAAGCTCATGATCAGCAATTAAGGTCTCATGTGCCACAGTGAAATTTCTTTCCCCTATAACCAGCTCTACATATACAAATCAGGCAGTGTGTGGAGAGAAAAGCAGACAACAGGCACTGCTGGAGTATTTTTCTCCATAGGAACATCAGTGAATTAGCTCATCTTTACAGGAGCTGCAGCTCAGCAAGGTTGATGCAACACATTTACATCCCACCCATACCTTTCTGCCCTTCCCCAAGTCCAGCTATTGTTTTATGAATATCTTCCAGTAGGAACAGCAGGACACCCATGGCTTTATTTGGCTAAATTAAATATGAGCTTATAGTTAAATGGCACATTTAGATCATAATGTAAAGGAGAGAGTTCTTATAAAGGCATTCCTTAACTTACAGTCGCATCTCCATACACTCCCCTGATTCACCCCATCCTTCCTGATCCCCCATGGATACAACAAAGGGTGTAACCAGCTCAGGCCAGAGCAAAAGTAATGATGGAACAAACCCATTCAGGAGAAGTTTTCTCCTCTCACTCCTCCAGACTGTATCAATGTCAAGTGAAATCAGACTTTTCTGCCACTTTGGCCAGGCTACTCCTCAGTCCTTTCCCCTTCTCATTTGGTCCAGCTTCACTGTGTTTATACCCTTGCTGTAACCTGCTCTCCACCACTTTCCTTCCAGACATCCAGGCAGAGATGTTTTTCAACACTGCCTCTCTTGCTGCCCCTGTGCTAAAGAAGCCTCTGCCTTCAGGGTGTGGATGGAAATCCTCCTCAAATCACACCCATTCAAAAGTCCTCTTAAAATTTTTGCAGCAGCACTTGAGCTGGAACCTGCACTTGCCTCATGGTTGGCTCCATCTTGGCTGACGAGAACCATTTAAATACCAGGCCATTTCCTCATTTTCTTGTCTCTAACTGTAATTCTCTGCTCTCTTTCTTCCTTACCACTGCCTAGCAGAACTGCTTTTGTCTGTTCCAACTCAAAGTTTGCATTTCCAATGCAAATTTAGTTTTAGGGATGCATAAGTCCCTAAAAGGGGCAAGTGAGGTAAGTTGGCTGTAAGGGTGTGAGAAACTGGCTGGGCAGAAACATGTTTAACTCTGCCAATGAAAGCCAAGATGATGAAGTTTGTGGTGACACAGTCAAGAACTCTACACACAGCAGCACTCATTTACAACGCACAAGTGTATTTCCCCACCAGTTCAGGTCTTACCTGAAGAATTCCAATCACTTTTTTGGCTACAAAAGGACCAAAATGAGACGCCTTAGATAAGCTGACTCCTTTGTAGTCTGCCAGGATTACAATTCCATTCACCTGGGTCTCTTCGGACTGAATGAGTTTTTCTAAGGTTAAGTATATGGCACGAATGTTCTCAGTAATCGGGTAATTACTGGGTGTCCACCTGTCTGAGGTTACAAGACAGGGATGGTAAGTTGGAAAGTAAAGATAAGCTAACAATACACATTCCAAAAAAACTGATTTTCTGTTTTCCTGGACTCAACATTAGTCTTTATAGCCACAGTTCTAGTTCAGAGCAGCCTTTCTTAAGCAAGAGGTAAAGGGCAACTCATGTTTACTTCAGGAAGCAAAGGCAATGGTTTTAAGAACCCCGTTCTCCACCCAGCACGGCTCATTAAAAGCAGTTTCAGCTCAGAAAGAAGGCAGGTAAATGGAAAAGAGGAGAATGAACGAGGACAAATTTACAGCAAGCCTGGCAGCACCAAAAGCATGTGAGTTAAAGACTCTGGTTATTTACACAGGAGTCAGAGCTATAGGCTCCTCTCTCCCCTTATTGTAAAAAATGATGAGCTGCTAAGGGTAGACCAGCAGCCCTGTTTCCATTTGAGTTACTGCATATTAATTTTTATTGAATTGCCTAATATTTCATCGACCTCACTGCGTTTTCATTTTGCCACCACTGCAGTTATTGCTGACACAGGAAAAGGAACTGGAATAATGCTGGCTAAGGACCAGTGTGTCCCTTCCCCAGTCAGCTTTCCAAATCTGAGAAAGCCCACACACTCTGTGCAAGTCACCACTGCCCACAGGAGAGCAGGGAGCAGGCTTTTGGCCCAGCCACACCTCGAGGACGGGGAACAGAGACACTGAGGACTGAGTACCTGGGCGGATGCAGACGACGTGGCGTCCCTGCGGGTCGCGGTGAGGCAGCACAGTGACAAAGCCTGACTCCAGGACAGGCTTTATTGCCGACGGCTTCAGGTTGCTGAACACCTCCGGCCAGGTCCTCCTGCAGGTGTGGTAGTTCACCAGGAGCTGGAGCGCTCGGTCGTAATCAAACTTCCTGGCTCGGAGGAACCTTAGCAAGAAAGCATCGTCCAGGCAGGTACCCAGGGAAGGGTAGTCCTTGCACACCATGTCTCGGAGTGCCTGCACATCGCGGAGCCTCCACTCAGGCTTCTCCTGCAGCTCCTCCCGGGCTTTGGTAACGAGGTCAGGAGACAGGGTACAAACATACTTTGGCCGGTCTGGCAGGAGCTCATTGTCCGATGGAGACCCCGCTGACGGACTTGTCCTGGTGCAGTCGCTCTCTCCTGACATAATGCAGCAGGAATCTGTCCAAAAAGAAGTGCTGTACATGACAAACCAACCCACAGACTAACAACCACATGGATCGTTTACGCATTTATTATGTTCTGTACCCCTCTAACTAAAAATGCTGCCTTTCCAAGAACCAGCGCTACAGTCAAGACACACCGTTCACTTTAATTCTCCTACCAGGATTAGAAAGTGCAAGTTACTCTAATCTCATTAGCCTACCTAGCAGGTAGAAAGCTGCCTTGGATGAACCCTAACCAAGTAAACCAAATTTAAAATACAAAATTACACAGCTTCATTGCAAAACACAGAATTTAATTTGCCTTAAGGTTTATTTCCTATGTCTAGCTGGAAACTAAAGCAAAGCAAACATCCCAGTTTGTCAGGATTCTCACATTTGGTCAAGTTACACCCTCTTTTGAGAAGCTCCCCCATCTAAGCCCGGACAGCCAGGAGTTTTCCTTAACTTCTCTGGCAAACACATGCACTTACCAGCACTTCTGCCCAGGTGAATGTTTTGAGCAATTCAGGAGAAGCAGCACTCGAGAATGTAAGAAGTGGCAGCAGTGCACAGACTGGACAAGCAGGTAAGAAAACTGCATGGGTATTGAGGCTGGCTTAATCTAGTTTTAAGTTTTCAGTGTGATGCCAATATGTCTGACCTGGGAGCTGAAATTCCAAATCCAGTCACAAGTGGATCTAGATGAGTGAAAAATTAGAACATTACGAGCCTGACATAACCCCTGTAGCTGGCCTGGAGCTGGCAGGGAGCATGGCTCTATTTTGCTGAGCTGTTCGCATTCAGAGTCGCTCACAGCACATCCTGGCTGTCACACGGGAACCGCCTGCCACTTGTCCCACGTACCCACCTCCCCCCTGCGCTGACAGAGCCTCGCTCACACCTCACCTGCCCCCGGTGATGGCCCTCGCGACCGCTCACAGGGACGCGTTTCAGCCCGGGCTGGGCAGGACCCAACCCCGGAGCGCCGGGGCGGCCGTCCGGGCACAGGGGCGAGGGGGTTGCGGCACCGCCACACCCGCGCAGC
>VZTJ01001438.1:323643-389671 GCA_013397795.1 Orthonyx spaldingii
TGTATGTATATATGCATGCATATATATGTATGTATACATATACGTTTATATGTACGTACACATGTATGTGTGTATGTTACATGTATAGATAATATATTGCTATATATGTAGTTATATAACATATAGCAAATATATTTACATATATATACAATCTATAAATGTCATACTATTTATGTATAATATATAATGACATATTAAAAATACTATATATAGTGTATATATATTTTTTATAGATATATAAAATTATATATATATATATATTTCATAAATATATACACACACATTATATATATATATATAAAAATGTATAAAAACATATATATCATGCATCCCAGGACCTCTCGCAGCCAGAGCGTGGCCTTTGTCCCCCGGTTGTGGCCAAGGCGGTACCTGTGAGACAGCAGCGACCCGAACAGAGGAGAAGGGCAGCCGAGAGCGGGGCCGCAGCACCATCTGCGGGCCCGGGAGCCTCTCCCTGCCAGCCAGAGCTGATGTGGGATCGCCTGAACAGAGCTGGGGTAGCCTCACAGCAGGGTCCAGGCAAGCACAGCTGGGTGGAAGCTGGGCCCGAGAGATGTCCCGGCTGTATCCTGGATTTAAACGACAACACAAGGACTACGTGTTAATACAGGGAGCATTTTGGGGTGGTTTAGTTTTTGACAGGACAGAAAACTATATTATCCCACAGGAGGTCAGGTAGTGATGCCTGACCTTTCGGCATGAAATCTGTAATAGAATAGATGGTCACCCCCAGGTTTGCTGCATTGAAAAGGGTCCACCGGGGAGTGCTGGGGAGGGGGAAATGCCACGTTTAACCCCACAGATCAAGGGACGCAGGGTTCGATTGCAAAGTGACTGTCCCTAGGGCGCGGTGGTTTCTGCTCTTCTCTCTGGCTGTAACCCGTGTTTTCAGCCAGGAGAGGGAGTCAAGGATAGTTGGACAAAGAGTGGGAATCCCAGGAACCCGCAGTGGGAATGCAGGCCCTTCTGCAGCACACAAGATTCTGCTCTGATTTATTTCTCTTCCAAGGGTTCACCCTTCCAAAGTAGAAAATGTTTCAGTGACACTGTACCTGGTAAGAGATATGCCAGTATGAAAACAAATGGAGTGAGGCACAGGTGTTCACCTGCAGAGAGGTGTTCCAAGGAAGGGGAATACATTCATTCCTGCCTGTCCTCATAATCAAGCCCAGACCTGGGTGCAGCCAGGCAAGCTTGCCTGAAGCTGGGTCCAGTTTGGACCTGTGTGAACTGGACCAGTTTGTGATGTTGCCCTGGGCCCTTTCCAGGAGATTTGTGGGATAAATTAGGTTGGAAGGGACCTCAGGAGAACAAGAGATTTTGCATTGCTCCCACTTCCATTCATACAGAGACCTGCAGCACAAGTGTGGCAGAAGCAGCCAGGTGGGACCTGGAGTCCCAGGGCAGAAGTAAGAACCTGAATTTGGCAGCTACAGACAGAGCCTGGGGAGAGGGACGAGGTGGGTGCTGTGGAGATGGATCTGTGGCCTCACAGCTGAAGGGATGACAGAGTTTCCCAGATCACCTGATCCAGCTAATTGCTGACCTGAGAAAAGGCTTCAGAACACCAAACAGCTGGGAAATACTGGAGCTGCAAACAGGAATTTATGCTAAAGGTTGCAAAATCTGCTTGGAATTTGCACCTCTCAGACAAGAGAGGAAAATTTAGCAGGGAGGTGGCAGTTCCAGTCCTGACTGGTTAATGGCTGCTGTAACAGGGTGTTAGGAGTGAGCAGGGATGTTTGAAAGGAGTGACACGTGACTGAAGCTCTGTTTTGGGGAACAAGGGCAGGAAATAAGGGAGAGTCAGTGACAATCAATTGAGAGATATGAAAAATGAAATTAAAATAAGAGCAAAAGCCTTAGGCAGGTGAGAGACAATGATGAAGGAAAGTAGAAGTGAGGATATTGCATAATGAGGAGGAGTTGGAAGTGAAATATAATCTGGGGATGGCCCCCAAATGAAGTGACTGCCTTACCTCAGTTTTTCTTACATGGGGAATGTTGAACTCATGAAGAGCAGTGGGTGGTGAATGGAAGTGAGGGGGTTCAAGCATCAAGCCAAGTTGTTGGGGGAGTTTGAAAATATTGGCACAGAAAATCACAGGAACTGTAGCAAGAGCTTCTGTAATTTATTCTTCCTGGTGTTGGCATCCTGTGACTAGAAACCAGTAAAGGCAGAACCTGTCTATAAGGAAGTAAAAGCTAAAAACTGAATACAAACATCCAGGAACTGACAGTCCCAGGAGATGTGATAGCTGTAGCCTGAATTTAAATTCTCCTTCCTAGGAAGGAGAGTTTTGTCCTTGTCCACTGCATCAGAAGGGAGAAGGACATCCAGCACCACACGCCCACAACACTCCCCAGCTGAGAGGAGATGAACCCCACCAACTGTGCCACTCCATCAGGTCCAAACCTACAGTCTTTGGAGGAGTTTTCATCATGAGTTGTGTTGTGACCTTGGGAACCACACCTGGAGCCCCATGGGGAACCCAGCCCTTCTCATGTTCGTCTCTCCTATCACATGTGATTCATACCTTTCTCAGCCCCGCTCCTGGGTGCTCCCATGCTCTGCCGTTGTGTTATAAATGAGTGGCTGTTGGTGTTGGTTGATATTTAATGAAGTCCATGTAATACTCTTCACTTATTTACTTACCCGATCCCAGTCTTAATACCCAGCCTGGGAAAGTTATCTTGGCTTCTTGAAGCTTTTCCACCATTAGCAATAAACGTTTTACAGTCTTGGCAAGCTGAGGCTGAAAAGCGAGACCATGACTTCAAACAGCACTGCTCACAGAGAAGGCTTTAAACTGATATTAAATCACGAAACTGTGCAAACATAACAGTCCTGTAATAAAGATAATCTGTGAGCAGTTCAGTCCAGGAGGAGCTCTGGTTCTTGGGTTGCAGGTGGAACCTCTGGGCCCCACAAACTACAGAACCCTTTTGGGCAACTCAGCATCAGAGCCGGGAGCCACTCATGCTGCAGTGCTGGATAACATCTGCCTGAGTGTGGGCGCTTCTGTCTCAAGCCTGAGCTGCTTCTCCTGCACCAGTCCAGCAGAATGGAAAGGGCTGTAGGGGAGCAGCAGTCCCTGCTAATCACCCCAGGCAGGGCCATACCAGGCTCCAGACATGGTGCCTGGCTGTGATACGATCCAACAGCTGTTCCTCTGTGCCCAAAGGATGAAGTGACTAAGAAAATATGCCCTAAATTACCATAAATGCTCCACTCAAAGCCTGGAAGTGTGCATCCTCCATGACAGGCTTCCATGCCTGCTGTCACCCTGTGTGTGCTGGTGTGAGGAGGGGATCTCACAGAGGGGAGCCTCAGCTGGGAAAAGCACACACTGGGCTGCAGGGAACCATCCCTGCTCTGCTCATGCCCTCCCCACGCACAACTGGCAGGCCAGACCCACAGCACAACTATGGAAACAGGCACTAATGTCCAAATGCACACGAATCTGTAGCATCTGCTGCCAAACCAGCTGCACACAGGCAGGCACCCACCACCCAGGCACATAAAGCTGTGCCAAGGTGCTGCCAGACCCCCAGAAAGGCCAGTGTGTGGTGAGACACAGACACACAGCCTTACCCAGCCCAGGCTTTGAGGGAAGACTTCCCCTCTCCTTGGCTTTACCAGCTTCAAGACCAGCAGTGTTTTTGCAAAAGCCTGGTGAGGAATGTGCTTGGCAGGACCTCTGAATGTTTTAAATATTACGGGATTTCTGTAGTTTAATTTCATAGAATCATAGAATAGCTTAGGTTGGAAAGAACCTTTAAAGGTCATCTAGTCCAACGCCCGGTTTACTCTGAACTGAGCATTTCCTTTCACTGCGTTTCACGACACTCTTGCACACTGGAAGGAGAGCAGCTGTCTCCGAGGCAGGATGGGTCCCTGGCAGGATTAACCCTTTCAAGGGGCTGTGGTGGTGCTGCCCAGGGACCTTGGCAGCTGCTCCTTGCAGCCCCTCCATGGCACAGGCTGCAGCTGGTAGAGCAGTAGAAACACTCAGGTTTGCTCCTGCAAGAAACCAGTTTGTAAATGGTGGAGCATACTTTCCAGGGGCAGAATGAGGGAAGCATTGCTGGGTTAGACTGGGTGCTCCTGCTCTTGGGGCTTTCAGCCTGGGGTTCATCACAAGCCCTTATATCACTGGGAAGGAGTGAAGCAGGGCTGGGTTTTTGGAGTAACCCCTGAGTGATTCTTTGCATGTCCTTGGGGTGAAGGAATGCAGCTGCGTGATGGACTATGAGGGGAGGGGCTGCATGCAAGAAATAGTAGGATTTCAATGGAAAATTAAGAGCCTGGAACGCTGGAGCTGTCTCCACTGCCTCCTGCATGGCGTGCAGCACAGCAGGTCTCCTGTGTGTTCTCCCAGGTGAGAAAGTGCCACTCTAATCCCACACCTTAAAATATTGTTAAGAGAGGGCTAAAACCCACTCAGAAGTGAGGATCCCAATGGTTATCCTTTTTCTGTGCTGGAAGTGCTGTAGTTCAGAGTCAGGCATTCTGGGTTTGGCACTAAGGTTTCTCTTTGCTGCTTCTGCCTCAAGCTTTTTTCTCGGTGTCTTGGCCCTGCAAATCAGCTCTGAGTGGATTCTAGGATATGTGTGAACCAGTGTGCTCCATGTCAGTGGTTAATGGTAAGTAACCCATCAGCAGGATTAATTAATAAGTGTTTTTAAGGCACAGTGATGTTTTCGAGAGTCCTGGAAAGGAACATGAGTTACTTTATTATAATGACTTTCCCGGCCAGTGAGGGGGAACATGTCATGTTCCAGCCAGTGCTGACACCTGGGTTGGCAGCAGCAGAGAGGAATTCCTGTCTGACTTGGATGCTTTCTGTGGTAGGTGTCTATCCAGGCATTCCCTCAGGCAGCTCTTGTGCTGTTTCTTGCAGCCAGGGCAGTTTCTAGGAGGAGCTGGGCAATCACAACAGCTCCCCCAGACCCCTCATCTGGTGTGGGGTCCCCCGGGCTCAGAAGGGGTCGCTGGTCTTTGTGAATCCATGGAGTCACAAGGGACTGCAGGTTCCAGCCAGGCACAGCTACCACATGTGAGAGGCTGGAGTGGAGCCTGGCCTGCAGAGCCCAGGGATTTGTGTAACTCATGACTGATCTCCAGGTTAGGGGTGCCCTCAGGCCTCTGGAAGATGTTGGTCACGATCAGGCATCACTGGCATCACTCCAGATCTGAAGCCAGAGTAAACCTAGGAAGTACAGTTCCCAGACCACCTTCTTCCCACACCCAGGTTAGACTCAGAGCTCTTGTTCCTCTGGGCTTGAACTGGGAGCACTCTGTTGGTTCCAGCAGCCTCCTCTCTCACAGGACACTGAACTGCAGGTCATGACTGCAGTGTTGTTTGTACCAAGCTCTCCTGCTCACTCTCACCTAACGAAGCTGACAATATATTGCCATTTTTATTGGCCTGGCTGGCAATTTTTCAGGTGCTAGGTGTGTTTATGGTTGTCAGGGTCACACCTCAATTCGGAATGGGGAGAGGGATTTCAAACATACCCACACCTTACCATTCCTCCTCTAGCCTCTCTGAGTGGAAGGGGCTTGTGCAGTGTGTGGCCTGAGTTCCCCAATTGGTTGGTGATATTTGCATTAAGCCCTGAGGGCCAGCCTGGCACATGGAATTGCCTGGCTCAGCAGTGCCACGTTGCTGAGCTGTCCCTGCTGCCTCTTGGTGTTCCTATCTGTGTCTGTGTGTGCACTGGTAAGTTTAATAGCAGCAATAGTTGCTTTTGTCAGAGATGATATGCGGCCATAAAACTTGTTTGCCTTTTTTCCCCCCCTCCCACTGAGATATGAAAGCTGTGGAAAAGGCTCCAAGCCCTGCTGGCTCTTTCAGATGGAAGTTATATAAGGAATATGAAAAGAATGCATTTCATAGTGGCCAAAGGACCTAAAAATACCACTTTCACAGATCTTTGCTTGGACATCATGAAAAGACTCCGCAGCCGGAGATAGTGCTCTCCAGGAAATCATCCCTAGGCTGAGCTGCAGGCACAGAAAGCTCTTGTGTTCATAAACAATGTAAGGAAGTTGTGTGTCAAAGGCCAATACTCAGAGCAACCATCTCCTGGGACATGGGACATTGCCTGTGGGCTCCAGGGAACCCAGCAGGGTAAAACACAGCCCACGAGTGACAAGACCAGTGTTTCAGGATGATTCCAGGCTGGAGTGACAAAAGAGGTGAGAGTTGGGATCAAGGATGCCAATTAAGGACAAGGTTGCTTCTGGACAGTTGATGGGGTTTTTTTTTTCCAAGTGAGCTGAATCCAGCAATAAGAAATCTCCTGTAGGAACTGCACAGATTTAAGATTAACCAGGTAAAGGGCAACCTTGATAGAGCAGCTCATGGGAAGGAGTCCAGGAGAATTTATTGCTTCAAAGATTTGATATTACATATGTGGAGTTTTTAGGGCATATACCCAGGTAAAACCAACCATGAATCACAGCAGAGGACTCCCAGGGCTTTTTTTATTCCTCATTAAAAAGAATGAACGAACTCCTTTTCTTTCTCTTGACTGGACCAACCACTCAGTCCTGTGCGTGCTGGGATAACAGGTCCTGTGCCTGCCTTTGGTTCCCTTGTTCAGGCATTCAGCAGTGGTGCTGGGGCTCTGGATCATCACAGGTGCACAGGCAGTGAGGGCAGGTTGTTTGAGATCTGTCCTATTCTCCCAGGTCCTTGACTCAGAGTAGAGACAGGCTCTAAATGCTGTCTCCACACACTCCTCAAACGCAGTCTGGACCTCCTCCCTGCATCTCATCCCTGCTGACAGTTTTCTCCAGCGTGACTGTCACTGGGAAGCCACTGGATGTGCTGATGGGATGGGAAATCAGGCTGCTTCTCATCCCTTGTACCTGGAACGAGCCTGCCCACCTCAATTCTCATCAGAGGCAGGAGATGGGGGAACCTGAGGGCCAACTCCTGCAGATCAGAACCGAAAACGCTGGATGTTGTTCCTTCCCAGAGACCTAATCTTTACAGCCATCTACACCTCTCTTCCCTCTTCCTGTTCTCTTCCTGGGCATGCTACAGCTGAGCACAGGCTCCTGTGGTCAGAAAAGCAGGTCATTAAGAGCCTTCTCTAATTGCCAGTGTATTTCTTCACCTTTACAACCAGTGATAAACTGATTTTCACTTGATCATCTTACTGTGCCCCACAGGCTCAGTCTGGCTCTCACCTGCTGCCAGCAGTGTTTGAACCAAAGCACAATCACCTACCCCAAAGTGCTCAGAAATTCCCTTTGAAATACAAGAGGGACATAAAAATGAACATGTTTGAAATGTGAATAACATATTTTAGCTTCCTTTGCTTGGCTTTCAGAATGTGGTTACTTCAAGCCTTTAAGCTCCCCGGAATAATGAAAGCAAATATTTATTCTTCATGTTTGTTTTTCTTTTAATGAAAATTGGGATTGTCATTCAATCTTATGATTCCAGCACACATGGCTTCAGGACAGACACCAGCTAGCACTGGGCTTGCCAGGAAATAGTGACAGCTGGCAACAGCATCAAACACTTGTTTGGGCTTTTTTCTCCCTACACATATGCTTTGTGCTCAGAGCAACAGGGAAGTTAGCCCCCTGATTTAAAATAAATCCTCCCAGAAGAAAGAAATCCATCTGTCTGGGAAAAGTTAGAAAATATTTTTGCATTTATTTTTCTTTTTTTTTTTCTTTTCTTTTTTTTTTTTTATTAATACAAACTCTTGTGAAGAAATATTCTTCTGTTTCCATTGGAAGGCAGAAACCAGCAAAAATTAATGTACAATATCGAGGAATACTTGGTGCAAATGGACCAAAAAGGATTCCCCACAAAGTATGTCTACGTACAGGAAAAAAGGTTGCTGCAGTTGGAAAAGACAGCCTGGTTATTACGGGGTTGGGGTTTTTTTGCATTTAATCTCCCAATTATAAATAATCAATGTGATTTACAAAATAATTTACAGAAAATGATTGGATTCATCATCGCAATAAATTACTTGGTACGATGCCACCAGCATTGAGACCATACAGTACCTCTGACACCGCCAGCACGAGGTGTTTCATTTTTGCATTGGAAATCAAGGGACACACCTGCAGCTCCTCTGGCTGAGCTGGCCCAGATTTATCCCCACCAGAGACCTCTTGGCAGCTGTGGTTCCACCATCCTCACCCTCCCGAGAGGCCAGAGATGACTCAGGCCTGCAGTGGTGCAGGGCTCTGGGAGCTCCAGCCCTGCTGGCACCCGGAGCAGCAGGCGCTGCTGCAGGAGGGCTCCTTTCCTGGTTTCAGCCGTAAACCAAAGGTCAGATCCGCAGCGTTTTGGCACAGGCAGGCACAGAGAAACAGGGACAGGGGCAGGAGGCAGCAGAGCAGGGCGGGCAGACCTGAGGCTGGGGCAGACCCAGGGGGTTTGGGTGAGACAGGGTTACTGCTTGACCTCTGTCACTTTTCTCTGCAGGACTCGAAAAATTGTATTTTTGAGGTTGGTGCTCTCAAACACTCTGAGGTCTGAAGGAGTCACAGCGAATTCTTATCGTGTTATGAAGACCTATAAATCTCTTATCAGCCACTCACTCTAAGCTGAAGGAGTGGCACTGCATTGGAGAATTAGATTGTGTGGCATATCCTAGCATTAAAGCTGGGTCTGAACGGAGATCCTGGGCCCCAATGCTCCCAGCAGTTGGGAAGCCCACGACCTTGGTCCAATCTGTGAGGCTCAAGTTCTTCTCACCCTCATAGGTCTCTCCCCTTCCTACATGTTTCCCCCGATTCCTTCCTGATAGGCATCCAGTGGTCTTCTGGCTGCTGAGCAGCAGTAGTTGGGCCAGTGATATTTTGGCCAGTGCTGCCAGCCTGTAAAGGGGTGACCCCATCCCATTAGCTGGAATCTCTGGAATCCCATGGTCCCTCAAATTCCCAGGAGGCAGTGAGTGGTGCAAGGAAAGGGCTTGGCAGTGGTTGCCTCTCTGAGCATTTTGGTGAGAGGGCAAGCATGGCACAGAAATTACAAAACCACTCCAGGACATCCTCAAAAGGCAGAAGGATCCATATAGTGGAGTATCTTGGCAGGCCAAACTTTGCCCCAGCATCAGCTGAAAAGATTTGTTAGACCTGGCTGGGGGTCTTAGTGTGCTGGAGGGTGACACCACACAAAAACCTGGGACTAGCCAAGGCTGAGGAGCAGTTCTGGCAGTGCTGCCTGGGCAAACCCCATGTGCTTCACCTGCTGTGATGCTCCTGGGGGAGCTTCCACCTCCACCAAGTGTGGCTGGACTGGGGACTGTCAGGGGGGCTGGCAGGGCTGTGGGAGGGAAGCCCTCCACTCCCACGGCACAGGGAATTGCTTGTTCGCAGGGTCTGGTGTGTGCTGAACCAATGCTGAGGTGGCAGCGGGGCAACAGCCTGTCCCCAGCCAGTCACTGCAACCTCCCCACAGAGGGAGGCAGGAATCTGGCCCTCCTTACAAGGACTGAGGGTTCCAGCAAGGCTTCAGCCTTAGTTCTGGGACTCGGGGCTGCCCGTGGCACACGCTGTCCGTAGCTGCAGGAAGACAGCTTCTGGTGGTGCTCAGTCCAAGAAACAAGTCCGTGTGTTCGTGCCCAGGGACCTCTGGATGGCTTCTCTTTTCACAGTGGCAGAGTCAGTTCGGGCTTTTCCCCCACACGGTGTTCCCCAGGAGGCTGGCTGGTGTGGGGGGTGCTAGATGACCTCCTGTTTGGTGATGGCAGGCTGGGGGATGGAGCTGGGCTGCTTTGCCACGGTTGCAATGGCCCCAGGCAGCAGCTTGTACTGCTCTGGTCCTGAGCCCGCGGGTGGAGAAGGCTGTGGAGTTTCTGGAGTAGCTGAAGAGAGAGAAACCAAATTAGAAGAGGGCCTCGCTGACCTGACAGCACTGAGATCTGTCTTCAGTCGTGCAGGGTTCATGTGTCAGCACAGCAGAGGCTCTTAAGGGCTTGTGTGTTTGCTGTAGGGCAGCCCAGACATGCAGGCATGGTTTGATGCTCCAGGAGAACCACAATAACCAACATCAAATGAGGAGAGCTGCTGACATTTGACCTGTACTGACCACATTTTTGGTCAGCCAAGGTCATCACAGCACAAGTTCCCCAGTGGTGGCCCCATGTGGTGGGCCAGATCCTCCTGTGTTTTTGCAGAGGACAAACTGAGGTGTGTCTGAACCACTCCAGGGAGGGGGAGCCTTTCCACTGATTTCACTTAGCTCTGGATGGGATCATTCATCCCTAAAGGGCTATGTAAAAGTTACAGTCTGCCAAGGAGCATCTTGTTGAATCGGTTAGTCTGGCCTAATCTAATCTAACCCACCTCTCTGTTTGTCTTTCCCTCCTTTCTGCATAGGAATTTCTCACACACTCATTACCAGAGACTTTGTCTTGCTTGCAAATTTCCTTGCAAGGCAGAAACTCCCTCCACAGGCACAGTGGAAAGCTGCTGGTTTCTCCCGGGAGCCCTCTCTCTCTCTCTGGATATACTCACACATCTGCCCGTTGTGCATCTGAGGAGGCATTGTGTTGGCCACAATGACGTTTGTTCCCAGGTTCTCCTGGATCAGGTGAGGGTGCAGGGGGTGGTGGGCGTGTGGCGTTTCGCTTGATGAGCCTAAGAACATGATAACTCATTAATTGCCACACTGGCAGGAGGAGACAGTTCAGATGGGCAGACCCACTGCACCCAAGTGTCCAAGGCTTTGTGCATGATCAGCTTGTGCATCCGCTCTGGAGCACACCCTTCCCTTTTTCCTCCATGGATGCCTTGAGCTAACCAACCCCAGCCTGCTGCCTGCATGTCCTCTTATACAGGATTATATTCCCGAGTCACACCTCCCTGTGAAGAACAGCACAGTGGGAACTTTTCATTTTGTTTTGTCCCATTGGATGCTCCCACTAGAAAATCTGGGACATTCTTTCAACCTGAGCTTTCAGACATTTTATTTTTGATGAGTCCCTTCTGACAGAGGAGGCTTGGTGAAGTGGCTGCCTGATAGGAGTCTGGGGGGTGCACAGCAAAGCTTGTCCATGTGCAGAGGGCTGGGGAAGCCTCTCTGTAAACAGAGGCACAGCTAATGCATCTCGTTAGGTGAGGAGAAGTAGAGGACCCTTGGTTACCCGTGTCAAGGACAGGGGAGATGATTTTGTGTGAGTCAAGGACTGCCCTGCAGACTGGCTGTCTCCAGCTTTTCCAGATAGGGAGCAGTGACTAAGGAGGTTCTCAAGGAGACAACAATGAGGGGACACTGAGAGGCTTCTTGCAGGACCCTCAAATACTCACCTCCCAGCAGCATCTCCTGCAGCAGGTTGTCAATCTTAGCCATGCCAAAGAGCTTGACGAACTGGATCTGCTCTATCATCTGCCAGGTGATGCTCTGCAGCACGGGCAGCAGCAGCAGCAGCTCCCCGAAGCGGCCCCGCGAGTCGTACTGCCGGTCGTTGATGTAATCCTCCAGGCTCACCTGCACCTGGTACCGCATCCGCTTGATCTTGGACGGGTCGCTCAGTCCCTTGGCATCTGCAACGACCCACACAGCAAACAAACTCTGCAGGCTGCTTCCCTGGGAGCTGCCTGTCAGCGACAGCACCAAGTCTGGGCCCAGCCTGAAGTGAGCTGCCTCTGATTCCCCATTGGCTGCTGTGAGGGACAATTTTTCTCTTCGTAGACCGACTTCTCCCCTCCCTCTAAGAACAGTTTGGCCCAGAGAGGAGACCAGGCCGCAGTTCCACCACTCAGGACCAGCATAACCCAGACTAGTCCCCTCTGATGGTAACCCTCACCGAGCTGGGGCATACCTGGGTCAAAGAAGATGATGGCTTTCAAGCAGGCATATTCATTGTCATCTATCTGCAGCTCCTGGAAGGGGAGGACCAGCTCATCCAGGATGCGGATGGCCACACGGTTCACCTCCACCAGCTCGGGGCAGTTCCGTGGGATGATGTGATCATTTCCTTCAGACAAGCAGCACAGAGACCATCACCTTGTCATTGCTGAAGACTTATTGGGGGTGACAAGGAGTTCAAAATGCAGGTAAATAATGCTAGGATAATTTTGGGGGTGGAGGAATTAAGAAGTTCCTCCTTCTGCCCCTTCCCTCATGTCTCAGAATACCAGAAGTTATGATCTGTGTTTCCAGAGCAGCTTGTCATTACACAGAAGCCACTCAAGTGAGGACAAGTTGACCAAGGAGTGAGAGCTTTTTTCTCAATCCCACCACAGCCTGCTTACACAAACCTGGGGGTGCACTGTGTTCACACAGTCCCCAACTTTCCCACATGTCGTGGCCTTGATGTCAATGTCAGCCAGGCTGGCTGTACCCAAAGGTTGTGCTGGGCTTACTAAAACACAGAACAGCTCAAGTCACCACCCTGCAAGAAGGATGTCCACAAACACTGAACCACCCTCTCCTTCACCCCAGCAGGGAAGTGTCACAGAAGCACATGGGCTGGGAGCAGAAGTGCAGTTTTTACCTAGCAGCAAAACATCCTTGAACACCATGGACCTCTTGGCAGCTCCCAGTAACAGATGCTCCCCTGCGTGTGCACGCAGCAGTGCTACCTGCAAGGGCAGGGAAAAGTTATTTGGGTGATGCAGAGACTGAGACAAGGCTGTGATTTCATGTAAGCAAGAAAGCTCAGCATTCCTGTACTGCACTCAAGGATGGGGAGTGAGGGCCCCTCTTCAGTCACAGGCACAGAAAGAGATCAAAAAATGATCTGTGCAAAACCAGTTATAAATCCAGCAGAACCAGCAGATAGCAGGCAGCACCTGAAATATCCCATATTCAGGACACATGTCATGAGCAAGTCCATGCTGGACTGTCCCAGCACCTCCCACCAGTGTGGGACCTGCTCACAGTGGGCTGTTCACAGACAACTCCTACCAAGTGCAGAACCAGGGACCACACTCCTGGGAGGTGGGGAGACGTACAGTCCCCTGCTGTTGGACAGCTGCTGTCCCTCTGGGCTGTGCCCAGCTCCCACTGAAATCACACTCATGGGGACCCATGTCCAGCTGGCCAGTGGGGTCACCCCCTGGCCATTCATCTCCTCCACAGCCACAGGAACTGGGGACAGGGAAGCCAAAAGGATGTTTTTCTCCCCTGATGTTAATGATTGAAGTGTTTCATTTTACACCCTCCAGTGGCTCCTGAGAATGTTCTGAATCTTTTGCCCTCCTTCAGTTAAAAATTTCAGAGATTTAGACAGAAAGAGAAGTTAACGATTGGACATCCTGACACAGAGGCTTCTTAATGTCCAGCCAGGAGCTTCTGCTGGAGAAAACAATCATTAAACATTAACAGAGAAATTCTGAAAAGTATGTCCTGATGGGAATGGTCCCCTTTTCCAGTGTGTTATCCTCAACATCTGACAAAGCCAAGAGAAGTCTTACCCTACCAGAAATGCCAGGAGAATGTATCACCCATAGAAGAGGTGAGGAAAGATGCTGATGTCTAGGAGAGGGTTTTTTTGGTTTGGTTGGTCATGGGTTTTTTTGTTGGTTGTTTTTTTTTTTTTTTTTCAGATGGTAAAAAAGGTTATGCAAAATAAACAAAGTGGAGATCCTTGCAAAAAGACTGCACACACAAGGTACTGGGGAATCTTTATCTAGATGCCAAAATCTAGCCTCTCTCTATCGCTGTCCAAACACGGGTGGATATGTTAGCTGAGCTGCTTGGAATTACCAGAGCTGCACAAAACTGAGCTTTCCTACCTGACAAAACTTTGACAAGGAAAAAACTGCAAGTCCCAGGGGGGAGCAAAGCTCTCACCTAGAAATTTCCTGCCTAATAAAAATTCAAGAAAGTTCTGTTTGTAACCACCTTTTTTGTGTCCATAAAATTTGCTTGTTTGAGCAGGGTTAAAGTCAATTACTTCAACAAGGCAAAACCATCTCATTTGATATTTGTTCTTGCAGTGATGAACCTGAGATACATCATTCCATTGTGAACTGGGATAAATATGAAGTTGGAACACAACAAAGCAGAACCTGTACTTTGAGATAAGATGGCTTTGCCCCACCAAACCCGGTAGTTTTGACATTTTGGTGCACAAGGAGAATGAGGGGTTGGGTATGAACTTTTCTACAAAAGGAAATCTATTTCATGCCTGTGGAGCAGCCTCTCTCTTGTGGGAAGGCAGGGTTCAGACTGTGTCACCTTTAGGTTTTGTTTTCTCCTTTGAGGAATTTTGCAGCCCCACAATTGTAAAATGAGCTCATGTGGAAGTTGCTGTAGCTTGCAGAGTTACTGGCCAGGTTTAGGGCCTCTGTTCCAAATGGCAGAAGGATGTGATGGGTTGTGCAGAGCTGCCCCAGGGCTGTGCTGGGCTGCAGCCTGTTTGCTGTGTAAATGGCATCTGCCACTGGAGTCCATTTTGGTTTCCATAATTTATGAATTGTATTTTCCTTAGCAATTTAACAGATTTCTTACAATTTTAAACAATTTAGCACTTGCACACAATAGAAAAGAAGGAGATATGCTCCCGTTTCAAGAGCACTGAATTCCCCAGAGCTCTGGGTGCTGCTGGGTGGTTACTAAAGAGCTCAGATTTAGGATTTAGGGGGTTTTGATCAGCTGGATACTCTCAATTGAATATCCTTTTTCTCCATTATATAAAAAATACCTCTAGGTCAATAGAGTGGAGACTGGTCCTAGCTGAAGAGAACACATGCTGGTTTTGTGACTGTACTCTGGGCAGGTTGGAAATACCTTCCTACCTGTGCCAGGACCTGTGCTGACCCCGCCAGAAGTGCTATCCCAGCCACAGGTGCTGTTCTAGGCTGGGCACACATGATGTCCCTCAACATCTGTTGGAGACCTCTGAAATTTAGACTTACACACGAGGCATTTCCTTTCTGAGGCTGCCTGAGATCCTGCAGTGCAGTTCTACAGAGGACACCAAACCAACTGTGCTCATCTTTGTTAGGGAACCCGCAAATGTCATTTTAGTAATTTGTGTTAAATGCAAATATATTCTTGCTTTTTAATCCTGGAAAAAGATTTTCTATTGCCTTGGGAGCAAACTAGTGTTTAGCTTCAAATTCCATGCTGGGAGCATGGATACAAACATATCCTCAGGTAGGAGCAGAAAGAGACAGGCAGATTTTAAGTTTTGGGCAGACCTTAGGCCAGAAATCTGTCCTGCTAATTCTGATTACCCCAAGCATTTGTGTAGCACTTCAGGTTTTCAAAGCCCTGCGCAAACTATAATTAATAAATGACTGGCTGACCCCAAAATGCTCATCTGATAATGACCTGATCCGAGCTCAGTGTTATCTGGCTGTGCTCATTGGCTGATTAGCAGCACATGCAAGTGGCCCACGCTGGCATTGTATGGATGCCTGGCCTGTGCTGGCATTGTATGGATGCTGTTCCCAATCAGCTGCAGCAGTCAGGATAACAGAGTGCACAATGTGCATTTTCTTTGAAGGTCTCAGCTGGCTTTGGCTCCTCACTGCCTTTGCCAGGGCTCAGAGGGGTGGGGTGGATGGGGGGACTTGCCTGATCATCCAGGGGCAGCTCACAGAAGGGGGGGATGTACTTGGCCCACTCCACCAGCACCAGCAGCTGCTGCTTCATGGACTCACACACGTCGGAAATATTAGCGATCTTCTTCCCTCGGATGTCTCCGTTCATCACAGGAACCGGGGATGATATCTGGAGGGAGAGAAGAGATCCTTCAGCTTTCAGTGCCACAGAGGAAACACAGACAGGAAAATCCCCAGCCCATGGGTTGTGTTGTGACTCCAGAATCCCCAATTACTTTTTTTATGTTGCACACACCCAGCTCCCAGAACAGGTGACCCAACAAGGCTCATTTAAACTGAGATCAGCTTGGGGAATCTGTGAACTTGAACCATTGCAGAGCAGAGGCTGTGGATCATCTTGATAAAGTGTAATGCCTTGAATAGACTGGAAAGCACAGACGAAACATTCACAAAGTCAGGATCTTCCTCCCACTGAACAAATGTGCTCAGTCAAGACCCAGGAGGGAACAGAGGGGCTCGTGTGGCAGTCAGCCTCACCAGTAGAAAGGACATGTCCACCCAGTGTTGCTACACAAGCTATTTGGTCCCACCAAAGTGCAGAGAACTGTTCCCCCTTCCACCCTGCTCCAGAGCCAGTACTTGGCCAAAGCTGCTGTGTTTTCTTTCCACAGGAGGCAAGCAGGCTCTGCTCCCCTCTGAGTCATCATGAGCACACAGGCCTCAGCTTTCCAAGTCTGACATTGCTTTCTGTGAGCACCAGGTCACTCGTGTTTGACATCACCCACTTTAAATTGCTAAAGACAGACTTTAAAGATAACAGTCTCCCACCTCCCACTGGCTTTTAGGTCCTTTTGGTAAAACTGGGCAAGTGACAACACAGGTCACATTGGTTACATGGCAAATTATTTGTGATTGCCATTTCATTTGCAAAGGACAAACCTGACAACTCTGCAAGTACTGTCACACAGAGCCCCACAGAACATCTCCCCCAAACCAGGCACTCAACCTCCTGCCTGGTTCTCATGCATAGCTGCTCACCCAGGTCATCTAAAAGTTTGCCCTTAGTCACTACTTTATCCTCATGCTTCTGTAAGCAATTAACTCAACCCCATCACTGCCCTCTGCCTGCCCTCTGTGCTCTTGTACAACATCAGCTCTTCCTGTCCTATTCCTGCCAGCATTTTCAGCTTGGACCCTGCTGGCCTCCCCAGGGAAATGGAATTCAAACGCCACCTGCATTTTTTTGTTTTTTTTCAGGTTGCATTACCTGGAGGCTTTCCAGCTCACCAGCTATTATTGAATAAATAAGATTGTAAAAATCTCACCATGTATTACCCTAATCACAGGGCCCGGAAGGCTTAGCAAATAAATAAAGACCTCTGAGTGAGTGACCCTAGATCTTGGAGAAAGCAGCTCCTCAGCAGTATCTTATTCTAATTAGCCAGGCACATAAAAGTTACCAATTACCGTGCTGCAGCCTGCCTTGTTTAATGAGTCTCTCTGTGCTCTGTGGGAGGGCAGGAGCTCCCCTGGATTTGTCGATGGTTGTAGTTTTTATCAGCAGGCCCTGCTTACATGTGATGGCACTGCAGGACTCTGAGCCCCGGAAATGTCCTTCCCTTGTAGATTTGGTGACTTGAGACCCCATTATCTCACACCTCTGGGAGCAGCACCAATCTTGTTTTTATAGGGTGTATAAATATATTAGGGCTTGCACAGGACAAGGTGAGATGTGGGATCGGATTGGATACGCTTTTTGTGTACAAGATTGGCCCTTGGCCCTTCTGGTGGATCCCCTCCTTGGGGAAGGGGACCTTACAGCCTGAGCCTAATGTGGAGCCCAGAGCACAGCACATCCTGTCCTGGAGCATCTCCCAGGGCAGCCTTCAGGGTAGGATGACCCTTGAAGCAGCATGGACTGCAAACTCAACCCCCTGTTCATCTTCCCCAGGTCACAGAGTGCTGTTCTCCCCAGCTCCCATGAAGAGTGGCAGCTCTTGCCTCCAGCGCAGCTCCGTCCTCATCACTTGTTCTCACAGACAAACCCTCCCTGGAGGCTGTGTGTGCCCAGCCTGTCCCGAGTCCTCCCAGAGAGTGCTGATCTGTGTACATCATTTGCAGTATCCGGTCTGTTAAATCAGAGTCAACTTTTCAAGGTGAACGCTCTAGGAAATGAATCTTGGCAGTATGCTAGTGGAAATAGGGAATTTCAAGCAAGCACTGGAAAAGATATCTGCATAAAACAAGCAGGAAACCAATTCCTCGTGAAACTGTGCAGGAATCCAAAGTTCCTAACAGCCTATGGGGAAGGGAGGCTACTCATGCAAGGCCAGCCCCTTGTGGGCTTAGGCAGCCGCAGCTCTTTGGATTGCAGTGATTCTACCCTGTTTTCTTCCATCAGGCTGGCCAGCCTTCATGTGTCCTCTTAAAGCAGAACTAATCATTGCTTATTGTTACAACTGAGTTCTGAACTAAGGAGATTGAAAGGGATGGTTTCTGGTAACAAATGATTTTTGAAAAATCAGTGTTGAGTTGGCAGTTAGATTACTTAGAAAAGAGTTGATAATTTGAAGACTCAGCTATTAAATACTCAGCAGGCTCTGCAAGCCAGGTAGTGCCTGATGCTTTTGTATTTGCTAAAGAAGAAGGAAGAGGTACCTGCTGTGCCAGGGCTTCTGCGTGCAGGAGGGCACTGATGGAGGGCAAGCTGCTGTCCTCGTAACTTGATCTGCGGGTGCTGATTCGGTCCCGTTCATTTTGTACAGCTGCAAGAGAGGATTTTGGCTGAGCTGCAGGTCGTTCATGGCAATGCACACCGAAAACTAGCACAGACTTTTGGCGTTCCCCTTCCGTAGCTGCAGTTTCCCAGCTTCCCTGCCAGGCAGGGCGGAGGTGCAGCTGTGTCTGGTTTGTGATGGGATGCCAGCGAGAGCTGACTACATCTGGTGGTTCTGATTTCTTATTTGCTTTATTAGACTTTCCTGGTCTGGGGTCAATTCAGAACTCAAACACCTGTAGAGTTTAGTGGGGAGAATTTCTTGTCAAAGGATCTGAGGTTTTTTATTTCATTATATGGGGTCTGAAACAGTGGCCATGCTCGCATATGCAGCCCAAAGCTGATGTGTGAAATGGAGGAGTATCTGCAAGGTTTCCTAGCCCACATGACTCCTGTGAGCTCCATTCAGAAAGCTGTTGCATGGGGTAGGCATAGTTGGAAAACTTCTGTCTAAGCTACAGTAAGGAAGGAAGTGCAGAACTGCTCCTGCTCACCCATTCAGAGCGGAAGAGCTCTCTCATACCTTATTGTAAAAGCATCCCAGGATGGGTTTGATCCCAGCGTGCCTCCCTGCTTGGTCTGGTCTTGAGGGCCTGGGCTTTGAGGGGGAGGATTTGCCTGGTCTGTCTGTCACGAGGCCTGGGCTGGCCGTAACTCACTCTGGCCACGCCACTCAAAGCCGTCTGCTCAAATAAGTTATTGATCCATGGCAGGGGAGACAGCACAGTCCCTGCCTTAGGCTGGTGGCTCTCTGGATTGATACGTTCTCAATGTATAAATCCGCCTGATAAAAGGCAATAATGAGGCTGGGCCAGGAGAAAAGCCCTGCAGTCAGCGGCTGTAAATAGGAGCTCTCAAGGTTATGCCGCTTGTTATCAGTAGCAGGCCCCCGAGTTCAGTCACGCCATGATGTTTTCCAAATGTTTGCTCAGTATTAGCTGGTCATGCACCTAATGTAACTTCTATTGAATATTAACAGACAACAGCATTGGGCAGGGGATGAGCTGCATGGAGAGGAGGATTCCTATATTCCTCAGGAAAAGCCAAGAAAAGTTGCTTGCAATACCTCATCCCCTTTCACAGGGAATAAATGTTCCTGCTTGTGGTAGTGTGCAGACCACCAGGGACATCCTGCTGGCCTGGCCACTCACCGCTCTGCATTCTACCTATCCCTCCCCTGTTCACCCAGCAGCCACCCAGGTACCACTGGTACTTCCCTGTTGTCTTCAAGGACCCTTTTACTCCAAAGTTTCTCCTTGAGGAGGTGTGAAATGGGAGGAGCACAGGATTTAATTTCTCTACATGGAACAACAGGGCCGATTGCCTCCCAGTCGTCTCTTTGCAGACATGAGTGGGGTGAGCTCTGTGGGATGCCAGGCAGCTCCTCTGCTCCTGGCAGTTTGGCCCCCCACTAACAGGACCATCAAGGCCACCAGGTTTTCCTGCCATTTCTGGGAAACGGGGCTAAACAAGGGGAGAATCCTGCCATGGAGACCTGTAAGGGCTGCAGAGGCAGCAAGGTGGGGAAGCTGGGCCATGCAGGGATATCTCTATTCTTTTCATTCTGAGTTGAATAACAAAAATGCTCCACTTTACTCTGGACCCTTTTTGCTGTGGCTGAAACTAAATTAAGCCCTCTGCAGAGGATCAGCAAGAACCTATATATCTATTAGGAAAAATAAGGTGCAAAATGTCAGTGGGACCTTTGCTGGACTCACCCATCCAGCTGTGGCTTTTGTGGTCATTCTGGGACAACAGCACTTGGAGCAGTTTTACCGAAGTGTTTCCAAATTTCCAGGCCTTCTCTGAAGTTTCTGCTCCTCACTGAAGCGGAGAATCATTCCCAAACGCCTCCAGTGGACTGGCTATGTGGGAGCCCAGGTGATGTGTGTGTCAGTGTGAGCAAGAGTGAGGTGAAGAGCCCTGGGTGTGATTTGTGTGCACAAGCACGGGCAGTTCTGAGACACAGGCAGGGACTCTCCCTAAATCCCCCTGTGGTGAGGGTCGGGATCAGTGCCCAGGAGAGAACAGTGGAGGGAGAACAGGGCTAAGGTGGCTGGGCAAGTGTGCACCTGGCAGGGACCAGCCTTGGGCTGCAAGGGCTTCCTCACACACACGCAGCCAGCATGAATGACTGCTGCTGGGGCAAAGCCACACTGTCACCCACCTTCCTTCTTCATTCCTGCTCGGAAGCACTTCTTAAGCCTGCAGTACCGGCACTGGTTTCTTTTGTCTTTGTCTACCACACACTGCCTGTTAAACCTGGGAAGGAAGAAAGGTGTGAGGAGCAGCAAGACTGAGCCTGAAGGCAGGACAAGACACAGCCCCAAGCTCCAAGACATGCTCACAGCAGGTTCCCAGAGGTTCAACCCTGAGAAAGGAGCCCCAGTCTGTGATTTTTTCATTCTTGTGTTAACCTGCAGTTTCTTTTCTGAACTGAACATCTCAGCTCTCCCCTCTGCCTCTGGATGTTCAGTAAGGACAGACTGGAACTGAGTCACATGCAGGAGCTCAGGCTGCTGGTCTTACTCAGTAACCATTAGGGATAGAATGTCTATAGTGGACTAACAAGCCCCAGGGAAGTTAAAAGTGTGATCTAAGAGGGTCAGAACCAACTCGGAACCCACTGTTGTTAGATCCCAGTAGAATGGAGGAAGAATGCTTTTATTCTGAATTTAAAAAAAAAAGAGGCAGAAGGTTGTAGTAGCCCAATTGTGAGGTTAAGACGTCAGTTTAAGTCCCTGCATCTCTCCAGGGCTGTGTCTGTGATTCTCACAGGTTGGCTCTGACCTCTGGACAGCATTGCTGGTGTGCAAACTGCTCTGCTGCCACTTGCACCTCAGAGAGGACTTGGGAAGCAACCAGCTCCTTCCCTCCAAGCTTGTGTCACCAAATTCTCTGCACATGGTGGGGAAAACACTGATCTCCCCACATGATCTCCCCACTCATGAGTGTGTGTGACTCATGAGCCTGGTGGCCACTTGCAGCATGAATTTCACTTGCAAATTTGCTCTGATTTACAGCAGATTGATCCAGCTTGCAGAGTAAAGACAAAGGAGTATAGAGCTGGAAAAGGGCTCCCAGCCATGCTGAATTCCCAAGCTTTTGAAAAGGCTTCCTTCTACTGTGCTTTTTAAAGCCCCCAAACTATGATTTGCCCAAATGGATGCCTGAAAGCAGCTTTAAAAATATTTCTGTAGTGCATATAAAAGCCTCAGCCTACAAGAACCGGGTACCTTGGCTTTTCTGATGGAGTTGTGGGGAGGGGGCTCCGTGGGCAGCCAGCTTAAATAACCCTGGGGTGCAAATGATGATGTGCTTCACAGGCACTCATTAACCTGGGGCTTCCTTCTGTCACTCAGATTTTAGAGTCATGTTCTCTTCATGTTCTCCAAATGGCTGTCAGGCCATCAGGAGTAACTGACTCAAAAAGCCCAAGGGGTTTAGACACTATGAACTGAGGATTCTTCAGTTTTCTCTGTGACTGTCTACGTGTGGGTTGCTCAAAGCTGGCAGCTGCCGATGGCACAGGAGGGCCATGGGCTACCACCACTGGCACGAGGTGCAGTGCAGGAGTTTCAGAAGCAACACAAGTGCCTCATCCTCAGAAAAGTGCACGTTCTGCTGCCCCTCATGGTGCTCCTCAGGTGTTCTTGTACCATGTAAACAGTGAGAGCATTTTAGGTGGATGGCAGGCACGTTTCCATCTTGTGCTGGAGAAGGATTGCCCCCAGGGAGTGAGCAAGGTTTGTGCTGCACTCAGAGCGCTGAGTAGTGAGGTGCTAAGCCCCTGAAACAGGGCTCTCCCCTGGCATCTTGCTGCTTGCTGGCCACAGCCATGATTGGCCTTACCCATTTGCAAGGACATGTGCTTGGCCCCTGAAGTATGGGGCAAGACCTCCCAGGGTCTTTACCCAGTGATCAGTGGAGAGCAGTCCCAAAGTCAGAGCAGTCACTGACCCTTCCCAGCTGAGGGCTGAGGTCAGGGAAAGTGGAGAAGGCTGCAGGGAGGATGAAGAGGATGAAGGGCCGTGCTGCTGCACTTTGAGGGCTTTGCTATTGAGCTGTGAGTGGCTGTTTTGTCTGAGCCAGGGGTGTCTGTGCCCTCTGTCCTTACCTGCAGGAGTACATGTGGTTCTTCCGGACGCTCCTCCTGAAGAATCCCTTGCAGCCATCACAGCTGGAAGCCCCATAGTGCTTGCCCGTGGCACGGTCCCCACAGATGGCACACAGCGCACTCACCCCGATGCTGCTGGAAGTGTTGAGGTTGGCTGCCTCTGACGGAGATGTGTCTGCTTGGGGAAGGACACAGCAAGAAGAAGACAGTGAGACAGCCAGCCAACATTTCCTAACTCAGCTACCAGTGAGAGACTTTTGGAGAAACCAGGCAGCTGCAGCCTGGCTGTGTGGCAGGGGCCGCTCAGAGAGGTGTGTAAGGAGAAGTGGGTGCTCTGAGTGCTTAAGTAATTGCATTTTGGGTGCAGTAAAACTTCCTGTATTCCATGGTGAGACCCCTCTTCCCAAAGGCCTGGCTTCAGCCATGCCTTCAGATAAAGTGGAAGCCCATTTGCAGGAGTCACAGGGCAGAGCCAAAATTCCTCTGGGATTTGCAGACACTTTGGGCTGCAGTAATGTGACCAGAGAAAAAGCTGATGCAGAGTTAAAGCTGAGGTCTTACAGCTCACGGTGAGCAGCTGATTTATTAGGGAGGTGTTTGTGTTATAGCGCTGAAAGAGCCCAAGGCAGCCCTGAGCAGATGAGGTGACCAGTTCCCTTTTCCAGGCATGGAGCTCCAACCTGCACGGCCCTTCTTTGGGAGAATAAGACTTTAGGTAAATAACAAACTCAAATGACTTCAGCTGGAAAACTCCTGTGGGCAAAGGCTACCCATGCAAGGAAGGACTGATTAAAGAAAGAAAAGGTAGCACTCCAGCATGGAGGAGGCTGTAGGCTGGGGATCTTCCAGAGTCTGGTAGTACCACAGTGGACGTTGATTTTTCTTGTGGTCCTTACAGACCAAGGGGGACTGGCATTTGCAGGGCTTTTTTTGGAGGATAGAGAATTGCAGCAGTCTCTGGAGGAAGGGACATCTGAAGGGCTAAAAACCATACAAGGGCTACACTAAACCCATCGAGCAAGCCAAACAAACCTCAAGGCTGAAGGGATCAGCCATTAATTCAGTGGATCTAATTGTCCCCTCCCATGTACGTTTTTCTGTATCAGCACAGCACATCCCCCTGCCTCAGTGGAAATGCCAGTCACAAGTCATACCCAGGATCTACAAAGCCACAGAAACCTTGTTGGGATTTTTAATGCTTGACTCTACTGGCCCCTGATTTCTGGGTTTGGTAGGGACTCAGTTAAGGCTCACCCTGGAAGGGCCGCAGCTGCTCCCACTTGGCACCCAGCAGAAAGGCTGGTCCCTGCTGGGCTCCCCATGGTAGCTGGACTGTGGGTGCTGGGGAGGCCAAGGCAAGTCTGGCTGGGGCAGGGCTGCATTTTTAACTTCTGTTTTGCAGAGAAAGGGGTATTTCAGCAGGTGCTGCACATCCTGCTCGTGCCACCCCTCAGCAGGAGTAACCGGCACAGGACCAGCAGTGAGCGAGCACAGGGGTTCTTGAGCCTTCCCTACCTCTGGCAGCAGCTTTCATTTCCCTGCCTGCTTTCTGTCTTTGCAACTCCTTGTATCTCTCCTGTACTTCTTCCTGAGTCAGGCTGCTGCCTCTCTGTGTCCTTGCCTGGCACACCCTGTCACACAGCTGCAGCAACACCAGTGCAAAGCTCCTGCCTCCACTCCCAAAGCCCTGAGCTCTCCCAGGGCCATCCTGGCTGTCTCTTGTCCCTATGAGCAGCTTGCCTCTGAAAACATCCCTCCTCCATGGATATCCCGAGGGCTCAGCTGGATGCAGGTCACGCCAGAAGGAAAGTCAAATTCCCAGTCTCAGCTAAACATAGGACTTAGATGTGAGAGGAAGAGCTGATCTGCGTGTAATCCCATTACTTGTGTATCTGTGACAGCCCAGATAAATCCCTTTTTAGCAATCTATCATGCTGCAATCAGATGAACATAGAACAGGAAAAACTGGCACTGTTATCAAAGAAATTGCAACATCTCAGTCAAATAGTCAACAACAATTAAATTATTGCCTAATGGATAATTTTCCAATTAAGTTTATTTTGCCAAATATGTGCCAAAAATGTGGGCTCTGGCTGCTGCAATTAAGTGGTTGGAGTTAAGGTAAATGGAGGAAAGAAAAAATCTGACTTTGAGACCTCCCAGCTGAGCCTTGTGTTAGGACAGGAGCTGCTCAAGAGGTCCCTGAGGCTGTCTGAACGCAGGATGCATTTTGCCTGTCAGAGGCAAACTTGGTCCCTGCTGAGCAGCCGCCCTGGGGCTGGAGCTGCAGAGCTGTGCAGGGCAGTGGCTGGGCTCGGATGTGGTCCTTGGGCAGAAAAAGAGGCCCAGGCTGTGCAGGTGGAGGTCCTGCAGGAGGTGTGTCCCCCAGGGCAGCTGCTGCAGTGCCAGAACAGCCCTGGAAGCACGGCCTGTCCCTGGGCTGGAGCTGGGCCCAGGAGGAGAGGCGCTGGTGCTGCCTGCCCCAGCTGACTCGTCCGCCCCTGGGGTGTCACAGCACTCTGGATCCTGTCATTTGAATTTATCATGTCCCCTGCCCCACGGAGCCCTGGGTCCGGGGCTGGCAAATCACAGCCCCTGTGCTTGCTGGGTGGGAGAGGGGCATGGAGAGGGAGCAAGGCCTGCGCTTGTACTGGAGTGTGCAGATGGATATCAGCAGAGCCAAAGGGGCAACTTTTGGCCCCAAAGCACCTGAATGGGTGGGACCAGCCCCCAGGAGCAGAGAAGGGGCTGGGACCTGGAGTGGCGGGGGGGTTGTTGCACAGCAGAGTCACTTTGTCACCACAGTGTTACATCCATGACAGAGCAAAACCGTAACCCAGGGAAGACCCACACAGGATGTGATGGAAGAGTCCACACCACCAGCACAGCCCTGCTGGGACAGAGGTGTCCAGCAGCCCTGGTGACACAACACATGGGAGGAAAGGGCTCGGAGGGCCACTTTCTGTGGCTTCGTTTAGTCATTAACCTCATATTTAGAGAGACTTTAGGGGGGACTTGGAGAGGAATCTCCTGTTATCTCTGAGCATTTAATCACCAAGACTCTTTGGTCCCCAAATGGGTGGGCCAGGACTGTGAATTCCGGAGGGTTAGATGTGATCCTATCCTCCTGAAGGGATGGGAACATTTGTCTATCCTGTCAACCGGGACTGAGCCTCCCAGCCCCACAGTGCTCCCAGGAAAGGGGATGCCACCCACACCCCAGTGCTGCACTGGGGAAGGGCTGTGGCCTCACAGCAGCTGCATCGGCAGTGCCTAAACCACTTCTCGTAGTGATTTTCACCCTTACCAGGTGCTAAATGCCTTTCTGCTCCAGGGAAACCTAACTCCAGCTCCTGCTGGAGTGGGACTGGCTTTCCGCTCTGGAGACACAGGGTCAGTTGTCTGTCTGGTGAACCATCAGCAGCACTTCACTCAGAAACTTTTGGCTGGGGTCTGGGAGACCCCCACCATATTCATGCCCAGCCCAGGTGTCTGGTGGTGACTTCTCATTCCATCCAGCTCCTGGCGTGTGCCTGTTCCCAAGGGCTCTGGGCTGCAGGACACCATCCTGCCCGTACCAAACACAGCTCCACTCTCCCCCCTCTATTTTCGCCCAGGGGAAGCAGAAACCCCTCAGTGAACTGCTGGGAGCTTCCCATCTGACACCCCTGCCCTCCCTGGCAGCATTGTCGTGGCCACCCCAGGAGCTTCTCCTCCTGCAGCCCCCGGCTCATCCCAGCACAGCAGCGAGGAGAAGGCAGAGGGGACTTACCATTGCCCATGGCCAGCACCTGCATGTTCTCAAACTCCAGGGTGGTGTACGCCGGGTCCAGCGCTGCGCTATAATCTGCCATCTCCATGTCTATGAGGGCTTTGGAAAGGCGCATTATCCTCGGCAAACACGGGCCAGATTGTACCGATTCCCTCGTCCCAGGCTATTGGCCCTCCTGCCTCCCTCTGCCTTCACTGCGTCCCCTACCTGTTGTCTTTTAATTCAGATATTTCTCTGAAAGGATTTGCTGAGCCTCAAGGCCTATACTCCCAGAGGGGTGGAGGCAGGAGGCAGGGGGTTAATCTTTAATCATCTCACCCATTGCCGAATACTGCTAAGCTGGTTTGTTTTTTTTTTTTCTGGTTTTTTTTTTTTGGTGGAGCAGCAGTGATTCTTGTTGACTGTTTATTATTGAATCTCAAGGCGTTTCTGATCCTGGCTCCTGGGTGCAGGCAGCACCACGGAGCAGGCACTCACCAAGTGCTATTGACCTTGATGCTGAGCCGCTGGTGTTGCTCTTAATTATACCTGGGGTGGAAAACTTGGAAAAACCCTACCAGGAGAACAAGGTTCTTCTTCACTTCTGTCATTGCCTTCCTCTCCTCACCACTGGTTGCCTACACCCATGTTTTTTCCCTTCTCTTGCTCCCTCCATCCCTTCCACTCCTCCTTTTCTCTCCCTCACGGTCAGAGAAGGTCAACTCCTGCCTGGAAATTTACACGTTGCTATGTAAAGTAAAACGTATGACTCCTTTTACTTCTCTATAAACCAAGTTTTACAGGGGGCTGGATGCTCTATAAATGGATCCCATTCTGCAGCCATGTCCAAACAGCAAGTGGGGCCGAGGGGTGGCACAGACAGCCTGGGAATTGCCAGGGGGGCTCCTGTCCCACAGCTAAAATCACTCCATGCCAGACACCCCCCAGCCTTGGGTTTTGGCTGATTTGTCATAAAATTTCATGAGATATGTTACAACTGAGCAGCAGGAGTTTTCCTTCTGGGGGTGCACTGTCTGCCCTCAGCACCAGCAGTGGTTCTGTTCCTCGCCCAGACCTTGGCTCTGACCCTGCTGCTGCTGGGCAGTGGGGCCAGAGCAAGCGGCAGAGCTGCCTGTGCTCTCCTCCCCGGCTGCCCCATGGCACATCACTCCTCCACTGCAGCCAGCACTGAGACTTTTCAGTGCAATTGTGAGATCATTGAGTGGGAATTTAATCGATCGCTGAACGGCACCGGCTGCGTGGCACAAGAGAAGCAGCAATTAATGATTTGGTATCAGTTCGCTCTGCATTGAAAACAGCCCCGTGGTTTCGCAACCAGCAGCGACTGAGTCCACACGCTGCTGGTCTGGGCTCCCAGTGGCTTCTGTTTGTTCTTCCCAGGCACCCCAATGCAGCCCCAGCCCTGCTGGCACCACAAGCTGCCCTGGCCATGGTGGCATCACTGCCACAACGTGACACTAAAGTCTCTGGCTCCACACTTTTGGGCAGTTATGCTAGTGATGATTTGCTATTCGCATTTTAGGAGGACAAGGAATTGTTCAGGCAGTCTTTTGCCACCCAAAACCATGACCTACACAGCATTTCTAAACAGCTCTTCTACCCTGAGGCTACAGGTCTGCAGGAGTGGATCTGAGCCCAGGGGAGAGCCCCCACTTTCTCGCTTGGGAATGGTGATACATGACCCTTTGCTGCAGGGAAAACATTCATTCAGTCAGTGCTCCTGAGGGACAGGCCAGAGCTCATGTGCTGGTGGCTTTTCCTTTAGGCAGATACAGTCCTTGCCAAAAACTGGTTTTATGATGTGCAGACTGCGATGGAGATGCAAAAGTGGAGCATATACCCCTCCACAGCCTCATTCCAGGGACCTCCGTCCCAATCCCGGCCAGGCTATGGTGATCCCTTTGATTAGATAAATGCTACAGACACCAGGTCAAATATGTGCAGGATTTGCCACAGCGTCTAGTAAAATATCGTAAAAGCAGGGCCCGTTTCGCTCTGCTCAGCAAAACAAACCTTTTGCTTCAACAGCCTGCTGAGCAAGGAGGCTGCAAAGGCCATTTGCTTTCCAGGCAGGAAGGATTAAAAGGGCCAGGAATAGAAATCAGAGAGGCAGCGTGTGCGGGAGAGCGGCAGATAAGCAGCGGGGAAGTTTGGAGAGCATTAGGTGGCTCACGAGGCCGGGGCTGTCAATGAGACGTGGTGTTTTCCGCCCAGGGTTGTGTTGACTGTTGTTTTCTCACTGCCAGTGTCCTCTGTGAGTCACCAGTGTCCCCTCCCAAATCCCTCACATCAGTGTGGAGGTCGAGAGCCAGACCAGCCAAGGACACCACGCACTTCCTTTGCCCTGGAGATGGGCTCTGATGGAAATGTGTTGGCTGCTCCCTGGGCACAGGCTGCTGCTGGAGATGATGTCTCCCCTGGTATCTTCTGCCTGGGGAGTCCTTGTCTCCCCCTGGCATCCTTGTGTGGTGAGTTTTGGGACAGCTGCCGATGTAGCCATGGCTTGTACTGGCCAACAGGACCCCACAGCCCTGTAGCTGTTTTAGGCGGGACGTGTTCAAGTCAGCAGCTGCTTGTGGGGCTGTTTCAAACACTTCTGACCACAGAAGATGTTTTGTCATTTTTATTTCACAGAGAGACAACTCATAGCTGGAAGACCCCCACTGGTAAGTGAAGGCTGTTCCCAGACCAGGTGCTCTGGGGAAGTTCAGCTCCCAGATCCACTCCTCTCTCCTGTCCCCATTTTCTGTACCCTCCATCCACTACTTCCTGCATTAGGAGATGGGGCATGAGCTGTTTTGTACCAAGTGATTATTTAGTTTTTATCTCTTCAGCAGTAAATCCTTTCCCATATCAGCACATCATTACACTAATTCTGCCTTATCTGTATATCCCCAAATGGCAAATTTATGCGAAGCTGAAGGGGATTCCCCGAAAATAAGATCTGTGATTCTCAGTAGGTGAGGATCAGGACCAGAGTATTTAATAGAGCATTTTTGGTAAGGATGCCATCACCTACTGTGCTTGCTAGCTCTGCATGTAAAGCAGGTGAGCAGACTCCTCTCAAGGGGCCTGTTCCTTCTTGAACAGGGTGTTGTAGGATCAGAGGATAATTGATGTTGGAACGGACCTCAGAGTCTCTGCTCCAGGCTCCTGCTGGAAGCAGGGCCTGCTGTGAGAGCAGCATGGGTTGCTTGCAGGTTTATCTAATTGGCCCTTGAATTCCTCCAAGGATGGAGAGCAGCCTCTCCAGCCAGCTGGTGCTTGACTGTCCTCATGGTTAGACACTGGCTGAACTTCTCTCCCGTTTTTATGCCCCTTGATCTCCAGCCATGCACCCTGTGAGGAGCCTGGCACCATCTTTCTGATGCCCCTGTGTGTATTATGCTCCCCCAGTTCCTGCTGGCCCGTCTCTCCTGCCTGATGCAGGACACAGCCCTGCCACCAGTGGATCGATCAGGCCCCCTGGTCTGGGGTCGCCTGCAGACTTTCTGAGCATGGACCATGACCAGGGGCCCTCCTGCCCTTTGCTTTTCTGTCTCACAGCTCTGCACTCTTAAGAAATGCCCAGCAGAAGAGCCAGTGCCCAGAGCCAGTAGGACCAACCTCAGCTTTCATCAGCAATGCCATCGCTGGCCCTGGCAGCCCTGACTCCAGATCTCTCCTCCCGTGTCACTTGTATCTCCAAGGCCACTGTAGAGCTGGAATATTTCACATGGCTTTTTTCTTTCCACATGCACATGAAGCAGAGATGGGCTCAGGTCTGAGACTTCTCAGAGCAGCAAAGCCCTGGACACGGTCAGGGCCCTGCTCAGCCCATCACCATTGCACGGGTGAGCTGTGGGGAAGCAGGAAGCCCATTTACAAGACAAAGAACAAAAGTCCCAGGAGAACGTCACCAGCGCAGTCATCTCCACACATGCAAAGGTCCCTTCTGCCTTTTTTTTTTTTTCCCCTTTGAAATTTCAAATTCCAGTTTGTGGACAAAGTCCTGCCTATCTGAGAATATAGATCTCCGACCACTGACCAAACTCCACTTCAAGCAGTCCCGAGGACTGCTCTTCCCCTTGCCCACGGATGTGTCTGCTCAGTCCTTGGATTCTCCCAGGATCATGCTGAAAATTTTGCACTGGAGCACAGCACTGGTACTTGCACAAAGTGGATTTTGCATTTAATGTCAGCAGCTTCCTTTCTGGGAAGAACCTCGGGAATAACCAGGTAGGAGCCTTATCACCTGCAATTCATTTGGCCAGCCATTGCAGACAGAAAATGAGAAGGAGAAACAAGGGCTTCCATTGTGCTTGTACCAGCAATTTTAGCTCATCATTTAAATAAGGGAAGGGGGAAGGAAAAAAAAAAAGCAGCTTCAGAGGGGATGAAAAACAAGAGGGAACATGAGCTTGTGGAGGCAGAGCCACTCCATGTGGTTAACTGATAACTCCAATTTGCCTCTTCCCTCTCATCTTTTCTGATTCTCCCAATTAAGCTCAACTTATTCTCATGCTAATCATTTCTTGACCTGTTTATTCTGCATTAAAAAATTAACAGAGAGCAGTTTACTGCATGACTTGCTCACACACAAGTGCTACAGATTAGCAGGCGTGCTTTAAGCCCCTACACAGGGCTTTTGGGTCTCGCAGCCAGTCTGCACAGCTCGAGGATGAGCTTTTTTTCCTGTTTTTAAAGAACAGTTTTTTTCTAAAGTCAATATAAACCCCCCTCCTTTCATGCCTTGAGTATATTTGCTCGGTGACTATTTCCAAATGGGAAAGATAAAGCCAAGGGCTTGTGTTTTGTCAGACTTTTTGTAAACAGGGGTATTTAGGCCATACTGTCAAACCCTCCTGCCTTCTACCTCGGCACGCCGTGACTCCAGAGCAGGGTTGTCAGTGTGTTAATAAGCAGCTCCAAGGAATTTGTTGGGGCTGGGGGGCTGCAGGTCAGTGCAGCTGCACAAGCCCCCAAATCAGGGGGCAGATCTTTGCTCTGGGCAATCATATGACAGACACACAGATGGGGGTCTGGTCCCATGTCCCTCCCCAGAATGCCCCCAGAAGCTGTGAGAAGCCTCCAGGAAAACGGATGATTCAGCAGAGGTTGTTTAGGGTCTGTTTGCCCCTTGCCAGCTGCACACAGCATGTCCCTGCCCCAGCAAAACACTCTGTGGAGGTGAACCAGAATAATCCACCAGCTCCATCCAGGGCGGTGGGTCAGAAAGATCCAGCAACAAGAGGCAGGAGGAGACCACAGCCATGTGCCAGACCTTGCCTGGGGAAGATGCAATCAATTTTATCATCCTGTTCAACACCAATCACTCTTGGAGATTTACTTTCCCCAGAGCTGAAGCGCCTGTGGCTGGGGTTGGGACAGCTGCTGTTTGGAGCTGGGGGCGATGCCCAGGACAGGCAGTCCCTGAGCAGACCCCTGTCACTGATGAGGGTGTGACATGGGGGGGGCACCCCAGGCTCCCCAGCACAGCTCAGGGTGACAGAGGCAGCTTCATTGCAACCTTAGGCTGTTTCTTACCAAAGTTATCAAAAAGTGGCCAAACCAACCAATATTGTCCTGGTCCCCAGACCACAAAATCCCTGTATGGAGAACTGAGGTAGTTTTTGGGCATGGGGAAGAGTTACTTTAAAGAAGGTACAAGACTCTGCCTGAACTCCTCTCCAAAAGCAACATGTGCATTTCAGCCGAAGCTGGGATGGATGTTGGGCCTGGAGGCAATTACTGGAGCTAAAATAAATAGCTGCTCTGCAAAAGTGGTAGGGAAAGAACTGCAGACATGGGGACAGACAGACCATTTCAGCATATACTGCTCTGCTGATAACACTGTGCTTGCCTTTCATCCCAGGACCAGCGAGGGGTTTATTATCCTGCCTAACAAGGGCTCTGAACTCTTGAGGAAGTAATTATTATTTCTCTTGGGAGCTGTTATTATGCAAAGACAGTAAATTTGAGCTGTTCCCAGAAGGGTGGCTGCACTTGACAACGCCAGGGCATTTGCTGATGTGTATTTGCCATCACTCTGCCTGCACTGCAGCCCCTGAAAACAGCATCTGGCTCTGGGACCTGCAATTTGGCAGTTGTGACTCTGGAAATCTGTCTGATCTGTTTTCATACAAAATCACACAATGAGCCTGGAACCCAGCGAGGAAGGGGAATAGATTCATCTTCTTCCATTAAACCACAGGCTGCAACTTGACCCAAGCTACAGCTCTCACCACTGATCCCACTCGCCCCCTTAAAACCCTACACCACGAGCACTGCACTCCATCCAAGCCCCAACCCAGCAGAGACCCAGACATTTTCCTGATAAACGCCCTCCTGCCTGTTTGGGAGGAAGTCCAGAACAGCTCTGACTTTGCCATGTGCTGTTCCAGGTTCATTGACTACACTGGCAAAAGTTTGGCTGAAATCCAGTGGTTTAAGCCCCATTTAAATGGGGGAGCAGGAGCCTCAGGGAAGCAGCAGCAGCACTGGAGAGAGGGTTTACTGCCAGCAACAAAAACCTATTGCTCTCCATGCCTCGCCAGCTCAAACATTTAGTGTGGCAGGGATCTCAGCAGCCTGCTCTGAACCTGGGGAAAACTTGTTTAGCAGGTGGATACAATTGCTGTGGGCCTGAAGTAATCCTGAAGTTTCCCAGCAAAAGGATCCCTACCGAGCTCACAATCTGGCAGGCAGTTGAGTCTCTCCCTTCAGCTCTGCCAGCTGTTTGCAGGGCTTTTACGTTTCATTGACTTTATACGTTCATTATACACACATGAAACAGCCCCAGAATCGTTCCAGCTGTGGAGCAATAGGTGAAGGAGGAGAACAGCCAAAATCAACAGTGGTTACACATCGAGTTTTACCTTTTTTTTTTTTTTAAACATCTTTTTGCAAAGGTGGGTGCATCAGCAAGCCACGCCTGGAAGTGACCTCCAGTGGCTGCTGGGGCTCTCAGGATCAGCCCTCCCTCGAAATTAAGGCAAAAGACTTCAATGCTGCTGGGGGGTGGAGGGAGAGCTGCAAAGGGGCAAGGGTGTCAGGGGACAGTCTGAGCCCATGGCCATGGAGGGCACCTTCAAGGGCAAAAAGCAGCTTCCTGGACCCAACAGCTCCAGCTGGCCTCCTCCTGCCCCGGGGTTCAGCTGGGGAGCTGAACTTGGGGGAACATCTCAGGGCAGGGCTGTGTGTGCCTGATGGGAGGCAGCACGAGGAAGGAGGTGGGAGCACTGGCAGGTCTGAATCGGGAAAGGTAGGCTGGGCATGGAAAAAAAGGAAAACACAAAGGGGTAGTAAGTTAAAATTTGAGAGATTCTAGCTTCTGTAGACAGAAGGAAACAAGTTAGTGCAAAATGCTTTTTCTCTGCAGGAGTGTGCGGAGTGCCTGAATAGCCTGTCTTGTCCCCAATGTCCTCAATCACCAGAGCACAGCAAGGGGTGAGTGAGAACCAAACACTCAGGAGCTCTGTGTCCACAGCAGCTGCAGGCCCACCACACACCCTCTGTGTGACACAACCCTCCTGTCCACTGCCAGAGAAACAAAAACCAAAAACACAGCAGAAAGCAAGGTATGGGAACATGGGAGCCTTCTACAGGCAAGGTTTGTTGTATGGGGGACAGCAAGGGCAGGGGATCACACATCCCTGCAGTTCCAGAAACCCATGGCCAGGACACCTCAGGGCCAACTGCCTGGTTTCCAGCTAACAAGCACGGGAAACTGCTAATCAGCCTGTGAGTGTTCAACCTAGGTCTCCAGCACTGGATAACAGTATTGTTTGTCCCTTTGCATTCCTGCAAGTCTCGGTGCCATTGGCCTCTTGTATCATAAAGAAATTAAAATATATTATGACCATAAACTACATCATTTGAGGAAATGAACCACTTCTAGTAAACGTATCATGGGACACCGAAGCCATGAACTTTCCTAAATCAATTGCCAGCTGATAAAGAGCACAGGTATTGCTGGGAGCAGCCCCCAGCATGTGACTCCCCACTGGCATGGGGAGCTCATCCTGTGGGATGGTGACTGGGAGTGCAGGCTGCCCCCGGAGGCACAAACCCCACTGCCAGCACAAGCCCTGCTTGGGAGGAATTGCTCAAGCAAGAGGAGCACCACGATTTTTGCTGAGTCCCAGACTGGAATGGAGGCTGTTGGGGTGTTTTAGGGATGAGGCTCTGTGGGGCACAGGGGTCCAGGGCTGAGGAAACACCAAATATATCCAAGTTCCTTCGGATGCTGCCAGTGGTCTGCAGGAAGCTGGACATGTTTGGTGCATCCTAAGCCCACCCAGCCTCCACGCCGAGGTCCCTGTGGGTGGTGGGGCTGAGGGGCTGAGCACAGAGCTAGCTGGAGGGTGCCACAGAGGGGAACCCTAAAAACCTTCCTGGTAAGGACTCTGTGCAACCATTAAAGTTTGCACTGGGAGTGTTTTTCTCTTAGTTGCTTCTAAGCTTTTGCTTTGAGGGCTGGGAAGTCCTGCTGACTCGGGAGCAGAGGCTGAGAGTGGCAGGGTCTGTCCCCAGGCCTGCTGAGGCTGGAGCCCGGGGCAGTAATGCCAGGCCCTGGGAACTGGGCTGAGAATGAATGAATCATTTCCCAAACAGCACAGGCAAACACCGGGGTGTCCATGGGATGCCAGCCTGACTCTACCACCTCTTCCCCCAGGAGTCACAGCACCCACCATGCCCATGTTGGAGTATCTCTCTCTTGAACCCCAGAACCAACCTGGGGACATGAGCCATCACCACCCACAAACCTGGCACGTTCACCCTGCACAAAGCAAAACAGAAACCGGAGACACGGGGGTCCCATCGGATGGGGACCAGCAATACCAGTGGGAATGAGCTTATTTTGGCAGCTCTAAATCCACTCTGCCAACGCCCTTCATTCACAGAAACTCTGCAGCGCTGGTTACGCAGCTGCTTCTCTCCCTGCTGCGAGTGCTGGGGGAGCAGGGGGGTACCTGGTATTTCCTGGAACAGGTCGTATCTGCTGCCATTCATCTTCCAGGGGCGCTCAGCTCCGTGGGCAGAGCTAGGGAAGTCTCGCCCCCGGACGGGGCTGTGTGGCCGGCGAGCCCCCCGCGGGCAGCGGGGCACGAGCCATGCCCAGGAGCTGGTTGTGGTGCAGAGCAGGGACAGGCTAATCCCTTAATGCTGGTCACAATGAGATTTGATGGGGAGCAGGAGTTTGTGCCGCAGGTTTTAAAGGGTTCTGGCCACTGCCCGGAGGAAAATTATAAGGTGGCTCTGGGTCTGCGCCCCGCTGCCAGTGCCCGCAGCAATGCCCACTGCTGTCTGGGCCACCTTTCTGACATCCCTCACCCTGGTCTCTGGCCTGCCACTGCGTTTCTTTAGGGCAGGGGGTACCTGACCATATGTGCAGCTCTGAAGGTTGATCCAGAAAACGTGCCTGGGTGTGTCTAACAGCGGGAGTGGGCCTGACACCTCAGGGAGAGGCTGACTGCTTTTGCTTTAAAGTGTTGCTATATAAATAGCCAGAACACCATATCCTTGAGCAACAACCTTGGTCTCCCCTCCCAACTAACATCACAACACACAGGATGGCTCGGTCCAGAGGGGAGCATGGAGGCTGCTGAGCACCCAGAGTTTTCTCCTCTGCAGGAAGTGTGTCCTGGCATGTGTGGCCCTGTTTATAATGGAGGAGGAAAATCAGGTGAGGGAATAGAGTGGCACTTCACTAGGGTTTCACAGGCACTGGGTGACTGAATTGCTGAAAGGGAGACCTGGGCACCTCTGAATGCAGCCTTGGGCCACATGGTTGTGGCCCGACTAGGGCCAGGTCTCATTGGCTTCTGTATCCAGAAGAACCAACTCAGGGACAAATCCATCTGAAAACCTCATTTTCCTGCATTTTCCTTCCTCCTCGGATGACCTTCTTCCTGCCAAGCCCACCTCTGCTTTTGCTGTGCCAAGTAGGAGAGAGCTCATTCCTGCTCTCCAGACATCAGACCCCAAGCACAACCCTGAAGGCACAAGTTTTAATGGAGCAAAAGCTTTCCTAAACCATTCCTGCCCTGTTCCCACAAGCTTCTGCTTCACCTCAGGGCTGCCTGATGTACATTTGAGTTAATTTGGAGTACCCACAGTCAGAAACTTCCAGAATGCTTCTGGTGGGCCAGGAATGGGGAGTGACCAGCAGCTCTGTCCCTCAGCTCTGTGCCCAGGGAGGGGTGTGCTGGCAACGGCGGCTGATGCCCAACATTCCCGTGTGGAGCAGGGAGCAGCATCAAGGGCAGGGCTGGGACTGAACTGTGTGTAACCCCGTGACACCTGCCTGCACCCCTGTGTTGCCATACAGGTTTCAGTGGCTGTAACAGGGAAACACACCCAAGTCAACAGACGTTTCTCCCAGACGATGGCAGTCTCCAGGCACACACCCATGGATGAGCCACAGGCAGCACCCAGCTCTGTGTCCACCACCTCGGTCCCACCACCTTTAGTGCTTGATGGCAGCACACTCCAGGCAGGGGAGTAGCCAGGGCTGTGGATCTGAAGCCTGGCTGTTTGTCCCCTTGCCCCTCCTGCCTCCTTATTCCACTCTTTATTTCCTGGTGCTGCCTTTGCCCTGCCAACATGAAACTCTGCATGAGCTGGTTCCCTCAGGCATCCACCAGTGCTTTGTCCACTCTTCCCTGCTCATGCTCCACCTGAGCATGCCTAACCCTTACGATGTGCAGTCCTGTCCCTCTGCTGGTTTCTCCAGATGCAACCGACAGAGAGCAGCCATCAGCGCTTCCTGCCAAGGAGAGGGTGATGTCTCTTGGACACGTTTCCAATTATCAGCAGAGTCCTGAGAAATATGTTGACCTGCACAGGACCTGCTCAAGCTGCACTGACTGCGGGTGAGAGGCCTCTCAGCTCCATGGGGACCTGCAGCACGGGCAGGGCCTTTTCCCATGGAGCAGTTGTTACTTTACACTTCCTGCTGAGCCCCGTGGTGCTGCCCTGTCCATTAACCTGACACCATGCCCAGCCTCACAGCCCACAGCAAGATTTCCTTGGATGATGTTAGCCCCAGTGAATCCTCTTTCTGTGCTGAACTGCTGCCTTTCACCAGGGTGGTGGGGTGGATGCAGGATGGGATGCAGGCATTGTCCAGTGGGATGGAAGCCAGGGCAGGCTGGATGCTGCTGAGGAGCAGCAGCAGCATCTTATCATGAGGTAGCAAGGCTGTGGGGGCTGTATGGCAAAATCATCAGCATCCCTTGGGAGCTGAGGGGGAGAGAAGTGTCAGAGTGGGGCAGGAGGAGCTGGGCTCTGCCTCCATGAAGGGCACTGTGCCATAAACCGGGCATGGTGGCTGTTGTTTGTGTCAGCAAACATGTTGAGTGGGCTTGACTGTTGATTCTGACCATATAAACCGGTGTTGTGGCTCTTGTTCAGGTCTGTGCAGGTTTTACAGCTCTTGTTCTGAGAAGTGCCCATGTATTTGGTTTTGCTCCTTCCTTCAGGTCTGTCTGTTGACATTGGCTCTCCTAACCAGAGCGTTGGGCCGTGCCAGGAAGCTGAGTGTGCGTCTCTCCTTGGGTTTCCCACTTTCCCAGGGTTATCACCTATAAAATCTCGCACACACCCATGGCTGGGGCAGGTTTCTGGTGCAGAGGCATGTGAAAGGTGCCTGCTGGTCCCCAGCACTGGTTGGTGGATTTGGGTTCCCTGTGCTCAGTGACAGGAGATGAGCCACCCCCCCTGACAGATGGATGGCCAAAACTGCAGGGAAGGTGCTGCCCTGGGAAGTCCAGGGTGGGGAGAGCAAGGTCTGAGGTCTGTAGGGCTGTGATGAAAATCAGGCTGTCAAACCAGCTTGGATGTTCAGAGAAGGAGAAGATGCTCCCAGAGCATTGTCACAGAGGAGATGGGCTGTGCATGGTCACCTACGATGCATGGCACATACTGTCACCCATTCCCTACCTCCAGTCCTCTTCCCAGCAGGAGTTGCCAGCACCAGCTGTGCCCTCAAGGACACCTTGGTGCTGGAGGCTCAGAGGGCTTGAGCTCAGGGTGATGGTCCCCATCTGCCCCTTGGCACCAGAGCTCCATTACCATGGGGATGCAGCTGGAGTCCCTGTGGTGACTGCAGGATTTTGGGACAGAAAGTCTGGTCCAGCCTTGCAGTCCCTTCAGCTTTTTGGAGCCAGGGTCTGTTTGCTCTTTGATCGCTGGTGCATTTCCACAGCCACTTGCTCTGCATGGAGCTGCTCCCCCCACACCTTCAGTGCAGCATCCTGAGCCTACCTCTATTTTTTGACATATGTATTTCTTGAAGGGATTTGCTGAGTAATCTCTGTTGATGCTCAAGATGAAGGTTGGACAGGAGCTGTTCCTGGGAGTAATTGCTTCTGGGACCCAGCTTTGCTCAGAGGCCCTGCTGCCTCTGCCCAGGACAGGAGAGCAGAGCCCTCAGCCCCAGGTTCACCATACAAACGCTACCTTGAAATTTGCCTTCCGTGAAAATTCTGCAACATTTGCCATTCCCACATACATTTCTGCCAGGTACCTTGTTTGCTTGAATATTTGAGGAAGGCAAACAGAGAAGGAGCCTGAACACAAACAGTCGTGGATGGTTTTTTTGCAGTCTTTGCCCTGTTCTAACCCCAAACCTGCCAGCAGAGATACTTGCAGGCATCCCCTGATGCACCCCTTGGCTCTACCCTGTCCCCCACTGCTGGCCCTGGTCCTGCTGCAAATACTGCTGTATTTGTATGCCCTTGCTGTCTGTGGGACCACCATCACTCACCACCCCTTTGCACTCATGCTAAATAAATATTTTTTTAATGCCATTCAAGAAATGTCAGCACATGACTAACAGAGGATGACTTGCAGACCTACACCTGCTCTGCTGAGCTCGGAGCATCTCTGAGACACTCCTCAAGCCTTCCTGAGCCTCTTGCTGCTCACCTTCCAGAGCTGGAGCTCATTTCCTGCTGACAGGAGCCCTCTGGGCTCACTGCCCCTATAAAAATACCATTTTGTTTCAGGCAAAGCCAAAGTTGAGGATGTGCTGCTGGCCCCATAAATGGCTGGAATGAGGTGGGAGAAGTCACAGCCCTGTGGGTAAGTGCAGACACCCCGTGACACTGAGCAGCATCCCCAGCTCTTCCCCAAGGAAACCTTCACCAAGCACCAGCAAACAGCTCTTGGGATCAGGTCAAGGTGCTAACACAGTGATTGTCCTTTTTGCATCCCAGCAAATAGCTGTGCTTATTCCTGGCTGCACCAATACCCTGCTCAGGCTCTGCAAAGTGCTGCCCTAGCCAGCACCAGTGTTACAGCCACCCCAGCAGCTGGCAAGGATGGCCAGAGTGGGGACAAGGAAGGGGCCTGTGCCAGGTGTCCTAACACCCATCAGGCCCTGATGGCTGCTGGGCCATGGACACAGAGAACAAGGAGTAAACGGAGGAATTAAAGAGCAGCTGACATGAGCAATTGAGGAGGAAAAGCTCAGTTCAGGTCATATCTAGAGGAAACCTGTAAAAAATATGATGCCTTTGGCGGTGAAAATTAAAAATACTCAGAAAATCGGCCTCTTCTTATGTTTCTCAGTTGAAACTATTCCCCACATCCTGATCAGCGATGACGTCTGGCATTTTTCAGCTGTTTTCCAAAGCTGCTTTACTGCTCAGGGCCAGCGCTGCTCATGCGCTGTCCCGGCTGTAACCACCAGCCTGGGGATCCCCGGCTCTGAGGACATCCCAGAATATGCAGGAGTGGTGCTGCCTGCACTAGGACTGAGACCAATTGCCCAGATTGTGCCCAAGTCTGATCAGGAGTATAAAGGTGGATCAAGGGGCTCATCCCTTCCTCACTGCCCAGGAGGAGATGGTCCCTTTGCCCCTCTCCATCCTCCACCTTCTCACACACCCATCTGCAGCTTCCTGTAGGGATTTAGCACCAGTGGAGCTTTCCACCTCACAGCCTGGCCTCAGCAGGTGCTGGTGAGGATTTTTTGAATGTGCCTCCAACTCCACTGTGTCTCTCCAGAGCTGCAGCATCACTCCCTTCTCCCCCAGGAGCCCACACAGGGTGCTGGGGCCAGGCCACCTTTGTCACTGCCTGACAGGGCATCCTCCAAGTCCTTTACACAAGGCACAGGTCTGATGGGAGGGAAATAAGTGTCCCCAGGGTATGGTTTAGGGAAAATGCTGGTGACAGTCTGGGACAGGGATGGATGGGGGGGAGGGTTGCAGTAACTTCGCTGGGGGGATGCTCCTCACTCTGCTCTTACTGATGCCACCACTGCCAAGAGAGGGCCAGACCTGCTCGCTGTCCCAGACTGAATGCCAGTGCCAAGCTTCCCCATTAGAATATAGCCCTGGCTTCAGGTGGATGCTGAAATCCTGAAGCTCCTGAGACGGATGGGGAGAAGGGAAAATAAGAAAAATATTTCCATCTATCAAAGGAGACTGAAAATAACTCTGTGACCCCATCCAAGGCTGAAGGCTCCTCTGGAGGACCCTGGTGTGCCTCTGTCAGCCATGCCAGCTCCATGTCCTGTCCTGCTGAGGGCTGGGAGCTGCTGGCTTTGAGGGCATCGCTGGTGGGAATGTCTAGGGAATAATCTGGTGGGAATTGCAAGGAAATAAACTTCAGAGTGACCCTGAGAAGGGTTTGGCCACCACTTTGCCATCTGCAGGGTGATACATCCTGGCTGCTGTGCCCACTTTTTTGCCCAGCCCCAACCCAGCCCCACAGAGCTGCCAGGGAAGCCAGGCACTGCCCAGTCCCCCAGCCCACCAGCCCTTCCTCACCTCTATTTGGATAACTTTTTCACCCTTTTTTTAAAAAAAAACTTGGGGTTTTTTTATTTATGAGGACTCCCCTCCTTCTGCCAACACTCTGAGTTTCCTCTCGCTTTAGTCTGGGAGGCCCATCTCGCTTTTTTGTTCTTTTTATTTCTCTCTCCCCCTTGCCTGGCCCCAGGCTTGCAGCAGGTCCTGGCCAGAGGCTGCTTTTGTTCGGCCACGGGAGCAGATGGGGAGAGCGGCCGCAGGTGGGATGGGCAGAGATTCCTCCCCACCCACCCCACAGCACCCGGCTCTGCCTGCACTTGCCCAAGCTCAGCATGTGGCTCAGTCACAGACTCTCAGACTGAAAAAATGTTTAAAAAATAATAAATTAAAAATATTAAATGAAGACAATAATTTTTTAAAAGTCGGGAGAAAATTAATGTCAGAAATGTTTGCCTGCCTGTGCTAAGGTTGCTGATGTGCCAGGGCTGGCAAGTGGCTGCTCACATTAGAGCCAGCTGCAAGTGGGCAGAATAACTTTATCCTAAGTGATTAAAGAGCTTGTTCAGCTCCTTGTGTTGCATCTCCCAGGCAAAGCCAGTTGGTCACTGCAGAAATGAGGCTGGGTTTGCACCCTGGGGCAAAGCTGGATGCAGGCACCCTGAATGTGGGGACAGCCAGACCTGGCCAGCCTGCACCACCATGTCTCCCAGCAGATGGGAACATCCCCCCTTCTCCTGCAAATGAGGTGCAAGTTGGTCTCTGTGAGCTGGGTGGGTCAGGAGCTGTCTCCCAGCAGCAGCAGGGACTTCAGCCTGCAGGATGCTCAGCACTGGCTACTCCTGGGCCAGCCTTTGCTCCAGGATCCAACCCTCTGCACATCTCAGAGGCATCACGCCTTCGTTCCACCCACTCACACGTGTCCTTCACCACGTGGCTCCTTGCACGTTGTCCAAGCAGCACTAGCTGGACACAAAGCCACTACCTGCACTGAACTGACCAAAAACTGGGAGTTTTTCTGAGTGCAGCTTTATGTGAGGCCCTGTCCAGCTGCTGGCTCCTGCAGCTCAGAGGCAGGGGTGAACAGAGCTCCTCCAGAGACCTGGCTCCCGCAGGCCTGGGATCCACAAATGAGCAACCTGATGAAAGCAGGCTAAAACTCAGCATTCCATAACTGCTTGATCACAGCTGCCTGCTCCAGCCCAGCCCAGTGACATTGAGCCCCTTGATCCACCTTTATCCCATTATAGCAAATCCCTACACATTTCCATTGCCATAGGCCGTGGAGCCACCGATGAGCCTCATGTCTGGCCATGGCTCACCATGGGGCGATGTGACCCGAAATAAAGTGATCTGCAGAGTGCTGAAGTGCTGCAGCTTGGGCAAGGAGCCGCAAGGAGCCACAAGGATTGTATATGCCACCACAGGGGTAGGTTAGGGCTGGAGGTGACACCTGTGGGAAGTTGAATACCTGGAGCAAGAGAAGACAGAGGCCATGAGCAAACTGCAAGGAGGTGGCCTGGGAGTCCCACAAGCCCTCCTGGGTCCTGGGTCCTGGGTCCTGCACACATGGTGGCTGGAAGGTGGGCTGGGTGGGGGCTGCATGCTTGTAAAAGAGGAGCAGGACATGAAAAACAGAGAGAGGAAAGGCAAGGTAGTATGATGGAGAGTCCTGTGGAGTGTGATGGAAAGCCAGGGGAAGTTATGGAGAGCCCTTCAGAGTGATGGAGAGCCATGAGGATCTGATGGAGAGCCACAAGGAAGTGCTAGAGAGCCATGAGGACATGATGGAGAACCTCGTAACTGTGAGACCTCAGCTGCTGGGACCTCACTCCAGCCCCTGGCTGTGCCCAGGGAACCGCGGTTCCCAGAACACACGGGACCAAAGCAGCTGAGTGGGGATGCTGCAACACAGGCACAGCTGACCCATCCTGAGGATAGCAGGGGGCTGATGCCAGCCCAGGCAGGGGCACCTGTCCCCTGCTGCCCACATGCGTTTGTTGGCAGTTGGCATCTGGCACAGCCAAGGAGCACAACGCGGGGGCTGGTGCCCACTGTGCCACGCCGGGAGCACAGACACAGGCCTGGCGGGCATCTCGCTGTGGCCAGGTGCCCAGGCAGCACTGTGCCACCTGATGCTCTGCCCCGCAGAGGCTGGAGGCTGCCGTTTGTCCAGGCACTACACTCCCTGCTGGGAAAGCTGCCCAGCCGTAACGCCGGCCCTCGGCGGGAGCACAGCGCTGTGCCCACTCACGCAGCCCGGGCGTGCCACGGGCCACCTGCAGCCTGTGCATCGGGGCTGGCTGCGCGTCCCGAGGCAGCACTTCACCTCCTCTAAACTGCTGCCACTTCTGCTGCCAGCCCAGCAGCAGCAGCCCCTCTGCCAGCACGTGAGGCCGCTCGGCTCCCTTGGGCACGTGCCTTCTTCTTTGGGTCAAGCAGAGCGAAAGAGAGAAAACACACACAGAGATGGATTTACATCACATCAAAAATCAATCAGAACCCTTCTCCTGCCTCCATCTCCAGCCTTCTGCAGACGCCTGAGCCAGTGGGGAGCGGGCAGCGCGGCTGGGCCGTGGGGCTGGGGGCTGCTGCCCGCTCCCAGCCCCGCTCCCCGCGAGCGACGCCGGGCCGGCAGCGCGGGCGATGGGAACGCTGTACTCACCATATGGAGCCTCCATCTTAGCGCTTAGCTGGGTGCTTACATTGACCATGTCTCGCCGGCTACTGCTATGGGGACTTGGGGCGAAAAACCCAGAGGAAGTAGAGGAATAAAAAAGAAAGCTAAATAAATAAATAAAAATGTCTCTCACTAAGGAACTAGGTGAAGGCAGGAGGGAGCACGGAGAGGCAGGGCGAGGAAACCTGCCTCTCCTGTTATCTTATTGATTCGCTTAATCAGGGCTAATGTGGGTGGAGATGTTAAATAGTAACCAAGCTCTTATGGAAACCAATCTGCAAGGTGCCGTTGCTGTAGCTATAGTAACTGCTGCCAAGCTAGAAACTCAAACACGGCTTTTACTGGACTCTTTTGGGGCTCCTGCTTCCAGATGGTGTCAAGGCCGGGGCAGCCGCTGGGCTGGGGTTCACGCCTGGCCACGGGGAGTTGGGGCAGCCAGATCCGACTCTGCAGAGCCCCAGGTGCTGCCGGGTTCTGTGCCATCACCCACCCAGGACGGGAAAACCAGGTCTGAGCCTTGTACAGCAAAGGGCAAACACAGCATGGGGGACCAGGGACCGTGGGACAAGTGTGGGGACTGGCAAGGGCAGAGCAGAACCTGGCTGAGGCACAAGGGGCAAAACGCCCCGTCCATGGGTCGGGGCTTGTCCACCTGGTGCCAAACCAGAGGGGTTGTTTGGGGATGGGGAGCTGTGGGGATGCTGTGGTGGGATGCAGGGTGATACCCTGAGCACAGGACCGGGCACAGGGTGCTTGCAGCTCCTCCCTGTCTCCCTCTGCTCCCCAAACTGGGGGTACTCACAAGGTGCCACAGCCACTTATGGACATCTGTGCTCCCTCTGGGACTGCAGCACGCAGGACCTCGTGGTGGCAGGTGTGCAGATGGGCTCCCCAACCTCCCCGTGAGGCTGTGGTGGCCCCTGTGCCACTGGGGGCTCCATGACAGGAGCAGTCTGGGCTGCCAAGGACTGTGCTGAGGCCAGCAGGGCCATGTGCAAGAAGTGTTGCTGAGAGGACACCAAACATATGGGGAGTCCAGAGCTGGAGCTGAAAAGGTGATCACCCATCAGCGCAGAGCCCTCCACATCTCCTGTACATCTCAGGAAGAGGCCAGGCTGCAGGAGGCACAGGGGGGTCCTTCCCAGTCTCAGGATCTGCCCAACACCTCAGCTACTGAAACCCTGCAGCCCTGAGGGGGCAAAATTAGGGATATCTGCTCCTCTGAATGGAAAAGCACATCCCAAGGGAACCTGCAGTGGGGAGACTGCTGCTGGATCCAGAGGGCTGCAGCACAGGAATCCACAGCTGGATGCTCAAATCCGTTCTTGGAATTCAGGGACCCCTGAGTTTGCTGGGTGCTGAGAGGTCCTAGAGAGGGAGGGGATGTGGATAATAGGGTGCTCTGTAGCTCTGGGGGCGAGGTAGAGCAGTGGGCTCGTGTGGGACAGCCTGGGTGGGACAGGGAGTTTGTGGCCCTTCAGCGTCATCCTCACCCCGTGTCCCAGCAGTGCTGGCTTCTCCCACACGATGGAGCAAAGCGCCCAGGCATCTCCTGTGCCCAGAGCCCGTGGTCCCGCCGAGGGCTTCTGCACCCCTTTGCTGCTTATCCCCAAAACCAGACTGGCTCGGTGTTATCCCGAGGCTCCAGGCTGCGAGTGAGGGAGGACCAACACAAGCATGGGGGTCTCCAGGCTGCTTTATTGGGGGGCTCAGAGCTGGGCGCCCCATGGTCAGAGGGGCTGCCGTGAAGCAGGAGCATGCTCAGGGCTCCCCACTTCTCCAGCTGCTCACCACGAGGGGAACATCTTGGTATTCACTGACACCAGCCTCTGCCTTAGCACCGGGGGGGGCAGTGGGGAAAGCCCCCCGAGTTTGCAGAGCAGGGACCATTCCAGCCAGCCCCACTTCCTCCATGCACCCCTAAACCATCCCTATTTCAGAAAATAGGGACCTGAACCGTCCCTAGTTCCCCCAAAGTGGGAAGCAGCCAGACAACACTGCTGGAGAGGTGTGTTAGAAAAGCAGTTTCCTACGCAGCACTAGGGATGAAGCAGGTTGGACAGCCAGGCTGCCGGCGGGGTCAGTGTTATAAATAATTCTTGTTCACCCCATCTCCATTCCCAGGGCTCCTCCTGGGGCTGCAGCCCTAGAACCAGCTGACTTGGTTGGATTTGACTCCGGTGAAGCACATATTGTTGGAGCAGCCCCCGCCGTAGGTGGGGGGGCAGGCTGAGCACGGCCGCCCCACCTTGTAGGGCGCTTCTCCCAGCCAGTTGCCCCTAAAAAGAGAGGAGGAAGTCACCTCTGAGCATCATCACCTCACTGCCTGGCAGGGGGAGGGAGGATGGCACAGGGGGCTCTCCCCCAGTCACTTACTTGATGGCGTAGTTGCAGACGAGGAGGGTGGCGTGACGCCACGTGCTGCCCCACACCCGCACGTTGGCACAGGTGCCCAGGGCACAGCCCAGGCGGCTGGAGGTTGCCCACACCATCTGCGCCAGGACAGAGAACAGACACTATTGGTGTCCATCCACCCAGGAATCCCACAGCTGATAGCCCTGTGCAGCTAGTGCAGGGCTCTGTGCCACCAGGGAATCGCATCCCAACTGCCCCAGTCTCTTTGGCTGGATGCTGTTCCATCACAGGCAGTGCTTTGTTACCAGAGGGTGACTTTCCCTCTTCTGCCTGCAGCCTGAACTGCCCTGCAAGGGATTGTCTTGCCAAGCTCACATCCATGAGCAGCAGAGTCTGGGTCACTGCTCCAACTTACCCAAATTAGCTCCTAAACCTCACACTGAATCATGGCCAGCAGCTTATCCTGCACTCAGGGATAGTCAAAAGCTGTTCCTAAAACCTCTACAGGTGGAATTTCTTCTGTAAAAAAAATTGTATATTGCCCTTTTGCAACCCAGAGCATCCTGGAGTATCCCCATGAATGAGCCACCTGGGGATGCAGATGCTCAGGTAAAGGTAGGAGCCACGAAGAGGAGGTAATTAGGAGTTGGCACAGCTCTGCTACCAGGCAGAGAAACAGAGGAGTTTTCCACCTTGTGCTGGCCAGGCTGTTTGGAGATGTGCCAGGGGATGAAGGGGCTGCATTCCCAGGGAGCCAGAGCAGTGAGGTGCTATAAAGCTGCTCCATCAGAGAAGAAGATTCATGCTCAGCAAAAGTACAAAGCGGCTTTTTCTTCCTCTTCACCACCTTTAAGCTGCCAGAGGTGCAGTGAGGAGAAAAAGGCCAAAGGAGGGGGGGAAAAGCTTTTTTAAAAAATGGAAACCTCATTATCAACTGGCCAGAAGGTCCCAGTTGCTCCTCAGCGGGTTGTGAGCCCCTGAGACCTTCCTGCAACAGCCCAAATGCTGGAAAGGCCCAGGGTGGGAGGGCATCGCCTTCCAGCAGACACACTGCCAGCTGCCAGGACCGCTGCCTGATCTGAAGCTGCAGCTGCCAGGATTTGACCCTGGATATCAGGGCTGTGAGCTGCACAAGGTCCCCGCTTTGCAGCCGGGTCCCGGGGGCTGCAGTGCTCACCTGCGTGTAGTGGCTGCAGACGGAGCCGCTGCACTTGGAGGGGCAGCGGGGGTTGCACTCGCGGGGGTGGGGGAAGGAGTAGTGCTGCTTCTCCTGGTGCCAGGATTTCACCATGTCCATGACGGAGCGGAACCTGCAACGGTGCTGCAGGTAAGGTGGATTTCCTCACGAGATCTCCACACCAGAGGTCGTGGTGAAGGAAAGGAAGGGAAAGCTCCACATTGAGGAAGTGGAGGAGAGAAATGGTTTGGAGCCAGGGCCTGTTGGGAGCAAGCATTCTTGGGGAAAAGGGGGTGATGACATCCTTGTGCCAAGCCCACTTGTGCTCAAGGCCAGAAGAGCAGAGGCACCTGAGCACTCAGCCACATGGAGGAGATCCAGGACCATATTCCCTGGTCCATGTGCCTGACAGAGAGAGGAGTAATGGCATACTTCCCAAATGAGCAGCAGGCACCTCTGCTTTGGGCCCTCCATCTTCACCCTGAGGGCCTTAATGTGCCTCTCAGCTCAGTCTCACTCCCCTGCAATGCCAGCTCAGAGCCTCTCTGCTCCTTGACTGAGGGGCTGCTGCTGCTCCTCCTCCAGCACTGTGGGGTGTGAGGTTTCCCAGGAGCTCACTGTGCCTGCAGGACACTCACCTGCCCGACTGGATGGAGAGGTTCTGTCCCACATACTTCATCAGCTCGGGGGGGCCGTGGTCCCACAGGCAGCGCGCAGCCCACGCCTCTGCTGCCCTGGCCAGCCGCTCATCCCACACCTGGCCAGGGGAAAGGGAAAGGGCAGGCAGGAGTTTTGGCTTCCCAGAGAAGGGAAGAGGAGAAACCTACACCCTTGTGCTCAGGGGACTTTCTGAGCACCCATGAGTGCCCAAAAAATACGACTCATGCATCAGGCTAGAAACGCCCAGGGAAGGAAGCACAGCAGCGTGTCCAGGAGCAGTGGACCTCCCCAGCTGCCACCACAGCTCGTGGACACACAACACAGCACAGCAGGGATGCCCTGCAGCACTGCAAGGCCTGTGTGATTCCCTCCAGGAATGAGCTCCTGCAGGAGGTGGAGCTGAGCACAGGGGTGAAACCCTGCAACCCAGCTGCTGCAGCTCACAGCTGTCCCAGCCCTCGGCGCAGCCCTGGCCGCAGACAGACCGGTGAGCACAGCTGGTTCCTTCATGCATTATTTAAAGCTTCCTCACCCATCCTGAAGGCCTTTGGGGAGATGCCTGTGTGAGTTGCTTTGGAAGGCAGGAATTTAGGCCAAGCAAGAAGCAGTGTAGGATGCTCCCGGGCATGTCTGACCTGCTGTGGTACCCAGCAAGCTGGGCTGCTGTGTGCTTCTCCCAGACCGCATCCAGGGACCACCCAGCTGCTCCCTTGGAGCTCTGGTGCCCTTCCTGGGAGCAGAGCAGCATGTGGCACCTCCTGCCCTGAGGGTCCTGCCCTGTGTAGGCTGGAAGTCCCTCCTCTTGGTGGCTCCCCATTTCTCCTCCCTTGAGGGCTGAGTTAGGAGCTTCAAGCAGGATGGACAGAACCTGGGGAAAGCTCTGCCCGGGGGTGACCCTCATCTGGAGGTGCCTGACCTGTCAAGGCTGCACAGCCCCTCTTTGACCCACCCCTGCACCTTTCTTCTCCTGGGAGCTGGCACCACTTGGAACACTCAAAAGGGACCCTGGAGATTGTGATGGGATCATCCCTCACAGATGCAATTGGGGGAGAGGCTCCTACCTGGGCTTTGGGTTGGGACCTGGACTTTTCATGTTTTTAGCCACCTCCCTTCCCCTTCTGCAGCTCAGCTGGATGGATCCTGCCATCCCGCAGCCAGCAAGCTGCCAGATGTCCCAGACACAGGCTCACAGATCCTAAATCTGCCCTCACGGGGAAACATCTCTGTGCTGGGACTCCATCCCTCCTGCACAGAGGCTGCATGGGTTTCCTCTGCCCCTGGGACATAAAACATCCCCCAGGGCACGTGTTCAGCCAGGAATCCAGCCAGCACCCTGATGTCCCTGCTAGGCTGGAGCTCCCACATCACGGGTGAGCTGTGGACCCCGGACTGCCCTGCCAGAGCCCCACTCACCATATATTCCATATTGGCAGCGGGGGGGGACACCTGCGCCCGCACTTGGTTGTGGTAGTCCAGAATCACACTCATGTCGTGGGGAGAGAGGTATCGCCTCCGCCGGCTCCGGGGCACCCCCTCGCCCCACAGCAGGCCCGCGGCCGTGCCCTCGGGCGGGGACAGCAGCTCGGTGGCGTTGGGCAGCAGGAAGGAGCTGGACAGCTGTGTCACCCAGCAGCCCAAGGCCGTGAGGTACAGGTGCAAGTGGAGCACAGCCATGCCAGCCCGCCCGCTGGGATCAGCCGGCAGCTCTCTGCTCCTGCACGGAGTTCTGCGAGGACGAGGGGGCTCGCCGGTCCCTGCTGCTGGTGTGCAGGTCTACGAGAGAAAACAACACAGGCACCACTCAGGATTGCGAACACCGTGCAAGCACCAATTCCCAAAACAAGGTGGAAACCAATTTTCTTTTCTTTTTTTTTTCCCCGTTTCAAAATAAATATTTAAAATTAATCTCCTTAATAACCTTATTTATCAGAGCAAATTCCCCAGGACTGTCAGGGAGATGTCTGGGGAATCGGTTTTCTTGTTTGTTTGTTTAAAAAAAGGATAAAATCAGTAGAAAGTCTCCCCCAGTTTTTCATTTATGGCACGTACCTGTGGCACAGGGGATAGTTAGAAGCAAGCTGAGAATCACTGCAGCTGCCTGCCCTGCAACTTTCCAGGAGTTTGGTGTGTTGAATAAATCCCCAGCACAAGCAGAAATCTCACACAGATAAAGAAACGCACGGCAAGACTTAAAAGCATTGTCGAGAAACCCTAATGAGTCTTTTATCTCGGGAAAAGAGACAGAGCCACTGCAAAAGCAGAGCATTTTATTTTTTTAAAAAAAGGAGAACGCCGGAATATCCCCTCATCCATCAGCCGACGCACCTCCTAGCATCCCTGCCAGCCCTTCCCGGAGCGGAGAGAGGATGTTCCCCCGACTACGTACCGTGAGGATGAGCCAGGAGCAGCGGAGCCCGGCGGCGGCAGGCGGTGGGATTGACCTCCGGGAACAACCTGCCGGGGCAGATGCGAGAGGCTCGGCTCAGCCCCGGCGGGCAGCCCGCTGCGGCCGCTGACGCACGAGCTGCATCTTAACTCTTCCCCCGGGGAATGTCCTGAAGTTTGGAAAGAGCCCTGCCAGGAGATTTATAGGCTGGTGGATGCCTCCGCGCACACAGGCTCACGCAGGCACACGGAGCCCCGCACGGGGCCGGGGGGAGCGGGCAGAGCACGGCTCGGTGCCTCGGCGGGCAGGGGGGCTGCTCCTCGCTGCTGGCTGGGGTTTGATCAGACTGCCTCTCAAAGTCACCTCTTGCCTGCTCATTCCCCAGCTGGGATCTTGCTGGAAGCGGTGGACAGAGAAGTGAATCCAGGTCAGTGAGGGATGCAGAGGGGGTTTTGCCTCCCAAGGCAATGGCAGGGCTGGCACTCGCCAGGAGCCCCAGGGCCACCCCACTTTGGTGCAAGCTGAGCAGGCGGCTGAGATGTCCCTTTAGAGGGGACCTAGTGGCCACACGTGTCCCTGGGCCAGCAGCTCTCCCCATTACAGATGAAGCCACTTGCTGGGCTGGGCACTGCCACCTGTGTGTAACCCAAGGACTGGGGTTTGTCACAGCCCACAGGGACTCTGCCCATGGCACCACCACTGACCTGGGCTGGCAGCGCCCAACCAGGGTTATTTCAGGGGAAAACAGTGCCTGTGCTCCCTGCACTGTGTCCATGTGTCTGTCCCCAGGGAGGGGAAATGGCTGTAGCGTCTGAAAGCCATATCCTGCAGCATCAAGTGTGTTTCCCTACAACATCCCACACAGCCACGATGCCAGGGGACAGCTGAGTTATTGCAGGTCACAGAGACACCTGGCCAGCTGGAGGGGCTGCTTGCAAGGCCTGTCACATCCTCCTCCCACCTTGCTCAGAGCCAGCACGGGTGGCCACGTGTGAGCTGCAGCAAGGCTCGCTGCTGCCATCCCCCCATGCCAGGTAAGCAAAGTGCTGGTCCTCCTGTGCCTCACCAGCTTTGGGTTCACCACAGGTGGGTTTGGAGCCAGGATTTGGCTCTTCAGTTGCATGAAGAGGAGCACCAAGGCCAAACTCCCACTCTTGAGCTGGCAAGGGGCACAGAGATGGAGTGCAGGGTAGAGAAGGCAGTCCCACAACAGCAGCAGCAGGCCACTGCTTCTCATCCCCACAGCTTTGACTGGGACAAGAACTGAGGACCCCAGACCCATAACTCCTGCCTGTGTGGGGACTGACAGCATGTCCCAGAGCCTGGCTGGCTGCACACAGCTGCCCCAGAGACCTGCTGTGCAGCAGAAGCTGACCAGGAGCTCAGGGAGGAGCAGACCTGAGCATGGAGCAGGAATGATGCCCAGGTGCTGAGCTGCTGTGCTGTATCAATACAGCCTCACCCTGCTGGGAGCCTCTGACAAAAGAGACCCCTTTGTCTATTTTTCCTGGCATCCTCTCTCTCATAAAGCAACTCAAGATGCTGTGGGCCCTGGGGAGCTGCTGAGACGTGCCAGAGGGGTATTTCCATCCATTCCCCACCCAGCAGGTGGGATGATGGTTGTGCCAGCAAGGAGACAGGGAAAATGCAGCTGAGGCATCTCTGGCACCGCTGCAGCACTGCAGGAGGGGATCCCTCGGTGCAGAGAGCAGCAGCACCCCGTGAACCAGCAGGGCTGGGTATCCTGTGGGGGCTGTGCTGTGCTGTGGATGGCACTGGGCATGCCGGGGTGTCAGGGTGGCCCCCAGAGCCCTCTGACTTGCCAGGCTGCCGGATGTAGGGGTCTAACCAGCTCAGCTTCACCTTCCAGCACCAGATCACCCCAAAACACCAACCATCTCTCTGCTGGTGCTGGGCAAAGTGCCATCCCCAGTTTGCCAGTCCTGCAGATACCCCTATTTCATGGTCATCTGTGCAGACAGGAGTGTCAGCTGCAGGGGCCAGCAGCAGGACAACGCTTCGTGCTGCAACCAGGGTGGCAGGCACTGGTGCTGCCTCCCTCCACTCAACCCCAGATATCAAATCTCTCATTAGTGAGGCTGGTAAGGGCAGTTTCATTCCCAGCAGATTAAAAAGGCAGATGGGGACATGTAGCAGTGATCTTAACTGGGCAGACTCAGAGGTGCAGCTGCTGCCAAGTGCACACTGAGGTAGGAAGGGCACTGGGGCTGTGTTGTGGAGAGGGTGGTTTTTAATGATCTATTATTTCACAAAAGACAGAGCCCTGATAAGCAAATGCTCATCCAGCACTGTGAACCTCAAAGCTTTTAATTTGGGAAGGGGTTTTTTTGAGTTTTTGTCTTCCTGGGGCTCAGGGAGAGTGAACCCACCGCAGCTCCCTCTGCCACGCAGCAGCTGAGCCTCTGCGCGGAGGCAAGGCGAGGGTTTTGTCTTGGGTGCAGATTGAAAGCACTGCTTAATCAGCACTCCGCGAGACAATCCAAATTCCAGGAACTGGAAGGGGTTTGTGTCCCTGCCAGGCGTAATATCCTGCAGCCCAGACTGGCCCGGCTGCCAAAGCACACGGTATCTGCAGCGAGGACCTCGCTGGGAGCCAAGAAGCACACGCACTCGGCTGGATACAGCAGCAGCCAGCAAATTCCCATTTTAATGAGCATCGGGGAGAACAAAAAAGATAAATCACTGGGTTCAAGCACTCTCTTGGCAGGGACACCTTCTGATGCTTTTATGACCAACAGACAGCAGCTCGCTCCAGAATAAGACATAATGGGACTTGCAGGATTTCTCTGTCATGTTTATTTCTCCCATCTGTTGGCTTTGGGCATCACCCATCACCCACATTCCAAGGTGGCAGACGGTGACATGAGCCCATATAGGACTGAGCAGGACTGTGCCCTTTGCTGAGGGTCAGGATCTGCTGTGGTTCCTGAGTGTCCTGAAGCCTGGAGCAGGGTGATGTGGATTTCCATAGCAGGAGCCTTCTCTTTACTGGGGTAAAATAAAATGAAACCAAGGTCCTGTCTGAATGAAACTTTCCCCGGGCAATGCACAAACTCTGTTGCTCCAGTAAAATATTCCCCTCCTATCAACTGACAGAAAGGCTCATTTTCCATCTTTGCTGAAAGGTGTTCCTTTCCCCCAGTCCCACCCCAAAACACCAACAAAAGCTCCAGCTACCTTGGTGCCCACCCTGGCATGGAAGAAAAGTGGAGTTTTTGATGGATTTTCGCATTTCTGCAGCCCTGTAGAGATCCAGCATATCCAGAGCTTGGTTCCTCCTAACACACTATGAAGGGAGATCTTCCCTCTGACTTGGAGGCTGGAAGATTTGACCTCCATGTCTTGTGACTTGAGTAAACCCAGGCTGAGCTCCTGCATGTTCCTTTGTGATCTCCCAAGAGTGAAACATACGTTGAAGTGTAACACAACTGAGATCAGTCCTGAAGTGACTCCAAAGTCATCCTTCTTTCTATTTAAGAACGATTCCTTGTAAATGCTGAATCCCTTTCTGAGCTAAGCGGAACCTCAGAGGAAGAGCTACTGGAAAAGTCAAATCTCACACTGAAGAGGTGACCATGAACAGGGACAGGGTTCTTCTGGAGCCTTTCATACAATGCCCAGCACATGCACTTGCTTCAGGTGCAATGTCCTCTCATAACCCACAGTTTCTGCATGTGTATTTCCTAAGGTGAAAAAAACCTTTCCCATTTTATATATAGTGATGGTGTAGGGAGCCAGCAGTCGAGAGTGTGGGCAGGAGCCTGCACGTGTGGGTCTGACCACCCAGGCTGGGCTCAGCAGGGCAGCACAGAGCAGCCTCGCCCTCAGTCTGGCTCCTCACCCCTCTCCAAAAGAGACCTGGGTGCTGCAATTAGCTCCTTTTAGTGGTGCAGCTGGCCAGGACTAATGCTTTTGAGTCCTGAAGTAAAACCACTTGTTTTGGGGTATTAACTAAGGTGTCCCTCAAGGCTGATATGATCCTCCATGAACTCCTTGGTGAAGAGGTGGGTGTCAGCCCCCCACCTCTCCCCACAGCACCTGTGGCACTGTCAGAGCTGTGGCCCCACCATCAGCCTGCAAGGAAACTCTGAAGGCCAATGGCTCCAGCCAGCACCAAGATATATTTGGAGCCTTTGAAAGGTGAGAAATTTTTCCACCAGCTCTAGAAATAAACATCTCTGAAGTCAAGCTCTGCGGACAGTAGTTGCTCGCAAAGGTATTTTTTTTTTCAGTAACTGGGCTAAGTTTAGAAATTCACTTAAATACCATGGAAGCTCCTCTCAGCACAATTTGGAAGATAGTTAATTTGCTGCTTGCTAACAAATGGTTGTTTAGCTCGGCGCTGTGGGTGCGCACTGCCAAGGGGAGCAGAAACTCACAGCTCAGTGGGAAGAGAGACCCATCACACCACAAGTCAGCTGAGACCGAGATAGACCCAAACCTTGGAGCTGAACATCAGCTGTGACCTCCTCACTAACCCAGGCTGGGTCCCAGGACCCACAGCAGTGCTGTGCCCACCACTCCATCCCCATGGCACACCCACAGCTCGCCCACGCAGGTGCAGCCCACATCCAGCTGTGCCCACGGACACGTGCCAGAACCAGCAGCCCTGGAAACATGCTGCTGGTGGGGTTTTTACTGTGCTCCTGCCTGCTCTCTGCATGATTGGCTTCCAGGCTCAGTGGTGGGAAACCCATTGCTCACACCCAGGAGTCCTGGTGGGAATTTCCCATCTCACCAGCCAGCACAGAATTAATCATCTGGGGTGAGCTGAGATCACGTCTTTCCTCATCATCTGACACAGTAAGTGCCACCTGGGTACTGGCTGGGAGTGCTGTGGCTCCAGCAAAGGGCTGGGTCAGCTGCTGGATAGGGGCTAGTGGATCCCAGCCCTGAAAGCCCAGACCCAGTGAAGTGAAGTCAGGACACCCTGGCAGCCTCACCATATAATTTTCTTGCTTGGACGGGGGTGTGCCACAGCTTGACTGCAGCCCCTGTGTATTCACTCCATTCCCTTTTTTTCCAAGACCAAAATTAAGATAGAAACTGAGCACCTGGCACTGGTTCACAGGCAGGTTTTTCGTGGCTGCACAGGGAGGTCTTGTTCCCAGTGCTCCTTTTCTTGGGGTGGCCCCACTGCTCACATGGCAGCACCTCCACGGGGGCACCAGCAAACACCCTCCGACCATCCCACCAGTGCAAGGTTCATTGTCTCCAGCTGAAAAATGTTTTCGCTGTAGAAGAACGCTGCCAGTGTTTGTTTGTTTGGCTCAGATTAAATAACAGTGGGGCTAAAAGAGATGCTGCTTTTCCTCCCTGGCTCTGAAGCAAGAGGGCGATGTTTGCAGTAGCTTTTTATGCCTCGGGATGTTGGATGTTGTTACTTCTCCCCGGGGTCTGCCTGGGGCATGTCCAGCAGGGAGTAGGTGCAGCTTAGGTGTGTGATGATCATTCAGAGCCTGGGGGGATTTAAAGCAGGCTCTGGTGAGCGCAGGAAGATGGTGCAGAAGGAAAGACAGAGCACAGGAGCTCTCAGGGACGTCCGGAGGTGGTGGAGGGGCTTTGGGCAGGAAGGACATGCCTACAGAGGCTCTGGGTGTATTAACATTTCTTCACAAGACTGAGAAACAGCAGCAGTTCTGCTCTCCCCAGCAGTGCTGAAGCAGAGTGAGCACCTGACAGGTGAGACGGGGGTGAAATCCAGAAGCTTTTGGTCTCGTGAGTGACTCTGAGCAAACCACTTACCGTACATATTTCTCTGCCCATGCTCTCCCATCTTGATTGATCACATCTACCAGAGGTCTCTGAGGGCTGCCTGGGACCTGTCCTGCATCAGAGCCAGTCCTGCCCTTCCAGGTGAGCAGGGCAGGACTATGCAGGATTTCTGTGACATTTGCCAGTTCCTGGCATTGAAGCTGAAAGGAGCGTCTGATATTTTTCCTCACTTTTAAAATCTCTTGCTGTACCTGCACATCTTGAGGCTTCCTGACTTCTGCCTGCAGAAAGTGAGAAGTTTGATGGACATTTTGTATTTCCCCTCCGCTCTCATAAAGATGTACTGTGAATCTTTGCCAAGAAATCTCCCTTTTCTCATGGGACTTCCAAGCTTTCCCACATCCAGATGGCTGGATCCAAGCCACCAGATTTCTCTCTGCCTAGACATGAAATCTCTCAGGTTCAACCATGGAGGCTGAGAAGTTTGCAAGAACCACTTTGCTCAAAGCAGGAAAAAATGTGGAAAGGCAGAAACTGAGACTCTTGGGATGCTCTGAACACACCCAAAGTGGGAGCGATTCTCTCTACATCTCAGAAGGGAGACAGTTCTCGGGGTATCTCCTCCCTGACCAGGGGACATGCTGACACGTGAGTCCCAGAAAATCCTGCAAGTGGAACACCTCGTCCGAAGAAAACTGGTCTGAGGTTGGTCTGAGTGCTGGCAGCTCCACTGTCCGTGCACCCAGCCCTGGAAGGACAGAAAGAGCGGGAGGGGCGGTTCCTGCAGCTCGCTGGCATCTCCGTCCATCACTCAGGCTGTGTCCACACGGTGACACAGAGGTCTGACAGTGGCTTGCGCTGACACATCCTCGTTAGCCTGACCTTGCCTGTGAGCCACGGGCAGCGGGGAGGGAAGAGCAGCGGAGCTGGGCACACCCCAGTGCCAGGAGCACGCATCCCACAGGGACCTGGGTGTGTGGTGGCCCATGAGGACCAGGGCTGATAAGGTTCCTGCTGTCTCATCCTGCACAGGCGAGCGTGGCACAACGCAGCCCTCACGGCTGTGCTGGTGCCAGCCCCGCAGGGGCACTGGCGCGGTTCTGCCCCGGCTGCTGCCCTTGTGCTGCTGCTGAGCCGATCCTGCCGGGGCTCTCGGGCCCCTCCTGTGCCTCCCCTGCCTGGAAACCAGGGGAGGTGAGAGCCGTGTGCGAGTACAGTGCCCCCAGCACTGGGAGGGGACACCCCCAGAGCATCCTCCCAGCCCGTGTCCCTCAAAGGCACCCCCAGGGCTTTGCACTTTCCCGGCTGGACCCCGTTACAGCCCCCGCACTTCCTTTGGTGTTTTAAACATCCAGCAGAGGGTTTCTGGCCGAGAGAAAAGGAGGGTGGCTTTGCCCAGGGGCCGTGTCTGAGCAGTGAGGGTGCTGGGTCAGGTTTGGGCAGGGGGTGAGGAATTAGCCTAGCCCCATCCACCTGCATTCGTCTCATCTGGTGCTCAGCTGTTCCTACTTTTCCCCTTCCCTTTTTCTTATTTAAGCTGCATTTTCATGCTGTGCTGATCAGCAAGAGGAAGCTTGGGAGCGTTGGTGGGTGGTTTGGTGGCTGTGTGTCTGCATTTCCCCCTCCACTGCCTGCTGCAGCACAGACATCACGGGCAGAGTGGTCCAGCAAAGGCCTCTTTCCAAAACAAACACCCTGAGTCCCCCTGCCATGGGTTGGTGGGATGTCAGAAGCTAGAACTTGATAAATTCATGGAAGGATTACGTGATGGTGTCTCCTGGAATAGGTGATTTACAATGTTCATGGTTTGACCTGCAGCAGCAGGTGGGAGATACAAGGTGCTCTGTGAGCAGCTGCTGCCCATCTGGAGGAACTGGCATGAATGAAGTGGTTATAAAGCTACAGCAGCAGTGCTGGGAGCAGGACTGGTCTTCTCCCCAGACAAGAAAGGGATTTTCCCCTCTGCCTGCTCCAGTGATGGAAAGGATGAGGTGTCTGCAGGAGTTCATGGGCCGTGCTGAGGGGAAGGCCTCCAGGTCTGCTGGCCGCAGTGTTTTGTGTCTGCCCACCTCCTGCAGCGGTTCAGTAAATCAACAAGGCTCCCCTCTGTGCCTGCCAAAACCCCTCCAGCTGTCTCTCACAGATGACCGTTGAGGTGATGAGGGGGGATAATTGCCTCTGACAAATATTTACCTGTTTCTCTGGGTTTACAGAAACCTCGCTCCAGCCCCAGCTTTGAAGTGCAGTTCAAAGCCCCAGCAATGCTGACGTCTTGGGAGGAGTGAGCTCTCCCCAGCAAAAACGCTGCTCTGCAAGGAGGGGAACTGCATCCTCCTCCTCCTCCTCCTTGGGCACCAGCTGCAGTGCTGGCATTTTCCATCACCTCATGGGGTCCTGCTCATCTTCCCACCCCACAGCAAGACCTGCTTTGCCAATTGTTTGGGGTCTATATTAAATAATCAGTCCAAAGAAAGGCCTTGTTTCAGCAAAGAGGCAGAACATGCTACTCATGTATTTTTGTTCCTAACCTCTCGTGGTGTCAACAGAGATTGGGCTGAGTTGCACATCTGTGGTGGGCTTATATTTAAAAAAAAAATCTTGTTTGAACTGTACAAATAAACACTTGTGAAAAGAATCCTGTTTCTTTAAGTGAAGTTGGTAAATGCTCTGCTTTAGTTAAAGCACTAGGATTTGGCTTTAATTTTATTTTTCACCAGAATTAAAGCCAGAGGAGGAAAAAAAAGTTGTTTATTCTCAGAACAGGTAGAGTCCAGGCAGGAGGAGCACAACATTCCTCATCTGCCTCCTCCTCCTCCTTGGGCTGTTGGTGACAGGGGCAGGTCTCTGTGCACTGCTGACCACCCCCCACACCTTCCTTCCACTTGGCAAGGTGCAGGCTGAGTTGCTGTGTTTTGGGGGATGCCGTGTGCCTGGCAGACCGGGATGTGTTTCCTTGGTGAAAGCTACGAGCAGCCAGTCTGGTCCACCTCACTGCAAAACTGGGCCAGACCGTAAGGAACCAGTAATGGTCCTGACACTAAAGTGCCATGAGATGCCTTGGGGAAGGTACAGAAGCTCAGGAACAAACACTTCAGGCTTAATCTGATGTTTGGGAGCATTTAACCCCAGCAGAAGTTCTTCTGTTCCCAGGGCTCCAAAACTCCTGCAGATGATAAAGGGAAGAGTCCTGGACTGCAAAAAGTGTGAAAAACTGGAGTCTGGGCACCAGAACAGCTCTGGGCTTCTTCTTGAGGCAAATTAGTTCCTTCCCTGCCCTAACCCTGAGGATGGCTGACCTGGGCATTGCCCAGCACCCTCACACTGACACATCCTCTCACCTCAGAGCCTTTCTGCCTGTCTTGTGGCATGGATGCTATCCTTGGTTGATGACAGTGACAACAAATTCCACAGCCTGGGGCATCCTGGTTTCTTCTGTCAGAGGTTGAGATGTGGGCAGCCCTGTGGTGAAAGAGCATGGCAAGGCTAGCAGAGATGATGACCTCACTGAACACAGGGAATGAATGCATAGGTAAAAAACGGAACAAATAATTTCCAAAAATAGTAATTTATAATACTGGGCATCCAAATTAAGCCTGTGAGAGAATTGAGTGCACTGGCTCTTCAGCACATCCTTTGAACATCTTTGTAATTATTATTATTTTATCTGCAGAGCATTTCAGTGGTCATTGTGGTCAGGAAAAACCCAAATCACATTTCCAGCCAACACTTTTATCATTATCCAAGCCAGTAAAGCACAGATTAAATATTATGTATGTATATATTTTAGATTTCTACTTAAATATTTGTAATTATATATTGGACTGAAATAGCTCATGTTTTGTGGTTGCCTGTACCTGGTATCCAGTCAAGAAACCAGGACTGTGACCTGTGATCCTGCAACTAATCAACACAAAGTCACTTCCAAATTTTACACTCTGATTCTTTCCTGCAAATATATGAGCTAAAAATGTGCCAGTGAAGTCTGAAAAGTTCATATTTCTGGATTTGAATTAATAAGCACAGACCATTTCCTTCCCATATTTGATCGGTTGCAATAAATGGTAGTTTCTTAATCTAAAAATAAAAAAAAAAAGCAATGTCTAGGTAGAGTAGCTCAAGGGCCACCCAGCAAACAGTTTCATGGAAATTGTCATTGAGTTTTGTGTGATCTTTAATCTGTGCTTGATAATCCTTATAGAAAGGGAATAAATGGGAACAACAAAAAATACTTTTAGTGCATGGCTAACAGGAGGGTTAATTGGTCTGGGCAGGAGTTAATTCCCAGTAACTGCTGCTGGGAGAGCACTGCAGGGAAAAACCCACTCAGCAGCTACCCCTGAAAGACAACACATTGAGAATCAAAGTAATTCAAATGCACAGGTGTGGGCGTGGGGAGGTTCTTTGGCAAACATGGAAGGTGTGAATTATACACTGTGGAAAAAAGGGGAATATTTCATCAAGGAGCTGCAAGTGCGGCCACCATAGCTGTCCAAGGAAGTCAGGTAATTAGAGGTGAACATGAGTAATTAAGACCATTTTATGCCCAAGTACATGTACACTTAATCACATGAATGATATATTTTTTTCTCATGTAATCTCATCCCCACATCATCTGCTAATGGGCTCCTTAATCTGTCTTCTAGGCAGAGTAGCTATTTTACATCTTTGTGAACTGTGCTTATTTTTAAGCTCTTCAGACCATTATCACAGCCCTCTGCAACCTCACTATTTTCTCTGAAAGAAATTTAGGACAGAGAAAAACAGAATCTCTCCCATGTTCTGCTCACGGTGTGGGGACACAGAGTCTAAGGGCCTATGGCTGGGGAAGGAGCTTGTCAGAGCCACAAATTAAACTCAGCTCCTCATACTCGTCACAAGACCATTCTCTCTTGTAAATCAAACCCTGTCATCAGTCTGCTCTGCTGTGATTTGGCTGTACCAAACAAGAAATGTAAATATTTTGTAGCAAGAGGTATTAATTTTTAGCGTTAATAAAGTTTGCACCACTGAAAACTGAATTGGTTCTTTCTTATGCTTTTCCCCATATACCAAAATATTTTGGTCTTTGGATGTAACCACCAAACATGCTGCAAATTCCCTACAGCTCAGATCATACCCTTCCTATTCACTTGAGGAGAGTTGGGGGGAAAATGTGTGACCTGCAGAGGTTTTTAGGCTGGGTCCAGCCGGGTTCAGTCTGTCTAAATTCCCTGGGGTTAATTTCCACACCATTCTTTAAAATTCTTGGTGTTTCAAGATAGGGAAAGACCTTTCCTATTTATTTGGGCAGCCACACAGGTGGTGAGTTACCAACATTTCCCTTCTGTTTCCCAACTCAGCATCTCCACTGTAAACAACACATCAGCTGCTCACAGGTTCTGCCTGGACCGATGGCAAGTCTGGGGAAGAGCACCCCTTCCATCAGAGATGGGCAGAAAAGTTCCAGGCCAGCCTGAGAGAAAGGCTGCTACGCCTCCACCCTGGGCTGCATTTCAAAGGCATCACTGACACAAGGGAACAAAGCACAATATTATTTTTTTAATCTTTTTTCCTAAGCCGGCAGTGAATAGAGAAGGCTGCGGAGCTCAAAGCGCTGAGGTTGATGGACAGCGTCTCAGCAAAGGGCCAAAACTATCTTAACTTCAAGCTTAAACTCCCATTAGGCAAAGAAAATACAGCCCAAATTATGCTTATGTAGCACCTCTCATGCAAACATCCCAGGACACTCCAGGATCAAACTCAAACACAATCAATCATGGAGATGTGAGCAGTGCTCACCAAGGAAAACAGAGAGCAGGGGAGGCTCGGCAGGAATGAGCGGCACGGCTGCCACGAGCACCTGGCTCCCCCAGGGAAGGGCTGGGGGCTGCCAGGGCCCCCGGGCAGGCAGGGGTGGGTAAGCAGGTGCTGGTAGGCTGTGGGAATTGCTGAGAGGCAGGAGGATGAGCTGGGAAGACAGGAGGTCTCCCAGATCCACATGAGTTGTTACTGCTGGGGTAACTCATCCCCACCGAGTGTGTGGGCACAGGCTGGTGGCTCTGCCAGTCCCCACAGGCTGGGGTGCTTGGATGGGCACCCACCACCTGCACACTTTCCCTCTGGGCTTGACTGGGCTGTGAGAACCCACCTTACCCCAAACACGAGTCAGAGAAGAATCATTGCCTGAGTTTGGTAAAAAAAAATTTGTTATTTTCTCTCCTTCTCTTCACGGCATCCTTCCTTGGTTGCAACACGGAGCAGTGAACCCAGAAATCTGATAAAATAAAGTGATTCCTATTTAGCACAGTCAAGAGCCTTAGTTTGACTGTTTGAGCTGAGATTTCAATTCAAATATCTTGGTCCTGTTCCACAGCAAACCCCCCAACCTTTGCCAATTTCTTTTTAAGTGTCAGGACACTCCCTGGCTGGGGCACTCACGACTATTGAATATCCTGCAGAGCTTTGTCAAAGGGCTGAAGAATTAAACTCCAGAAACTCATCCTGTGATGGCTTTAAGGCATAATCAGCTTTTCAGTAACAATCTTGCCACTTTCTAGCCTGTCATATTTTTAAGTGATCAGAAGGAAGAACTTGTGAGCAGGGGTCTCGTGACATTGAGGAGTGAGGCTGTGACCCCACTGCAGCATCATTTTCTCAGCATTGAGGTGACATCAGATCACAGTGCAGCACCTGAGCAAAATGCCACTGTCTTGCAAGAAGGTCTGAATTTCTCCCCAGCTAATTTTAAGCATGCAAATGAAAAGAACAGTTGCCCTGGGCTCCTGGAAAGGGCTGCTAAGGCTGTCTTTCCACTGACTACATTGAATCTGGGGTGTCTGCTTCCAGATGAGGAGCCTCAGTTCTGCAGAAGGTATCCATACCGTAGTCTCACATCGAGACAGGCTTCTTTGCACTCAGAATGATTAGCAGATAATTAACAGAATCACCAAAACAAGTAAAAATTCTAAGCAACTTAATTCTTTAAAATAATTAATAGCTCTGAGTGTCATTGTTCTTGCTCTAATTAATAGTGAAACACTTGATACCATATGAACTCTATGAACAGGAATGATTTACCCCAAACCTGCTGCAGCTCATGAGTGAGGATGCTTTTTTCAGCTCTGTTGGATCTTATTTCAAATCTCTGCTCAGGCAGCTGGGATCTCCCCATTATCTGTCCAAGTAAGTGTCCTGAGCTCTGGGTGACTGGGCATGCAGGGACAAGGCTTATCAACCATTCTTCAGCTTTGAAAGTTGTTCTACAGCCCCTAATGACTCTGTCCCTGAGGATTTTAGAGGCAAAATGGGATTTCTCAAAGAGAAGCAATTTGTTGGAGGCCTTGGTTCAAATTAAACCAGAAAAAAAATTACCCCCAAACCAGTTTTTAAAATCAAATAGTCTGAAAGATTTCAGCTTGAGTCAGGCAGGGATTTGGTGAGGTTAAGAAAAAAGTTAAGACAAAAACTACGTCTGCTGTACCTGACAATTAACTCAGTTTAGTATGATTTATACCTGGTCACAGCTTGACCAGGTATCCATGAGAGCTTTTTAGGAATCTTCTGCAACTCCCATAGAACAAACCTTAGTCCGTGTTTATGAATAAAAGCTTTTTCTGCTGTTTTAAAAGACCTAAATTCTGGTTCTCTGATTCTTTACAGAAGTATGGCAGTGAGCTCCTCAGAAGGTCTACTGGCCTTGGCTTGGTGCTCATGGCAGCAAATCCATGGCCTGAGAGTGGAGATTTTCTCTAAATCTGCAGAACACCTGGACCCAGCCGAGCATTGCTCACTGCACTCGCGAGAATCCGTGATTTACAGAGATAATCCTCAGACATTTCAAGCTGGGCTGAGGATAGACACATTTCCAGCCCATGCCATGGACTGCATTCATCTGGAACAGGTGCCAGGCTTACGAAATCCCCCTGCGTGTGGCAGACACCACAGCACGCTTCATTAGCAGCCAGCCGAGCAGCTCCCACCTCCAGCACTGCAAACAGTCTGGGGATCACAGGCCCAAACCTGGGAAGCAGAGGAGGCGAGGTTTCAAAGGCACAGGGGATTTAGGCAGACAATGCCGGACTCTGTGGAACCTGCTCCCAGCCCCTCTTATCCTCCTCGCTCGTTTGAGTGAGCGCAGCTGCCTGTCGTCTCTAATTCGGGGTGCACTGCTGGGGCTGGGAGCGCTAGACGTGGCCGTGGCAGTCTTATTAAAAACAACAGCTAAGAAATTGCCAAATGCCATTTACCCTGGATAACCTCCTTAGCCAAAAGCCTCCGTATCTGCTGGGGCTGCTTTGATGTGTTGTTCTGCTCTCTCAGCCCAGATGTTGTCATAGATTTGCTGACGATGACGGCAAAGCTTTGAAACGCTCTCTGGCAAGAAATACTTTCCCATCCTGTCTCAGATAGGGTCTGCTTCCCTCCCCCCTCCCCCCCACTCTCACATTTTTCTTACTGAGGCCATTGGGATGAATAGAGGCTCTTTGTTCATTGAGCCATTTCTCTTCTTGCTGATGCTTTTTTTATATTTTAAAAACTAAGCTGAAATGACAGCAGCAGCTGTTCAGTAGATGAAATAGGTCTCAAATACCACAGTGACGGCCAGTGTTTGGACACCACTTTCAGCCATAAACATGGATAGTGAAAAGGCGTGGGAGCCTTAACAGCTCCAGAAATACTTTCTCCCTCCCTCTTAAGCCCTAGGAATAATTAAAATAATTCTACTGATTGAGAAAATTCTCAAATTTTCTTATGAATATCATGGTAAGAGCCTCTTTTCAGAGGTACTGGTACCCTACTTAAAAGTAGTGCTTGCTCTTTTATAGGGCAGGAGAAAATAGCCTCAAGTTGTACCAGGGGAGGTTTAGACTGGAGATTAGGGAAAATTTCTTCACCAAAAGTGTTATCAAGCATTGGCAGAGGGTGCTCAAGAAAGTGGACGGGTCACAATCCCTGGAGGGATTTAAAGGATGTGCAGATGTGGCACTTGGGGCCATGGTTTAGTGGAGGGCCAATGCTCTCAGGCACACGGTGTGACTCTCGGGGCTGTCCTGTGCAGGGCTAACAGCTGAACTCAGTGATCCTTGTGGATCCTTCCAACTCAGAATATTCTGTGTTTCTGAGATTCCATGGTTCCACAGCACCAATGCTGCAGCCCACGAGCCCTTGGAGCATCTCTTCTGACACTCTGCTCTGGGAGCATTGTGCGCATCTGGGGAGAGAAACAAAAGCCCATCTGTGTTCTCATTTTGACAGGCAAGGGTGGGAAAAGGATGTTTCTGAGCATGGCTTTATTCCTGCAGTGCGGACACACTGCTGGGTGCCATGGGTGGATCTGTGTGGATGGATCCGTGTTGGTGGATCCTTGTGGATCTGTGTAGATAGATCTGTGTGTGTGTATCTGTGTGGATAGATCTGGATGGATGGATCTGTGGGGATGGATCCATGGTGATGGATCCGTGGGCTTCCACGTGAAACTGTGTAGGTGGACCCATGTGGATGGATCTGTGTAGATCCATGTGCATGGATCTATATGGATAGATCTGTGTGGATGGATCCCTGTGGATAGTTCCATGTGGATGGGTTCTTGTGAATGCATCCATGTGGATCTGTGTGGATGGGCCCATAGATCCATGTGGATGGATCCCTGTGGGTCTGTGTAGATCCGTGTGGATGGATCTGTGTGAATGGATCTTTGCGGATAGATCCCTGTGGACAGATCCGTGTGCATGGATTCCTGTGGATGGGTTCATGTAGATCTCTGCAGGTGTATCTATGCAGACAGATCCCTGTGGATGGATCCCTGTGGATGGACAGATCCCTGTGGGTGGATCCATACGGACAGATCCCTGTGGATGGACAGATCGCTGTGGATGGATCCCTGTGGGTGGATCTATGCAGACAGATCCCCGTGGATGGACAGATCCCTGTGGATGGACAGATCCCTGTGGGTGGATCCCTGTGGATGGATCCCTGTGGACGGACAGATCCCCGTGGATGGACAGATCCCCGTGGATGGACAGATCCCGGTGGATGGACAGATCCCCGGGCGCCCAGCAGGGGGCGCGGCGCGGGCGGTGCGGGCGGTGGCCGCGCGGGGGCGCTGCGCGGGGCGGGGCCGGGCCGG
>VZTJ01001438.1:389914-424749 GCA_013397795.1 Orthonyx spaldingii
GGAGGGGCGGGGGGTCGGTGCCGGGCGGGCGGGGGGCGCCGGCGGAAGGTCTGGAGGCCGGGCAGGGCCCGGGCCGGGGGTCGGTGCTCGGTGCTGGCCGCGTGTGCCGCGCTGGGCCGGGGGTTGGTGCTCCAGATGATAGGATTTCCTGTTCCTGACGCAAAGGTTTTGGAATATCGGGAGTTTCTCGCTCAGTTTTTATTGGAAGGGCGGAAAAAGGGCGGTTTGTTTCCTTCTTAAACTCCCAGGTAATTCCTCGTGTTTGAGTAAACTGATTTCAGTTTTTCTGCCAGCCAGTGGCAGGAGCCGAGGGAATGGCCTGAAGTTGTGTCAGGGGAGGGTTAGGTTGGATATTAGGAAAAGATTCTTCACCCAGAGGGTGGCTGAGCACTGAGCAGGCTCCCCAGGGCAGTGCTCACAGCACCGGGGCTGCCAGAGCTCAAAACGCATTTTGACAACACTCTCAGGCACATGGTGTGACTCGGGGTGCCCTTACAGAGCCGCGCGTTGGACTCCATCATCCTTGTGGGTCCCTTCCAACTCGGCAGATTCTGAGGTTCTGTGATAGTTACTGAGCTCATCTAAAACCCAGTGGAAGAAAATAGGTCTTTTAGCATCTTTTCTGAAAGCTGAGTGGCTGCCATCCTTTTCTAGCACTCAGGCAGTGATCTAACTGGCTTAGTCATTCTATAAAACTAGTTTGAGCATTTTGAAGGAAGCGATGAGCTGGGCCAGAGCACGTGTGCTGTGCCTGCTACAGGTCAGAAAGTAAAACTAAACTTGCTGTTTTCCTCTGTGACTTGGGGAATTTTGGACTTTATTGATTCAAATTTGTCATTTGGTGGCATGTGGGAGAGAAGCTGCTTTTAGTGTGATTGGAAGAGCATTGACAGGAACACTTAGAGAGAAATTGATCTTACAGTAAAAGCATATTTCAGTTCAGTTCTCCCTTTTAAATAGAGGAAGGTGATCTGTACTGACAGTTCCTGAAGCAAGTCTTTTTTCCCTACAGATTACTTGCCTCCTGGTTTGTCAGCACTAACCTTGGTAGCCTTTTTTGCTTTTAAATAAAATGGGTGGTTTATTTTCAATTACTCTTCCATGGTAGCAGCTGTAGTTGCCACACAGACATCACTTCTGTAAAATTAGAGAGAAGGAGGTACTCCTCAAAACCCTTGGCAAGGCCCTGACAGGTTTGTTAGGGTCATAAGGAAGATGCAGAACTCTAGACTGGTTTGGCTTTGCCTTTGATGCTCAGGTGAGGATTAACTGATGACTGTGTCTGGCCATAGCTCAGCCACAGAGCAGAATTCAGCTCTGTTTTCAGACCGGGCTCTGGGTAACAAAGGAGCTGCACAATTCCCCTCTCCCACCAGCTGATAGGAAGCAAGGTCCATTGGAAGGTGCTGATAGGAGAAACAAGATCCTGGACTGTGGCCTCCTTAACTCATTAATAAATACACTTACACGTGCTCCAGTTTAAGATTTGAAAAGAGAACTAGTTACATGATACTCTCTTCTGTTAAACAAGATATAAACACAGTGTCAGCTGCTTTTCGAGATTTTGTGGGCATCACAGCAAAAGCTTTCAGGGCAGAGAGTGGATTCAGAGATGGAAGGATTTGTGTACGCCAAAAGAATGCTCTCATCAATTGAAAGGAGAACAAAGGAAGACACATTGTGCTGCTTCATTTATTTATAAGGACATGAGAGAGGAAAAGCTCCATGGGCTGATTAGGGGAAAGAGCCAGCCCTTCTGGCTGTCTCAAGAGGTTGAGGTTGTGAAAGGCTTTGTAAGCAAGGATAATTGAGATGGTGGAGGAATCAGAGAAGGGGTTACTGTGGTCAGGGTGGCAAGCTAAAAATACATTCTTTGCAGCTGCATTTTGAGTAGGGCAGAGTCAGGCTGGTTTGTAGGGTAAAAGCGACTGCAAAACTGAACTGCAGGTCTGCTGCAATGGAGGAGGGCTCTGTGTCCCGGGGAATGCTGCCTTGGGAAGAAGTACCTGGCTGGGGAGGTATTCAGGTGTTGGGCTTGAGGGAAGTACTGGGCAGAGGGTGAAGATTTAGCTAAGCTTCACTTTGAGAGGAGGGCACAAGTGTCTCGTTTAAATGGTTCTGAGCACTGACCTTGAGCACTTATTCCACTGCTGTGACGTTTCACACGTGCTCGTGTCTCCTTTGCCTTTCCCCTGGCAGATACTTCGTGAAGGTGGCCTGGGCTTGGACACTGTGGCTGCTGCTGCCCTTCATGGCCCTCACCACGTACGAGCTGGCCCGGAGCAAGTTCCTGCACGGCCGCACCAAGAGCGTGCTGCTGGTGCTGCGGCGCCTGAGCGCGCTGCTGGTGGGCACGGCCGTGTGGTTCCTGTGCACAGAGCTCTTCCAGTACGTGGAGAACCTCACTGGGGAGTGCTCCATCCAGGCCAAACCCGGCTCCATCCCGGCCAAACCCGGCCAGCCCCCCCGGCTCTACGCCTCCAAGCGCGAGTGCCACCAGGACAGCGGCGTCTGGAACGGCTTTGACATCTCGGGGCACTGCTTCCTGCTCTCCTACTGTGCCATGATCATCCTGGAGGAGGTGGCTGTGCTGGAAGCGCTGTCCATAGACCACAACTCCAAGCTGCGTGTGGTGGTCAATGTCCTGTTTGTTTCCTTGTGTGTCCTCACCATGATCTGGGTGTTCATGTTCCTCTGCACTGCCCTGTATTTCCATGACTTCAGCCAGAAGCTTCTCGGTGTGCTGATAGGTCTGTCAGCTTGGTATGGGACATACAGATTTTGGTACTTAAAGCCCTTTTCTCCTGGACTACCTCTTCCAAATATGTCTTTGAGTTCAAAGAAATACAGCTATAGCAGATAAAATAAGGTTTGAAATGTTTTGGATTTTGCTTTCGGGACTACAGTAGTTGAATGTAGGAATGGTTATGGTATTTCCACTGTAAGGAACAAGGTGATGGGTTGGAGGAAACCAAATCTGTACTAGCCACTGCCTGGCAGGTGGGAATGAGCTTCTTCCCTGGGAGAAGGAAAAAAAATGGTGTTGGAAGAGGTCTGCTCTTGTTTAGGAGCTGACAACTGGTATTGTCAGCAAAGAAATCAGAAGCTGAATCTGTTTCTCTTACTAATAAACAGAGAAGCAGACCCAGGGCTAAAAGAGGCTTTTGATCTTAAGGAGCGTGGTTTATCTCAGTTAATTCTCCCTCTTCCTTTTTGAATTATGTCAAGGTATTGTGGATGATCCAAACCTCATGGTTTTTTTAATGTTCCTATTTGTACTGCCTTATGGGAAAGCTCTAATAATCACAGTGCTGCTAAGCATTGCAAAAATACCAATTCTTGTGAAAGCAGTTGTCTTGTGAAACTGGAACCACTCTTGTTCTCCAGTGTTAAAAACACTAACTTGCCAGAAATGCCTCATAGCTGCCTGCACCTTCTGAAACAGAGCAAATCTGAAATGCAATGTCTGAAGCAGACTGTGACTTTAAATTTATGCCTGCCTCCGGAAAGGAAATTCTGGAAAAAACAAGCCTTAACTTTCTCCTTAGGTGAAGTAGATGTAATAATATTTTGTCATTTTATTCTTGACACTGAAAAACCCAAACTCCTTTCTGTTTCATTAAAAAGTCTAGTATGAGGATTGGGGTTTTAATTTTTTTAAAAATCTAATCCATTGCACACTTTGCAACAACAAATTCCTTGGGTTTGTTCTTTCTTCTAGAACAACAGTGGAATTCTGGTGTTCTGAACAAGCTAGCTTATCCTGCTATTTCCCAAATAGTCTGCTTGGTAATGAGTGAAATGCATTGTTTATCCTGGGAGCTGCAAAGCAGAGTGTGCTTGAAGCAATATTTATTCTTGCAATACCAATAAGCTAATTAATTTTGATTGCACATAAAGCTGTGGCCACTTTTGATGTGGCTGGAAACCCACTACTGAATAAAACAGTGCTATTAGATAATGAATAGGGGTGAGATGGGTTTGCTCATCGTATCAGTCAGATGTTTAGCATCGTTTTTATCTCGGAAAGCTTTTTATTATTTCATAAAGGCTCATTCATGGCGCAGTTGTGTGAAGTGTGTTTGACAGAGATGAGCAGGACAGCCAGGGAGGTCTGTGGGCAGGGCTGTGGGTCACCCTCACTGACCAGAGACCACAGCTCTGAGCTGTGTGTGGTGATCAACATCCTGCCTGTGGGGTCGCTCGGGCTCCAAGGTGACTTTTCTGAACACAGGGTGTGGTGCTCCATGGGTTAATCTTGGCACGTTTTGCCATCTCAACGTCTCTCTTCCAACAAGAGAGTGGAAGCATTTGCAATTCCTACAGCAGTGTTAGTTCCACACTGTGGTCTGCCTCTGAGGAGAGCTAAATTCACTGGAATTTCCACTGAATTTGGTGGCAAGTGGGAGTTGTGTGTCCTTAGAAGGAACAAATCACATCTCAGAAAGAAGCTGTCCAGGGGGTTATGTATTTTTTCTGTCAAGCTCCTCTTGGTTTTATATTAAATTGCCTTTTAAGCTGACTCTTTGAAAATTGCACTGATTAACTCATATTGGGTTTAACTAAATTTGTTTAAACAATGCAAATTTATTTGCAGACACTCTTTTGATGTAATTTAAGCCTGCTCCCAACAGAGCTAAGCTAGACCGCAAGCCACTTTCACCATGAAAAAGGATTATATACCCAGAAGGTTTTATGATTAATTTCATTAAGTTTCTATTTTAGGTTATCTTTATGTAACTTTGCTGTATAGACAAGCCCTTGGAACAGGAGATGCTGTTTACTTAAACCAACTGACTTGCTGAAACGATGTTCATTTTCACAAACGTTTTGTGCAATCACTGTGGATATCCCTGTCCACTTTAACCCGTGTCGTGCAGATTATTTTTTTTTATGGAAATAATGTAGGATGTGGTTATTCTCTTATTTAAACAATGAAAGAAAAACATTTGAAAACTTTAGCAGTGTTTGTGTCTTTGAGAATCTGTTCCTGATGTCTGTAAAGATGCTGCTGTTGCTCTTCACTTCCGTGGATGATCCAGCCCCCCAGAGTTTGTGTGACTACTGGGATGTGTGATCAGACTGACACTGAAAGTTCTGCACTCTTTGAAAGGGTTAACAGAGCCCAGGTTCTCAGGAGTGCGGGGTTTTAAAAAGAAAAACAAAAGGCATGGCTGACTAAAGTAAGTTTCCCAATGTGTGCCTGTTCCACCAAGCCATGTGGACATGGATACTGGTTTATTGTAGCAGAGGGAAAACCTAATCCATTGAAATGCATGGGAAAACTCCCGTGGGCTGTAATACTGCTTGTGAGTTTGGAAATCTTGGTGTCTTTCTCAGTACCCAGACACCATGGGCCAGCTCTTGGCTTAGAAGGCTCCCTTGTGCTCCAGACCTTTATTTGTGCTCTTTGACTCTACTCCAGAGCAGGAATCTGCTTCCTTCATCTGGAAACTAAAGGTTACAAATTTCTCATTCACATGTTTGCCATCACATTTATCTGGCTTCCTTTTCTCTCCCAAATACACTTCTACCATTAAAATAAAAATTGCAGCCTCTCCACAACAGATTTGCAGCCAAAGAAACAGTGCTGGGAGCAGCTGGATTTGGTATCCTGTGCCAAAAGCACAAATCAGCTGTCAACAGGTATTACTAGATTGTTTAATGTGTTGGGGTGGGGTATTTTTTGCTTTTCTGCATTAAAGTGTTCCTCTTGCTCTCACAGAACTGTCTTTCTGTCTGTAGAATTACCTAGGGAATTTTTGTCTCCAACATCTTACTAACATATTTCAATGTCTGCTAGTTTTTCATTGCCTGTGCTTGGCCTATTTTTTGGGCCCCATTTCTCAGTTCTTTCACAGAAGCAGCATTTGGCCTGACTGCTGTGGCCAAGGCAGGTCTTGGTGCCTTAACCATTTTCTTCTGCGGGGAACAGGTAGAATACAGTGGGAAGAGTAACTGCCCTAGGATTCATTTCACTCTCCACTTACCTGGGACTGTTTCAAATGTTTGCATCACTGGAGGCGAGACGGTCAAACAGGAAAGTTGAGGTCTTTCGTAAGAGCCATGTGAGCAGTTTGGACTTTAAACATGTCTGAACCCAGGGTTTGGTTCTTCCTCCAAGTTTGTTCAAAGCAAAAGTGGTCCACAAATGCTTCACTGGTGCTAACTGATATTCCTGGTTTCCCAATTCATTTGCGTGTGCTGAAACTTGGGTTGTGGGTGGCTGCAAAAAAAGTCCTGTTTTCTGTTTTGGTAATTGGTGACAAAGTCAGAAACACCCAGTAATGCCCTGAGGTGCACTTTAATGGAAAAAAATGCTGTGATATGTTAAATATTTTGGAAAATCAGTCTTTAGTTGTGAACACAAGTCTATGGTCACTTCATAAAATAGTATCTGATTTTTCCACTGCAGCTTAAAGTAGATCCCTGCAGCTTCTCTGCAATCGGCCTTTTCCAGCTCTTTGATCACCCTGTGTTATCTCCTTTTGCTCAGAAACCTGTTTCCTGGGATTATTTCTTTTCATAGCTTCATCTCTCCTCTTGGAGCACAGATTAGTAATAAATGCTCTTCACCTCTGCTGGATGTGTGCTCTCACATCCTATTTTGCCTTCTCTTCTTGGAGGTATTTTGCAAAGCTTAAGATGAAAGTAACTGATAGACACACAAAGGCTGTTGTGACTCTGATGTTTAACTGTTGCTAAACAGAGCTGCTCTGTCACTGTACTGGTGAAAAACCTGGAGAAAAGCACCAGGTTTATTTATTGAAACTGCATCTGATGTGCTTGAGCTCAGGGAAGGAACGGTGATGTGACAGCAGAGCTCGATGCTTTAGGAGAGTTACCTTTGCCCTTCCCTTGGGGAGCAAGCGCTCATTTCACTGAAGGGTACTTTCACCCAGGTACTTAGCAGGAAATTACTCATTGGGATATAGGAAGAGTACCTTAGTGCTTAAATGATGTGTGGAATGAGAGCATAAAGTTTACAAGCTGGAAAAGCAGAGACGGAAATGGCTATCAAGATTGAGTGCAGTCCATGAAATCGCAGGCAATTATGTAATTGTAATATTTAGTCTGAAGGGTTATTTATTTTTAATCTACCCCCTGTCCATCACAAAACAAAGGCAATGTCATGTGCTTGTAACAAGCCAAATAACTTCTCCGTAAAGCTTTGGGGCTATAACATGGCACAGAAAATAAGCAGTAGGTGAAGAGCTTTACCTGCCTTTCAGGAGGGTTGGATATCGCAGGAAAGCAACACTTGGAAAAATGCCCTTTCCCTGTTGTGCTCTCCTGACAACGTGTCCAGGGGCAGGAGATCTGTGGCAGAACTGGGGATCTCCCCAGTGGTGAAGGCTGAAGAAAGGAAACTGGAACAAGAATAAATGCAAACAATTACTTTTTTTCTCACATCTCCGAAGCCTTTTCCCATGTTCAGTCTGGGTTAATTTTACAGGTCTGGGCTGTGTATTCCCTCAGTCACGGCTGATGTCAGAGCAGGAACTGGGCATATCCTCAGGGTAAATATCAGCTCTGAAATGCCTGCCCTGGGTCCTGCCCTGCCTGCAGAGCATTCCCATCTCATGGGGGCTGAGCTGAGAGGTCACACGAGGTGTGACCGTATCTGTGACAGGCTTAACATCGTGACTCATGGCCGAGGAAAATGCAGCTAAATAGGTTGTGCCTCAGAGCAGTCGACTGGGATGGAGAAAGCCAAGCAAAAGGAATGGAAAATAAGGATGATGCTCAGCCCACAGAGCCTGTTGGCCTTATCCAAATGTGTGAATTGTTCCCACACCCAGCAGGATTGTGCTGTTGGGAATGGCACCCTGGGCCTGCCCTCTGCAGGTGATGGGGTGAGCACAGATGTGGTGTGGGCTTGGTACAGTGTCACTCTAGACCTCAGCTCTGTTGCTTCAGCTTTGTCATAGCCTGGCCTGATTCAGTTTTTAGAAGAATGGGAGTGATAGATGTTTAAGGTTTTTAAGAATATATGTGTTTTTTCTGTTGATTGTCATGGTTTGGAAGTTAGGAGAAAAAAATGTGCCAGTATTTTTTGGTTTATTTTGTTTACTGGGGATTTTTCTTTGTTATTTTCAGAGATTTTGTTTGGGGGTTTTTTTCTTGTGGCCAAGAAAAAAAATTGTTGTGCAGTGCTTGGATCCAACGGCACAGAATGGAAAGAAATTGCTTCTGGTAAGCAAAAATAGAAGAGTGTTCAGGAGGCTGCTGGTGGAGTGACATGACCTTGTGATGTAAAGAGCGTGTGCGAAACAGCACTCAACTATGCAGGATACTTGGTTCTGTGTCAAGAACTGCCTGCAGCATTACACAGCACCCTCAAACCTGGTTACACTCTGTTCTGATTGCAAAGTAGCTTTATTTGGATAACTCTCCTGGAGCTAAAAAGGATTTAGGTCACAGGAGAGATGAGGTGCTGGTAGGAAAGGGCTGAGAAAGGAGGCAGTGCAAGTAGGGGGATGGATGGTGTTATTTTTAAAGAACTGTTTTAGAAGCCATTGATCTGTGCTGTTGGCTAAGAGGTTTCTAGCAAGATTCCATCTCCTTCATTTCTTAGCAGTTCTTCCTCAGACAGGGGGAATGGGAGGTGATGTGTTCACTGATGCAGAACTCGACAACCCAGGGACTCCTGACAACGGGAATGTCTCTGGGAGATGGTCACACACAAGGCAGTGACACCAGGGAGTCCAGGAGAGAGGAAAGGGGTAGGACAGCAGAGAGGGGTAAAGAAAAAAAAGGGACTGAAAGTAGATCATTGTGCAGAGGGAACAAAAAGGAAGAAAAAATACTGTGAGCTCCTGAGAAGTGGGTGGAGGTTGACATTTTGCTTATTGATGCTCTTCAGCACCACAGTGACACAGAAACGGAAATAATCTGCTCTCTACAGGTAGAGCCAGGCCAGCAGCACACAGGCACTGCTGCAGTGACGGGCACCTGTGTTCTGACAGAGCAATTCTTCATCCTCATTATTTATGGCATAGCTGCTGTTCCTGCTTCCACTGGGAGCTGTTCAGTGCAGGCTGTTTTCTCTCTGTTTAATCCTCCAGAGGAAAGCGAGTTAAAAGGAGAGTGAAAGACAACGATAGTGAAATGTCCTGTGGGCACATCTGGAGATCAGCACCAGGGGAAAACCAGGAAATGCGTTTGTCATGAATGTGCTTTATCTGAGAATCCAAGTTCCTGTGTGTTTTCATTACTGCTTATAACCTTAGATTCAGAAGGAGAGATGGCTGGGTCTGAAAAATCTGCAATTTGGCCACTGAGGCATGCTTTAGGAAATCTTTCAAGGATACAAATCTGTTCCTGTTCACTGCACACACAAATATTTTCACTCTCGTTCACACCTGTGGGGTTGAACTTTTCCCTGGGCACTGCTGCTGGACTGGGGACTTTATTCTGTCCACCGTGGCAGAAGGAGCTTTTCTACAGACTTGTGTAGCAAGAGCAGCTTTGCTGTGAATAGAAATTTCCCTTTTATCCTCAGCTATGCCACAGGTAATTGCAAGTTTGGGGTTACAATAGTTAGCTCCTAGGTTGTACATTATTTATGTTTCTTTGGGTTTTTAGTTTTTAATCTCATATTATCATATTTTATATTGTCCCTGGCCATCTCAAAACACTATATTCATATTATCTCTCATTATTTGAATCCCATCTATCTTTCAGCAACCTGAGGGATGTAGTTGCTGTCATTGCCTGCATTGTGGATCCAGTCTGGGTGGTTTTGGCTTTGATCCTAATGACGGCAGCAAATGCCACCAAACACAACATGATGTTAAATATTTTCACAAGCTTTAATGTTTCGTGTTTAGTGTTATGTGGGGAAATCCCTCATTTACTTTCACAGCAGAAAGGAAGGAAGGAGCAGTTCTTACACCATCTCTCTTCCCTCTGCAACCTGGACTCTGAAATTGCAGTCAGGTGGTAACGATGGTTTTTTCATTCAAAAACAGAGGAACACGTGGCAAATAATTTCTGACAGGGCCACCAAATGGGCACTAGATATTCTTAGTCAGCTCTTGATCTCGATTTTTTTGGCAAGTTGTGAGAGGCTCTGTGGTGTGTTCCCTGTCCTCTGGCCAGCTCGGTGTTGAAATCCTTTATTCTGCATGGAGAGGTCTTCTCCATCCCTTGCCAAGCAAAGAAGAACACTGCCAGCCAGCAGTAAGGTTGACATGTAGGTTTTCAATTTTCATAATTGAGTCTTTTGAGCAAATCCCATAGGAGGAAAAAGATTTCAGAAGCTGTAGCTCTGCAAATGTGACCACTGGGACCCCATTGAACAGGAGGCTTGGGAGGCAGGAGGGAGAGACTCTCTGTCATGAAGCTGCATCTCAGGGGTCCTTAGACTTGACATAAAGCCCCTGATTTTCATCCCTCTGATAATCAGAAGTTCCACACTTCAGGACAGATGCAGATTTTAAAGCAGTGAGGTGTTTTAAAGCACATTTGTCTCTAAAACACAGAGATTTAGATGTATAACAATTTACTTGGGTAAATAAGTACATCTAGAATAAAGAAGGACCCTGGTGGGTTTGGGTCAGGTACACAGAAGTGTTTGGTGCAGGATGCAGCAGGAGCCATTCCCTCTTGTCTAAAATATAAAATAGCACCTCTGAGGTGCCTCGCCTTCCAGCCTTTTCCCTTGGGCAGTACTGTTACCCCACACCTTGCTGAGAGCAAAGCATAAAGTCCTGGAGCGAGAAAACAGATTTTTGCCATCATTTTCATGTTTCTGTGTACAGAACATGCCCTGGGCAGCAAACATCGGGTCAGTGCCTGGCTCATGGCCAGGTCGTGCAGTGGGCTCCCCTTTGCAGTGAAACTGGAGCAGAAAAGGTCTGATTAGGCTGAGATCAGTCGGAGCAAGAGCAACTTTTTATGATGACAGCCTGTAATCACCACAGGGCTGCTTACAGCAACGGGCTAATCTGGATTGATCGGGGCTGTGACATTCCTTCCGAGGGATCTCGCACATCAATCCAGCCCCTGCCTGCCACAGTAATTGTCCTTTATCACTCTCGCCGATTGCTTTTCCCTGGAGCAAAGTCCTGGTACTTTTTCATTACCAGGGCAGGGAAACAAGGCTTAGTGACAGGGAGTGGCACCAATATATATATATATTTTTAAATTTGATCCAGAACAAAGGCTTATTATTGACTATTTCGAGCTGAGAACCTGTACAAAATCCACCACTAGAGCATCTGTGGCTTCCCAGCTGCCCACAGTGCAACACTGGTGACAGCTCTTGTTCATGGCTTGTCCCAGCTGCTGGATCTGTCTGGCCTCCCTGTAACAGCTGCATTTTAGCAGTGTGCTCCAAACAAAACACACACCTATTTTCTCCGGTGTTTAGAGGTCTGATTTGCTCCATGACTTTAAATTTATTCTGTGGTTTAAAATAAAGAAATAAATAAAGTCGAGGAGCAAAGTAACCAGCAGCAGTCTTGCTAAGCAGCTTCCTTCTGCCTCATTCTTGGGCTGAAATCCTAGGAATGGAGGAAGTATTTGCTGTCTTCCCCTCTGGATTTCCTGGCCTTGTACCCTGTTAATATTCCTTTCTGCACCTGATTTGTGCATTTTATCAGCTTTTGGAATCACCAGGGAGTGTGTGTGTAGGACAAACAAAGGTAAAAGGATGAAATCATCTTAAGGGTTTCATGTTGGTGTATCTTTATAGATCTTTCCAGGGGGTTTATCACCAGCTAATTGGCCAAAGAGAGGATGACCCATAATTCATTTTCTTACACCTTTCAGATTCAGTGAAAGAGAGGAGCTCAGGGCACCCTCCTGCCTCCCTCTTCAAAAAGAAGGAAAATAGCTATTTCGTCTGAAGTCACTGATCCCACGAAGCAAATACTGAATGTGTTTGGGAGAACGTGTGTCTGCGAGGTTTGACTCAGCACCTGCAGGAACCAGGTGTGCAGATGGTGGATTTGGGTTCTCACACACTGATTTTAAGTGCAGCCCCAACCACGGGGAGGGTGACACAGATAACACAGAGCCTCTGCAGCCACACAGCCTGTTGTATTCCAGAAGTCTGTCAGATCAGCCTTGTGACAAGCTCTGTATAAATATCTGCATTTTGCACTCTCTGTGTACCCATCCCTTGTAATTCCTGCTAAATATTCCCAATTCTATGGCTGCTGGGTTGTATCAAAAGCTCCTGGGGAAGATTGCTGCTTCCAAATACATAAAGATAACTTTTGAATCAGAGGCAAATGCAATTCCTATTATTTCAGCCACACTTGGCATACATTCCCAAGCCCCGAGATGCACAGGGATCACTGGAGTGCCTGGAAATCCAGCAGGCTGAGTGCTCACAGAAATTATTGGCTGGAAGAGGAATACATATAATTTCCATGCGAGTTTTATACCAATGCAGTACATGAGCCAAAGCACAAACCACCTGCACATCCCACTGCCCTCGGGCATGCCTTGCACTAGGACCAGAAGGATGTGGAACACAGTTAGAGATGCGAAGCCATTACTCCTCCCATATGGTTTATTGAGGATCTCAGTTTCCAAAGCATGAGTAGCAGTGAGGCCCGTTATTCTTTCCAGCATGCAAAAGGCACAAGAAAGTCATCAATGTGATTCTGTGCAAAGTGTCCCTAAGAAAACACACAGCGAGGAAATGACAGAAAAGAGCCCCCGATGGAAGAAAGCCAAAGCGCCTTCAGGAAAGTGCTGAAAAGTTCTGAAAATGGTTGTACTTTTTCAGAGTCCAAATATGCTCAGTTGGTGAAAGATGCTTTGCAAATCCGTGAAAGAAAACTCAAGAGACAGAGCCAAAAGGCTTAAAACAATAATCTCCTTCATGTGCCAGAATTCAGGATGAAAGTCAAAATGATTTAGCTCAAGAAAAAAGTGCGGCAGTTAAAGACAGACATTAAATTCTTTAAAAAAAAGCCCACCAAAACCAGACGTAGAAAGTGGATACATTCTAAGAGCAGCTCAATAAAAAATATTCCTTTTAATGAAAATAATTTTTAAAATGGATACTTGAAGAACAGAAATCCACCTTGACTGTGACCAGCTACTGCACCCTGCTCCCAGGAAAGCCTCCGAGCACGACAACACAACGCCTTCTAGAAGCAGAAAGTCCCCACTACCTGCATGTGTGAAATGTGGCCAGTGAACAATTTGGAAACATGAACGTACAGGACCAAGTATCCAAGTCCCATTAGTCAACTTGGGTGTCGGGAAGCCTTCTGGGACTCCTGTCTCTCCCACTGGAGCTGGCTGGTGCTGGAGGCAGTGCTGCTTCCCGGTGGGCACGGCTGAGCCCGGCTTGAGCCTCTCGCTGGAGTTGAATACTTAAACCTAAAAAAGGCATTTACAAGTTGACGCTTTTTGTTGTTGTTGTTGTTGTTGTTGTCGGATTTCCTTGCAGTATAGGTTTCTACTTCTAGACTATGGAATGTTACATTAAACAATATAATTATTCATTACCTTGCTTCAAATTTCATTACAGTTACTGAGGCTTCATCATAATTTCACACAGCACAGAGACACCAAACTAAACACCAAGCAGTCAGCACTAGATGTACTTTTTCTTTAAGTACCAATAAGCAAAATATCCCATTCCCCCCAGAGATCCCATCAGGAAGGAGGCTCCAAGGAAGGAGGGAGGTTTCCGCTTGACCAGCCTGAAGGCGTTGGGCACCACTGCAGAGAGGAGCGTGGTGTGTATGTCTCCCAAAACTTTCCTGAAGGCGAAGCGTTTCTGTATCCTGTCAAAGAAGGACTGTAGGTTAGGTCTGCTGCCATCTTCCCAGTATTTCTTAGAGAGTCCCAGAAACTTGAGGCGGTGCAGGGTGGCTCCTAACAAGACGTCGGCCAAAGTAAAGACGCATCCGCAAAGCCAAAGTTCACACTTCTGCCCTGGAGAGAGAAGAGACAGAGCAAGGGTAAGAATCCTGTGGATGGGCACCTAAACTTTGTTCAAAAGGTCCACACAGACTGCAGCATTTATATTAGAGCTGGGATGGTTTTTTCCCAGCTCTTTGATGGGCCAGGAGCTCAGACCCCATCTACCAGGTTATTGATGGAGGGTATGTGGGTGCGAAAAGCCGGGAGTATGAGATGATAATTTACAGGCAGCGTGAATACACAAATCACTGGCTGCAAAGTGGCTCTGCTGCCTCTCCCTAAAGTCAAGAGCAGCAGGAGATGACATCCTCCTGTACCCAGGAGGTCCCTGGAAAAGAACCCTTTGCCCCCCTTGAAGGAAGATGCAGTGTAGTGACCCCTTCTGCTGTGTCAGTGCTCGGGGAGAGCAGCAGTGTTTGCCCTTGGCTGCCCCGGGAGCTGTTTCAGGAGTGTCACGTCAACTTGTCCTATTTTAGGGATGTGAGAAATCCTCAGGAATCAAAACCATTTGCTAGATGGCCTGGCTGCTCTTCCTTGTGTGCTCTTGGGGAGGTTCTGCCTTTGTTCTCTCTCCTGTACCAGGGACCCTGCTCCAGGACACCAAAACTGGCAGCACATCTGTGCCAAGAGCCAGGCTTTTGGGGGAGACAGAGCTCAATGTGAGTGCAGGATATGAAGAAAGACACTGAAGGGTTGACGGCTCCTGATAATGGGTGATCTGGAAATAACCCCACCAGAGAGACATCCAAAAATAAACCAAGCTGCTGTTAGGCTGGAAAAAGCAGTTTCAGGCCAGGATATTGTTAAGCACTCCCTCAGTGCCCTTTCAATACCGAGGAGCAAGGCTGGGATGGAGCTGAGGGAGAGGAAAGAAGGTGCAAGTAAAGAACATCAGAAGGGACACAAAAATCCACCCTCAGTCAGCTTTGCTCCAAATTCCTAATTCTGGGGCTCTTCATTGTTCTGTGGCTATTATATCAAGAAAGGGAAGAGAGCCCCAGTGCAGGCACGGGTGCTGCAGGGCTGCCTGCAGGACCAGGCCAGGCAATTATGGGTAATTAGCAGCCCTCATTTGTAGCTGCTTGGCAGGCTGCCTAGTCCTGCTGGAGGCACTGCCCGAGTGGACAGCTTGCCTGTGCCTAATTAGTCAATAAATATTTTCAGTGATTAATGACTTGTGGGGGTGCTGCAGCCAGAGCTTCTTGGGTGTGGTGGGGACCTTGTGGGTGCTTCTGCTCAGAAGTGAGGGAAGCAGGACTGAGGCAGCTGCCTGGCTCCCAGGCACTGCTGCAGGTGAAGCAGAAAGCACCTGTGAGGTTGGTGACTTCGGGAGACAGCTGTGATCCACCCCTATCCCTCCTGAGTCTGGGTTTGCACCCTCTTCTGGGGTCTCGACCTGGATGTGGGCTGCCCCAGCCCCTTGCACCCCTTGCCAGCACCGAGTGGGGTAGAGGCAGAGGCAAAGGCAACTCTTCCCCTTTGCATCCCCAGCAGCCCCAGCTTGGCTCAGCCTGTCCCAGCCCAATAGGGTGCCTGTGGCAGGGGGCTCCTGCTGCTCCTGCGGCACCTCCCACCCTCCTCCCGCCCGCATCGCCAGCAGCCGGGGCTGCGTGGGAGTAGAGCTGCTGCACTGCAGCTCCTGGGAGGTTGCCAGAGTGGTGACCATGCCCACTGCTGAGATCCTGACCCGGCCGTGGGCACGGTGTGGGAGTTTGGGATGCTGGAGCAGAGGGCAGGAGCAGCACGCAAGGACTGAAGGCATTGGAGCACCTGGGTGCTGGCAACGGCAGCAGCACCTCCAAGCACCTCCCAGGGCACCTCATTAGGCTAAACTCTGCTGTGCCAGCCCTCACACCAGTTAGTGAGGGGGTTTGAGGAAATTAGGGCAAGGCAGGATGCCACTGTGAATATATCACTGGTAAATCCTCAGCCCGATGCCCTGCAGGGCCCGACCCTGGCACCTCCGAGGGCCCTCCAGTGCAGCCCGAGAGTGACGCACGGCTCCCCATGGCCAGGGCCAGCCCCGAGGGCAGGGGCAGCTGTGGGACCATCCCCTGATTAACCGTGCCTGGGCTCTGCTCTGGACCTGGCAGCTGCCAGCCCTCCCGGGGCTGGGGCTCTGAGCCCTGCCAGCAGTGTGGAAGAGAGGTGGAAGGACGGCGTCATCCAGGGGTGACAGCAGGACAGGCCCTGCCCAGCTGTGCCCAGGCACCCCTGACTGCCAGGGCACCGGGGCTGCTCTGGGCAGGCTCCCAGCACCAGTGTTTGATGTCGGGGTGGCTGCTGTCCCTCTCTCCCACCCGCTGCCATGTGATGCAGGTTCTCTAAAGGCTCTCCCCTCCAGGGCCCCTCACATTCCTGGGTTTCCCTGCCCATGCTCCACTGGGATGTGCCACAGCCTGGTGATGAGAAGGGCCCTGGCTGCAGCTCATGTCCCCATCCCTGCACTTTCAGCAGCCAGTGCTCCTTGTGGTGCCAGTGCCTGGGGCCAGCCTGCTCCTTTCTAAACCAGACAGAGCATCAGTCGCTGTCAGCCCCTTGCTGGGGTAGAGGGGACCTGCCATCACCCTGTGATGACTTTGGGGCTCCCAAAGAGCACCCATGACGACAGGGGTCCTGCTATCCCCTGTGGCAAGGGGTGCAGGGGTGGTTTGCCACAAGTCAGTAAGACCATGGCTGCAACAACATCAGTGTACCCAAAACCAGGAGAGCCCAGTGGCAGCCCCAGACCCACCAGTGGTTGCTCCATGGGAGTTGTTCATCAAGTACAAAGCTTTTGGCAGTTTCTGGTGTTGCACCTCAGCCTCATGTGGAAAAACACCCCATAAACACAGCCCAGTGCCTACCTTGGTACTCCAGTTTCCTTTTCTCCAGCTCGGCCTCAATCTGGTCTAGCACCATCCCTAGTTCTCCAAGGATCTTCTTCAAGTAGTTTACATTGTCGTGCTCCAGGATCTTGGCCTGGGTGGAGAGCAGGGTTAGGATGGGGAAGGAATGGATGGATGCAGGGACACAAGGCATCGAGTGCCCGTGGCAGGTCTGTGGGTCATGTCCCCCCAACACCAGAGATGTGTGTGGCTTTGACCCACTCACCATGAGCTTCTTTTGCTTGGAGAGGTAAGGCTCAGATAGCTGTGGCTCCTCTTCATGGTCCAGCTTCATCAGATCTGTGGTGGCATTAGCTAAATGTCCTGGGGGAGACAGAGAGGGGCTGGGATGGCCTGTGTCTGATGGCAAAGCACCTCGTCCTGCAGTCCAAATGTTGCTGTAGCACCCTGGAAAACACCCCAGAGAGCTAAAATGGCCAAATTCATGACTTGCTGCTGCTGTGCTGCCACGGCCGAGGGCACATGGCTCTGTCAGCCATCCCATCCACTCACACATGGCAGTGCTGGCCCCGGGGTATGGCTGATCCCCCTCTCTGTGGCAAGTCCCAGCCAGAGAGTTTCAGCTCTTCATTTCCCCTGCTGAACTCATATTAGAGCTGCTGGAGTTCTGTCTGTTGCTTACTGTTTTAAGAAGAGCCCTGAGTTTGCCCATAACCTGACTCTTGCTGCTCCATCCCCAGCAGGCTGAACCTTTGGGATGTCTGAGCTGGCTGCCCACATGTGTGTGTTCAGAGCAGGGTGGCAGGGAGGGGCACGGGGGGGATGCTCCCTCCTGGGCGAAGCTGTCCCACCCTGGCTTGGTGTCCAGGGACACAATTCCATGGCATGGAGCCCATCATGAGCAGGGGAGAGATGCTCACCCTTCTGCCTCTCTGGGCATAGGGAGGATGGGCAGGGCTTTGTGCAAGGAAGCTAACGGAGCAAAAGGAGCAGAGTGAAAGAAAGACAGGAATACTAGAGGCAGAGTAACACCTAAGGGATGGCATAAATTACCCGAAGTTGGGCTAATGTCTTCCTGCCAAGGACCATCTGTCTTTCCCTCCTTGTTCCCTCCAACAAGGGAGGCCTTGGCTCTGCCAATGCGCTGGTGCGGGAGGTGCCAGGGCTGGCTGGGGTGGGAGCCAGCAGCAGGCTGTACACTGCCATAAAATGCTGAAATTCCCTATTTTCTGCCATGAGCTTCTGCTTGCTAAGGCTGCCAACCAGCTCTCCTGGGGCTGCAACTCAGATGGAAACCTGGATATCATCCTGCTTTCATTCCACTGTTCCCCTTGGGAGAGCCTGGAACCTCAGTTCATCCTCTCCTTGGGACACAAAGACATCAATTTCCCTCAGCACCCACTGCAACAGGGCAGTTGAGCCATTGCCTGGGTGCAGAAGATGTGCTGGGGAGCAAGAACACCACCAGCCCACGGTCCTGCTCGTACCCCTCCAGTGGCTTGGGAAAAATGCCACCAGTGAGGAGGTTTGGAGAAGGAGATGTGTTTGGGGACCTCGGCAGAGTGCTGGGGAGGTGATGTGAGGCAGATGGGGGCTGAAGCCATCACAGCAGCACCCTTTGGGGAGGGCAAGGGCTCTGGCCTGCGTCAGCCCAAGGTCTGGGGGTGGAGGTGACACTTGGTGACACGGGGAAAGCTGTCTGTGACGGGTGTCAGCAGAGGCAGGGCAGACCACAAGCTACACCTCAGGAACTGCTTATTTCTCTTTGTACATGAGTCCATCCACCTCAGCAGGACCATCTGGGACCCAGGCAACCGAAGGGATGGGGGTGGGAACAGTGGTTTATATGGGTGCTGCTTGGGGCCGGAGCCTAAAGGAAGGGAGAGACCTGGGACGTGCCAATACCCTCCCGACAAGGTCGCTTTTCTGGCGAGGAATTCTCTCCAGGAGCAATCCCTGCCATTGAGTTATATTAAGCATTGTCAATGTTTCATGAGCACTTGAAGGTCAGGTACACACACTTATGCCGATTCATCCTGCCTGCAACTCAATCTGGCTGCACTCTCCTGCCTTTGCCCTCAGAGTTAGTGGGAGGAGAGGGGCAAATTCCTGTGCCCCAGAAAGAGCTGAGGAGAAGAGTGCATGGCCCATGGGAGCCCAGACACCCCCTGAGTGAGGAACCCTCCACAGAATGCCTGCAATTCCCAGATCAGCTGCGCTTTGCCATTTCCCAGCTGTGGTAGAAAGGGGAGATGAGCAGGAGCACGGTGCTGGCTGGGCCGTGGAGCCACCACACCCAGCCTGAAGGAGCTGGGGAGCCCCGGACAGCCCCGCTGGAAAGGCGACTTACTGCGGATCTCAGTGGTGGCGTACTTTGGGATCATGGAGTCGGTGGTGAGCTCGGGGTGCAGGATGCAGCCGTGCGTGTAGGCGTCCATGGGCAGCGAGTCCAGCAGCTCCCGGTACTGCAGCACCCGCGAGTGCAGCAGGCTGCCCGGCTCGGGGATCAGCTGCGTCACGTTCTCTGCCAGGGCAAAGGCACAGGGGTCAGCGGGACCTTGGGGGGCTCGAGCACTCCTTAGCCTACTCTGGACATCAATCCTGCTGGGACAGCTCTGAGCAGGGCTGGCTGAGGCAGAGCATTCACTCCGATCTGTAGCTCATGCTCTGCCCTCTCCCTCCTTGCTGCCCATCCCGGCCAGGAGTGCAGCCAGCCCGTGCCCAGAGATGGGCAAACCCGCAGGATCACAGGGAAGTGTACGGGTGTCATTATCCAGCCCCACAGCCCCCACGTTCCCAGGAGTCAGTGTAGCCAGCCCCGAGTCTCCACAGCCCCCGAATTTGTACACTGTCATTTCACATCTCAGAATGGGAGAAAAATCTTCCCATTCTGCAGAAAAAAGCTAAAAGACGGGGATTTGAATTTATGATATCCTTAGTTACATACTCTTTACACCAATGGCTGTGAGGTATCTCATTCTCTTGGGCTTCCTTGAAAATCCCAAAATGGGCAATCAGAGTAGATGACCTAAGAAGCCCAGTGTACCTTCCCTGCATGCTCGGCCACTGTCTCAGCTGCAGGAACATCCCTCGCCCTGGCTGGATCTGCTCCTCCCTGCCTTGCTGGATTTTACTCACTTTCCGTGGATGGCAGTTTGCATCGTGCCTTTTATTACACTGCCAGCTCAAAATACATGGCAAGTGACACCACAAGAAGCAAAACATTGCTCATCTCCCCCAAGAACACCAGGTCCAGTTTTTTAAGGGATCATAAATGTTTATGGTGCTTGCAGAAAGGAGTTCACAGGTAGTGAGTAAATCTACCACCAGGACTGTGTTGCCCACATCCTGTCTGCAGCACTGGCCTCTCCACGTGCCGGTGTCTCCACCTGAGTCAGGTCACATTGGCAGAAGGACTTTGGCAGCAGTGACCAGTGCAGCCCCTTATTTCAGGGCCTGAAGGGACAGCTCTGCTCTGCCCAGCCCTGCTGCCGGTGGCAATGCCCACCCGGCAAGGACCTTGCCATTATCGTGCCTCTGGTGCCCACAGCTGGATGAGAACCAGGCAAACTTTCGTACCTCCTGCACTGGAAATCTCCTCATGGCTCTGACCCAGACTGTCCCTACTGGAAGACTCCACAGAGTTGTCCCCACTGATGGGCAGCAGTGCCACTGTCCCCTGAGCAAGAGGAGGTTTTGGTGGCCCCTCCCTGCCATGGGCTGCTCGCTGCCTGCGCTGCCTGGGCTCCAGCTCTCCAAGTGGGGACTTTCCATCCGAGAAAAGTGACCAGATGAATGAAACAATAATAACTGACCTATAGCCTGTGTGCTTCTTCCACAGGGCTCCTGGCCAGCACCGACGGGCTGGGGCTGAGGCTGGAAACAGCACATCCAGAGGGACTGCCCCATCCAGCAGGGAGATGGAGCAACCACAATGAAATAGCGGCGTGCTGGCCACCAGCCCACGTCCTTCAGCAGGTCCCAGGGAGGTTTTTCATTGGAATGGTGCTTGACTTGCCTTTGCATGCCACAGCAACCTGCACATATGGGCTGCTGTTGCATATAGCAGTGAGTGATGGGCTATGCAAAGGGGTGCAGACCTTGGAGGACACAGTAGCCCAGGGGAACATGGTCCTGGTCAACTCATCAGTGGTTTCTGGGCACTGCTGGGCAGTGCCCTAGTGAAAAGCCTCCTCAAAAGTGGCTTATTGGCACTATTCACTGCTATTTTGGGGGAAGGAAAACATTTCTCCACACACCACCCTTTACTGATAGCTGGCCCTCAGTGTGTGTGTGCAAGCAGCTGAAAAAGGCCATGCTCTCAGCCCAGGGGAAAACATAACTCAGTAAAAATACCTTGTCTTTTCAAGAGTCTTTTCAAGCTCTACACATTCCTGCAAGGTGGCTGATTCCCCCTCAGATCAACGCTGCCACATCCTGAAATACTTTTGGCAGCTGCATTGCTGGGCAATAGCATGGAGCAGAGCATGGAGCTGGGAGTGATGCTCTGGGCCCTCTTCCCTGGAGCTTCCCCTCTCCATTTCTCAGCAAAAAGGTGAGAAACTGCACCTGGCTGGAAAATCTCAACGACAGGAGTTTCCCAGCGCTCGGACAGCTCTGTGTCCCCCTCCTGCTGGGGACAGCCTGTTGTCACATATGTCGGACCACCTGCCCTTCGCAGAGACCAGGTGAAGTGGTGCAGGGACTGACACTCCCTTAGTGCTGGGGCTGCTGCCAGGCAGGAAAGCAGCTGCCATTCCCTGGGACCTGCTGCCAGTGTGGGATTCTCCTGATGCACCCCACCCCTGCTGCCCCACTGGTGAGCGAGCTCCGTGCCTCAGGGAGCAGCAGCACAGCGGCGGGGCCGGGAGAGGACAGCAGCTGAGCTGGCAGGGAGCCCTTGCTTCGGGAGCTATTTTGAGATGTTTTTGATGTCTCTGTTGCAAGGGGGATGGATGCTGGGGCGAACATCGTGATGGCACAGCCCGAGTTCCCTGCTCAGCTTTGAAGCTTGTCCGGTGGGCGTCCCAGCCCGGCAGCCCCCAGGACTTGGGGAATGAGGAGTGTGAGATGCCAGGGAGAGGCTGCTCAGCACAGCTGCAGAGCAAAGCTGACTTTGAGCTCTGTCTTGGCATCCCAGAGTGCCGGGCTCAGCAGGCCTCTGGCTGCAGCCCTCCTCCAGGAGGAATATGAGCTTCCCTCTCCTGGCTGTCCCTTCCTCTGGGTTTGTGTCACATCATCCTCCCATGGTCCTCAGCACCGCTGGCTGTGTTTGACTTTAAAGAGGCTGGTTTCTCTAAGGCACAGCAGCACCAGGGACAGCAGGGTCCCCCGTCTGTGGCCCAGGAATCCTCGAGGAAGGGGAGAGAGGGGCAGCACCCACCTTCTCTCTGCAGGGCCCCTACAGCCCCTTTATACAATTACCCAGAACCAAAGTACAAATGTGCCTAAAGTCAGAAGTGTTCCCTGGGCTGTGCCACAGTGGGGACTCCAGTGGGATGCCACCATGCACCATGGGGACTGAGAGACATTGTCAGGTTTGGGAGCGTGACTTCCAGGACAGAAAAAGAGGATACTCAGCTACCACACCCCTCAAAACCCTTCAGCAGGGGATTTCTGCTGGAAACTCTTCAATTTCATGGGAAAACATAGAAGTCTGGGGAGGCCTGGTGGCTTGCTGATCTTCTGAGGTGAAGACAAAACTTTAAAGGCAAAAGTCCATTCATTTAGCAAACTGCATCTGGACTAGACACAAGTTTCCTGCGAGGCACAGCCCCCCCTGGCATTACCTCCCGTGAAGTTCTTCTCCATGTAGTCGATGATCTGGTTGTAGTCGCTGATGATGTTGTCCCTGTGGATGATGACGGGCACCTCCTCGCCCAGGTTGAGCCGCATGAACCAGGGCTCCTTGTGCTCCATCAGGGGCATGCTGACGTCCCGCTCCTCGCAGGGCAGCCCCTTCTCTGCGATCACCAACCGCACCTGCGGCGAGAAGCCGGGGAGAAAGGGCTCAGCCCCATGCACCGAGCTGCTCCCCAGTCCCCCCCTACCCCATTACACCCCCAGACCCTTCCACAAGGCTCAAGCACAGCGTCTGCCAGGATCACATTCCTGTCCTGCAAAAAAGCAGCTGTTGCCATGGGACAGCTGTAAAACCCGGGCAGGCAAGGAAGGATTTGTTTTCCCAGCAAAGGGGGGATACCCAAGCCCATCCTATCTTTTCAGAATCATGGACCATCCTCCCTGGTTGCTGGCGGGCTGTGTGACAGGCAGAGGAGCTGGAGGGCTGAGAGCCAATCCCTCAGCTGTGGGTGGAGGGAGGCAGGAGCTCCCCAGCTGGGGGGGAAGGAGTGATGCTGCTGTGGATCCCAGCATGGCCCAGCACACACCAGAGGAAGAAAAGGAGGAGGAGGAGGAGGAGGAGGAAGCAGAGGCTGCAGCAATGTTGTGCCTTGCATGTGCACCCACTGAGTCCTGCTGTCTGGCTGAAGGAGACCTGGGTGCTGACTCAGGGATGTCCCACTCTCAGGAGTGGACTCTGGCTTTACCAGCACATTTTGAGCAGGGAGAAGGCTCTGTTCCATGGGAAGTTTCAGGCAGCCCCTGTGACCCTGCACAGCATTCCTCGTCCTCCTCCTCCATGCTGACATCAGCTCGAGGGCATCACCCAGCACCTTCACACCTCTTGTGTCAAACCTGCTGCCTCCTCTTTCCCCTTCCCCTGCCCCTGCCCTCCTCTAGCAGCACTGCGGGGGTGGCACCCACACATCCCAGGGGTGGGAAGGCTGAGTCCAGCCTTGCAGAGGGGCTGGAGGAGGCAGGAGTGGGGCTGGATGTGGGACACCATCACCATCCCCATCCCAATCACCGGCCCTCAGGGCTGATCTGGCTGCTCTGCTCTGTGTGTGAGACACTGTTGAATATGCACTCAGGGATGGCATTTTAGGCTTCTGGGTTATAACACCTGACTATTATGAACTAAGTATGTCAAACACGGGAAAAAAAAAGCCCACGGGGGATGTGAGAAAGCCATGATTTACAGAACCACTGAATGAAGGAAAAGTACTTGTTTTCATCCAACTAGCAGCAGCTAAAAATACAGTTTAACATATATAAGCATTTCTGTGAGTACTTCAGAGTTCCCGGGGAATTAGTCATTAATTATTCACAGGACTGGCAAGTTAATTTTTTCTTTTAAAGTCAAACAAGAGAAAGCCTTGGGTCCCTCAACTGCAACTCACTCCTGGCCTTTTCCTCCCAGCTGATGAATAAACCTCAGCCAGTACCACCCGGGGTATCCAGCCCCAAGCTCCCTGTGCTTCCCTGTTCTGCTGTCAGGAGCTGAGGCTGCAGGCCTGGCAGGAGGCAGCTGCTGGGCAGGAGGCAGCCCAGGGTACCCCAGGGCCTGAGGGCAAGGGGAGACCCTGCCAGCACCCTGTAGAGACATCCCAGATGGGGGTGATGAAACATTCCTGGACCACCACCGCTCTCTACACCAGGGGCATGGGTGTCATCTTGTGCAAAACTCCAAAAATCCCTTTGCAGACAAGGCCAGGTCCTGGTGGGACTCAGAACCCCTCCCACAAACAGCCCTGTGCCCGTGGAGGGTGGTGCCAAGCAGCTCCCGGGGCACAGCGGGAAAAGCTTTGTCTGTAGCCCACTCTGAGCAAAACCCCTGTGCACGGGGGTCCTGAGGAGCCCCCACTGCTCCCCACCCTGCGATGTCATCACACCACCAAGTGCTCTTTCCTTGCAAGCGACTTCAAAACAAAGCCTGTCACAGTGTCAGGGACCCGGTGCCAGCAGGTGCGGTGGCTCTGTGTGTCCCCTGCCCTGTGCCCAGCCCTGCCCTGTGCCCTGCCCCGCAGAGCGAGGTCGTTTGTAGGAAACCCTGTACAAGATGCGCCTCAGCCGCTCCCTCGCCTCTGTCAAACAAAAACCACCATGGAGCGCGGGGATCCGGGCAGGAGCATCCCCGGCAGTGCGGATCCGGAGCCGCCAGTCCCGTGCTGCCGGCGGCGCTGGGGCCGACCATGTGCAGCCACCCTGGTGCATCGCATCCTCCCTCCTTTGTGTCCGCACGCAGGAACGGACACCTCTGCCCGCCCTTCCGCCGGGCTGTGGGGCTCGGGGAGGGCCTGGCACCGGGGAACTTGGTCTTCCTCCACCCACCCCTCCCAATAACCCGTTCTCCGTACGGTGTTAATGGCTTAGGAATGATGGGGGGTTTGGGGCCGGGGGAGAAGGCTGAGCTCTCTACACGGTTGCTGTGCTGCAAAATGAGCATTTGCTATTGTCTGCAAAACGGGATTTCTTGCTGGGGCACCCCGGGAATAGAATTTCCAGGGCGCTGCTGCAGTGTCAGGGGTGAATCATCGCTGCGTGCTGGGGTCCGGGATCCTCTCCCGGGCACCGGGCTGGCTCGGGGCTGGCTCAGGGCTGGCTCCCCTCTGGCAGCAGCAGCAGCAGGGTGGTCCCGGGCCCGGCTCTGCCTTTGTCTGCGCTCCCGGCCACGCCGCTGTGGGGCTGGCAGCGAGCACAAAGCCGAGGCGGCTCCCGGTGCGAGCCGTGATCCCGAAGCAAAGGCAAGATTTGGCTGAGCACCCCCATCCTCATCCCCATCCCCATCCCCATCCCCATCCCTCCCCAGGCAGATGCTGTTCAAAGGCACAAAGATCTGCACGCTGCTGCCCTGGCCAGCCCCGGGGCTCAGCCCCTCGCTCTCCCCCGAGTGCATCCATCCTCCCGAGGCAAGGGGACGCCCTGCGAACTGGAGGTGATGCTCGCCCGGCAGCCCGGCCGAGCGATTGTTTTCTTTACCTTTTGTGAGCTGAAAGACTGGGTCCAGTGGTACAGAACCAATCTGTCCTGCGATTTGAGAGCGGGGTCCGTCGGGTCGTGATTTTCCTCGCCCTCCGCGGATTTCCCCGCGCTGTTCTCCAGCGCCGAGATGGGCCACCAGCTGCAGTTGGTGGGAGTAACATTATTGGGAGTCGCCATGACAGCGAGCGAGCGAGCGGGAGAGGCGCGGGGAGCGAGCGGCGCTAGCCCAGCATCATCACATGGGCTCCTGCCAGCCCAGTGCTGCCGGGGCAGCTCAGCCCAGCTCCCCGGCGGTGGGTGGTCGCGGGGGTCACAGCTGAGGGTGCTGGCGGCGGCGCCGGGGCTGGGGGTGGGCTCGCAGCCCGTCCCCGCTCGTGGCGGGGCTCCCACGGAAACGTGCAGGCATCGCTTCCACGCAGGAGTCAGCGGCGGAGGCTCCTGCCTGCTGCCTGCCTGCCTGCCTGCCAGCTCGGCAATCCGGGGCAGCTCCAACCCCTGCGGCTCCTTGAGAACATTTTTCAGCAGAGATTAAGATTTTTTTTTGGTTTTTTTTGGGCGGCTTTAGATATGGCGGATGTGTGATAAATAGCCACAGCGATGGACGCTGGCTTTAAAATGCCTGGAAGGTGTCCTGCCTGCCTTGCAACCTTCATGGAAAGAAGCAGCAATGGCTCTTTAAAGGTTTTCAATTATTTTTGGAGAGCACAGATTAATTGCTGCCTATTGGGTGTTATGTACAGGGGCAGAGCCCAGGAGCCTTTGCCGTGTACCAGAGCCAGGGGTGCCTGCCCAAACTGGACAGAGTAGGCACAGCTGGGGGTCACTTCCAGAATTAGCAAGGTGTGTCGCAATTCCAAACTGGTCAGGAGACTCGGAGAGCACTGGGGCTTCTGGAGCTGCTGCTGCTGCTCTCCAAGCCCTGTGATCATCACCCAGAGGTTTGCAGGCACAGGTGTGTAGGCAGCTGAATACAGTGACCTGGACATCTGAACTTGTGCTTTCTGGCACTCAGCTTTGTCATGCCCCATCTCCAGCAGTCTGGGAGCCTGGAGATAATTCCCCACCCTTGGAACTGTTGCCAGTGCCAGGGGATAAAGCCAGTCCAGTCAGGGGGGTTGTAGGGGCAGGTTCTGGAGAGGATGGGGAAGAGGGCTGTGCAGGCACAGGGAGCCAGCCTGTGTCTCAGGGCTGTGTGAGGGCTCTCAGTGTGAACCCCTGGAACTGGTGAGGATGGAAACAGGAAGGTTTGGAAGAGCTGGTTCGAGTGGGGAAACTGAGGCACACTTTACCCAGGAGCACTGGCACACTTCACCCAGGGGCCAAACTGGTACCCAGTTGCATAAATATAGTGCAAGGAGCAATTTTCTAAGGACTGGGAGGTGAAAATGAATTATTTGGTGTTGTGATGTTCTGCTCCTGAGGGTGTGCAGGAAGGTGATGAGAGGGGTGAGGCTGGGACGTGCTGTCCTCTGTTCTGGCTCCTCCCTGTTCTCTTCTTCCCGTAGGCAGCAGCCCCCAAAACCATCCTCTCTCCCCATTCCAGGTCTTCCCAAGTCCCTGAACCGGCCTCAGGGACACCCACAGGGACAGGCTCTTGCTTGGCCTCTGCTTTGGGGCTGCAAAACCGAGGGAGAACTGAGCTTTGAAGAGCTGGCACCATCATGCAGCACCACCCTGCCCTCTGCTCCATAGCCTCCCCTCGCTGCCCAAGAACGTCTTCGGGGGCTCCTTGCACTGGAAGGGGACACTGTGGGTGCAGAAAAGGCAAGGAGCAGGCTCAGGCAGCAGCTGTTCTCCCGGGATCGCCGTCCAGAAGGCCCCATCTAGTGGTGCATTTTGTGATGAATTAATGCTGCGCTGTGGGGAGTGACACATGACAGATCCCTGCATCCCTCTGGGTCCCGGAGGCGCACGGTGCCTCTCTAGGAGCCTGTTTATTTAGCTGAGTTTGGGCTTACTAAACTGAGCAAGGCCCGAAGGGCACAAGGGGTGCCAGCCCCCTTTAGGGGTGTCCTGACCTTGTGCGACCTTGAGATCATCCCCAGCTCTTCAACACAGCCTCCCTGAGTGCCAGAGGGGTGGGCGTGGGGCTGCCCCGTGGGGTGCTGTGCACTGGCAGAGCCCTGGCAGAAGCTGCCATCGCAGCAGGATTGTGGATGCTGGCAGCTGGAAATGCAGGATCCAGGGGAGGGTCTCATCTCAGAGATGATGCACAGGTTACAGAGATGAGAGAACAGGAGGATGGAGTCGGTCACGGGACTTCGCAAGCACAGAAGAACCCTCCCTGTTTTAGAAGGAGAGGGTGGAAAACAGGCTCTAGAAACAGCTCCATTGATTTTTTTTTTCCTGGTGGCCTGATTCAGTGTCTGCCAATGTAAAGCTTAGCTCGGATTTGATTTGGCTTCTGTAAGGCAAGGAAGAAATGTCATTGATCCAGGGCGTCCTTCTGCATCCTGCTTCAGCTGAACTAGTCCTGAAACTAGAGGGACAAGAACTTGCAGAGTGCTGGGAGTGGGGAAAGACACTGGAAAACATCCAGGCTGGGTCTGCTGAGATAGGAAGCAGAGTTGGGAGCTGGTTAGAGGAAAGTCCTGGGAGCGCTGCAAGTCCACTGGTGCTTTCTCAGAATGTTTTAGACATATTCTGTACATGGACTGGGGACAGATCCTAGAGCATCCACATACAGATAAAACTCCCCAGGCTTGTTGGGGCAGGTACAGCAGCAGCTGGGAGCAATAAGGCTGCACTCAGCACTGTTTGTACCAGGGCACCTCTGCTCATCAATCAAGCTAAAGGTGCTCTGCAGGCATTCCCACAGAAGATGAGTTTTCCAATAAATCCTGAGGTTTCAGGCAGGCAGCAAGAAGTCACTGCGTTATCAGAGTGATGTGGATGAGCTGAACCGAGAAGGTTTTGATGGAAACAATAAGTTTGGGCCTGGGGCCTCTCTTAGGGCCCATCATTCACCTCCAGGGGTTGGTCTGTGCTGTGCAAATGTCAGCAGCAATGTTCCAGTACATTTGCTGCAAACCTCACAATTGCAGTAAAGAAGCAAAATATCTGCCCTTCCTCTGCCACAGGCAGCACTAGATGTGCTTAAACACTAGCAAAAACAGGGGTTCGGGCAGAACACAAATCCACTGAGTTATTGCTTTTTTTCCCCTTTTCCTCCCTTCTTCACTCGTAGTTACTCCAGTCCTCCACAGGACACGATGGAAGTGTGCCCTCAGAACCTGCTCTCAGGCTTTTCCCTCCCACCTGGCGTTCTGGCAACCTGAATTCACTTCTCAGCCCTCAGTTTCAGGGTGTATCTTGGACTGGTTTAACCTCCATGATCTCCCCAGTTCCTCCTGTCTCCCTGGCCACAGCAGGCCTGTGGCACACTGTCCTGCCCCACAGCTGAACACTGCCCTCCCAACGCTGTCCATCAGTCCTGGGTTTATGTAACACCAGCCCAGACACTTCCCGGGGTTCTGCACACTTTATTAAAGAGCAGCACAGCACAAACTGCCCCAAGGTGACCTTGAGCCAGGCTGCCACTTCAAATTTCTAGAGAAGGGCCTTGCTGTGCCCCTTCGTCAGGTTCCAGAGGCAGAGAGGAGTGGGGACAACCAACACCAGGCTTAAAGAACCATTTTTGTGCATGTGGAAGAGCTGTGCCTCGGCTTCACACCCATGAACTCTGGAGCAATGCCTGCCAAGAGGCAGGGAAACGGCTAAAAGGGGAGAAATCCTCTGTCTAGCAACAATACAAATGGTTTTAAAGAGGCCACAGAACCAAAACATGAACAGAAATAGGAGCAGATACCCTCTGCTGAAGCAGAAACACCCTCCAAAAAATAGCAGCAGCAGAGATAACTGGTACTAAATATTTATGTTTAAAAGCAAAGTATGCATGATACCAGATTTTCTGTAGGGAGAAAGAAGGGAAAGTGCAGAAAACCCGAAGTGTGTGTGGGTATTGCAGGATAGTGCTGGAAGAGGGAGGTGACACCAGAAAATGTAGGAATCAGTTACATTTGAGTAAGAGCAAATATTGCCTGCTAAATATATGCATTAAAGAACAAAATTAGTTTTAGTTGTATTCTTGTTTTTTGATTTATTTGGACTTTAAATCTCAGCTTCCTGGACGTGTAGTGTAAATATTAGGGATGGTTAGAATAAAATCTACAGTATCATCTAGAATGTCTGACTGAGCCTTCTCCAGCACAGAATACAAGGCCAACTGTCCACATCTGCTACCATCTATTTTTACACAACTGCTTGTGACTCCTGGCTTGCTGACCACTCATTTTTCAGTGTGTAAGTAAAAATTACAGGACTTTACTCAGACATGGTTGTTGAGCATGTACAGCTGACACTGAAACCAGTTCTCTTAGGTTTTTTAAAAAATAAAAAGGTCTTGAGGGACGATGAGTGTAAGTCAAATTATTCAGACTTTAAATTGCTGGGTTTTGACAAACATTTATTAATGCAAGTCTCGGCAACAAAATTTTTTATTGCAGTATTTTCAACCAGCAGGAATGGCATAGCTCTACAGCACAAAGCCAGGATGATACACACTTCTTGTTCAGCCCTTTCCACACCACTCTGTGTATCAGATGTGCTCAGAAACATCCTGTATAGATGGTTCCACCCTCTCCACTTCTCAGACCGCACAGTCCAAAAAACCTGGTAACCTGCTTCACTCCCCCCTAAATTATTCTGTCTGTAAAGCACAAATAACAAAATATATTTTTACTTCTAAGAGCTTCACTTATCTGCAGAAAAATAGAACTGCTTAAGAGTGAGCGAGTTAGATTAAGGAAGGGTCCAAGCACACACCCGCACGTTCTGGACCTTCCAAAACATTTGTGAGGAAGAAGCATTCACAATTTGATCCAACTAAAAAAGGAGCCAGCTAGTGTTCAAGGAAAGGAGATTCATCCTATCCAAAATGCTGAATGCCTTCTCAGCCTTCTCTCTAGAGCAGGATGAGGAGGATGGAGCTGTAGCTGTGCAACTTTTCTCCAAGTACTGAGATACATTAAGAATGAACCTTCCAAGCACTTCAAAATATCAGAAAAAACCGAAAAGTTTTTTGGTTTTGTTTGGTTCTTTTTTCCCAAAATATAGTGAAAACAGCATACAGAGCTTCAATATCCACAGCACAAACCAAAAACCAAACAGAGCTCATTTGATCTAGAGCGCTTTTGTTAAGGTATTCAGAGACTTTAGTGCATTCTTTTTAGAACTAAGCTCAGAAACTATATTTAATTTTTCATTTTATTAGAAAACTAAACTGTATGAGGCAAAGAAACATTTAATGAAACACACAACAGTGAAAACATGGCACTGACAAGGCAATTAGCCCAACCATTGTAACAAACTCTGCTTCAGGATTCTCTGTTGCTCACAGTCAAGTGTACATCATCTCTGCCATGTGAGACATTTTCTTGGGAATATATAAGTAGTACTCCATGTATCCCGACAGATCTTCAATAGTCACGTCATCCACAAAGGCTCGAGCTTGCTCGGAACAAGACCTCGGGGAGTTTGACGAGGCTGTCCCGCAGGGGGCTCTGTTCTGGAGGGAGTGGGCGTGGGCTCCCAGGACCGCCTTCTCGCACTCGGACAGGACGCTGCGCAGGCCGGAGAAGGAATAAACCTCCATGGAGCGCCACCGCTGGCACTGGCACTTCTGGTCCGTACAGGGGCACTGCCTGCCGTTGCTAAGCATGGATAAGGACTGGAAATCTGAGGTTTGCTTAGAACGCAAGCTGTTCTCAAAGGATGAGGAGAGAGCAGGGCAGTTCTCCCCCGGCTTCTGCAAAGGCTCTTCGGCAGTGAAAGCTTCCAACGGTTCAGTTCTGTCGTTACTGGCCTCAGGGTGAGAATCCTGCCCGTCCTTCGTACCACGTTCTGCTGGGACAAAAACATCTGAGCTGATGACACCCTTCGAGGTGTCTGCCTGGCTTTTGTGTTTCAGCTGGCTGTTGGCTTTCATGTTGCAATAGGTGAACTTGGGAGGGTGCAGGACGGGAGACTTGGAGCGCCGGCGCCGCGGGACCCTGGCTGATCCTCGGGAAGGCTTTCTCACACACCTGCAGGGCACAACAGGTGAGCACGTGGGTAACTCCAGAATCTACACCTCAGCTCAATAAGCTCTAAATTGTGGCCAAAAACGTTTTGTAAGATTATTTTTCTCTTTGGAAATACCAGATGACTCGTCACTTACAATCTCTGACAGGAATCATGGAGGACTCTGAAGAAATTCAGGTTCCCCCAAAGGAAACATACATACGAGGAACCCTTATTCAAGGTGCTTCCCCCCAAATCTTCTGCCTTAAGCAAATGATACTCTGTCATCCCAAACTGAACTGTAGTGCAGAACCTGGATCAGTTGGAGCTGCTGGCAGAGTCACATTGAATATCCATGTACTTCAAAAGAAATGAAAGAACCCAAGAGCAAGGTGAGAGGGGGGTTGCAGAGATTTAAGACTTGCAGAAAAGTACTACTGATGAAATCAATGGAAAAGAAAGTTTTAGGAACCCTCTCTAAGAGAAGATGCAATATTATTTTTAAAGACTTTGGTGAAATCCCCTTAAAAACAACGTACCAGTTATGCAAACATTTTGTGACAGAAAAGAAAGATATCTTGAAGCAACCAATTAACAACAACTCGCACTGAATGCAGCTCGCAACTGCTCAATGCCTCATGTTTTACCCATGCCACGCTTCCTTGGAGCTGACAGGCTGCTGCTTGGCTCCATCCACGGCTGCTCTCGTCGTCGTTCTGAGAATCGTCCCGTCGCCCACGGACAGAGCTGCAATACATCTGGATAAAAAGGGAAATGCCACATCACAGAAATGCCTGAACATATGGCTGCAGAGGCCCACATTCAGCCTCTGTGCTTTGGATGCTCAGCTGAGCCAGTCAAATTTGCTGCACTGACTCCCTCTGTAGCCAGTGGGTAGAAACAGGGGCTTACAGAGATTTATCCGACCCCTCTTACTATACTGGCCTTGTCAAGTGGCTAAAGATAGGTGAGATGAAATGAAAGGCAGCCAAAATGTCCAGAGGTTGATGTCATGCCCTATTTGTACCAAAATGACACATTAAAGGAATGCAAACTCAGGTTCCAAACGTTCTTGTCACACAATAGTCATTAAAGATAGTCTCCTACTCCTCTGAAACGCGAAGCAGGCTGAGGGAGAGTTGGTGGAGAAGTGGAAGAGGTACAACAGACAAGGACAGATTACTGATTTATTTAGTTCTCATTACATTTTTGAGATAAGCATGCAATGAAAAAAACATCTGACTCTGGGGGTGCAGATGACAAACACAAACACCTCAGCACATGAATCTGTATTTACATTTATGACAGCTGCAGGTATCATTTGGAACACAGGATAGGAAATTGTAAGAAATGAGGCTGAAATTCTAGCAAAGAGCCCAAATACTCTGCCCAAAGTTGATCTTAAGGGATTAGTCACAAGACTTGAGCTGTTCATAACAAGTGCCTGCAAAACAAGATCTTTTTATGCCTAAGATGTCATCAGGAATCAACCAGAAGCCCACACAGTCTGCCAGTGGTACTACATCAAAAGTGTTATGTTTAATAACCATAGTTCCTTGAGAGAGAACAGCTGTTTTTTTCCACATTGCTCAGAAGACCTCCTGAAGTAGAGGGAACGAGTAGCAAAGAAAATATATTTCCACATGCAGAGGAAGTCCTGAATTCACAGTGTTGATGGCTGTGGGGATGAATTCACAAGGTAACACTGTCAACACAAAGCTTCCTCTTGTGTTTGTGAATTTTCAAAAGACTTCAAGTGAACTGTCTCACAGTGTTAGACTGCATAATTTTATGAGCTCTTACAGTACATATTCTCAGTGCACCTAGTATCTTACTGAGTAAGTTTTTAGGGTAAGAATGTCTGCAGACATGTTACTCCACAAAATCCCCTGAAATCAGAAAAGCTCAGAGTTCATATTTAGCCTGACCCTTCCCAGTGAGACTGGGCTCCCAAGCACACTCCAAGGTGTTGGTGCTGCTCTCCAGATGCTTTCCAAGCAAAATTCTGTGCCTTAAACACAAGTTTATAATGTGGCTGCAGACACCAGTGTTTACAGGAACAGACAAACAAATTCTGTATCGCACCAGGTGACTACAGCTACGACAGTTAAAAGTGGGTTCACTGCTTTGGGCAAGTCTTTTCATGTTTCCACGCAGTCACTGTGTAATTTCAGTTAGATATTAGTCCAAATTAGTCTGTAATAAAGTACTGCTGTGCATATTAGACAGTTATAATGACTGCATCTCATCTGAAGTGATGCAGTTCAGAGAGAGCAAAGAACCTTGGAGAGCAAAGAACCTTTCCCCAAATGACTTTTTGTTTTTGAAATGTAAAAATACTAGAAAAAAACCACAAATATATAATAAAAACCTGACAAATTACATTGACTATTTTGTTGCTCACTTACCCTGCTGCATCCACTCTCAGCTTTTTGAATGCTGTTTGTAGACTCTCCTCCTCTTCATCTTTAGCTTCCAGGTCCATTGATGTGCTCTCAGTGGGTAACCAACCGTGCCATATAGAATTAACTGAAATACAGAAATTGGGATTTGATGCTGGGGTCTGAACACAGATGGTCTGTACAAAACTGACTGACACTGCGATGGGTGCTCGTTCTTCTGTGGGCACTGTCACTGCCTTCTGACCAGACCTGCCCTGGGCTTTTCACTGTCAACTCCAAAGTCTGAGTTTTTCAGAACAAGCATAGCCTGTGTCAAAAATATCAAAGTGTCTTTTTATCAATGGGTGAATAGATGATAAAGATCCCGGCAACCTGTGTAACTTTGAGCTGTGAGCACAGCACCTGCAGCAGCGCTTCAGGAAGGTACAGAGTCCCGGGATGGTTTAGGCTGGCAGGGATCCCTGCAGGTCTAGTTCCCTTGCTCAGGCAGGGCCACCCCAAGCTGGATTCCCAGGACCATGTCCAGGGCAGCCTTTGAATAACCCCAAGGAGGGCGACTCCAGAGCCCTCCTGGACAGTGTGTGCTCAGCCACCCTCAGAGAAAAGCGTTTCAGTGTGTGCCCACGGCCTCTGGTCCGGTCCCCAGGCACCAGCGACCCAAGCCTGACTCCTCCCTGTGCCCACCCTTCAGGCATTTCGCACCGAGCCGAGATCCCTCCCGAGCCTTTCCTCACCGGCAGCAGCGCGGGGGCGGCCGGGCACTGCCCCGGGAGACACCCCCGCTGCCCCCGCACCGGGCACGGGGCCGGGACCAGCGCCAGGCCTG
>VZTJ01001438.1:434130-460992 GCA_013397795.1 Orthonyx spaldingii
GGGGGTGGGATGTGTCTCCCCCCTCCTTCATAAAAGGGCCCCGAGGCGGGGGCCGGGCTCCGGGGGGTTATTTTTGGGAGCAGCTCCTGGGATCCGATGGCCTTGTTAGGGCAGCGCTGACCTTTCCCCGGCGGGGGAGGAGAGCGGGACGGGACGGGACGGGGCGGGCGGCGGCGGNGGAGAGCGGCCGGCTCGGGACCCCCATCCCTCCCTCTGCCGCGGGGATCGGGACCCCCATCCCTTCTCCGCCGCGGGGATCGGGACCCCCATCCCTCCCTCTGCCCGGGGGCCCATGCCCGTGCCCGCGGGGCAGGTACCGGCGCGGAGCGGCTGCCCCTACGGGGGGGCTGGGGCTCGGCCCGCCCCTCTCCCCTCCCTCTCTTCCAATTTCTCTCTCGTCCCGTGCCCCAGCCCCTCGGCCGGGCCAGGCGAGGCAGGAGCGGCCGCTCGCGGCGCCCAGCCCGGTGCCCCCGGGGATGCGGGAGCCCCGGAGCGCTGCCCCTGGGAGCGCTGCCCGGCTGAGGGGCACCGGAGGGCACCATGAGCGGCGGCAGGTTTGATTTCGATGATGGAGGCGCCTACTGCGGGGGCTGGGAGGGGGGCAAAGCCCACGGGCACGGCATCTGCACCGGCCCCAAGGGCCAGGGCGAGTACTCGGGCTCCTGGAACTACGGCTTCGAGGTGGTGGGCATATACACGTGGCCCAGTGGCAACACCTACGAAGGCTACTGGTCCCAAGGCAAGAGGCACGGCCTGGGAATCGAGACCAAAGGACGGTGGGTTTACAGAGGCGAGTGGACCCATGGCTTTAAGGGACGGTACGGCGCGAGGCAGAGCATGAGCAGCGGAGCCAAGTACGAGGGGACATGGAACAATGGCCTGCAGGACGGCTACGGCACCGAGACCTACGCTGATGGAGGTGAGGGTGGCTCCGGTGGGAGTGGGAGGAGGATGAACAGCGTCATACCCAGCCTGTGACAACAGAGGTTGCATGCTGTCCCTGCTGAAGGGGTGACCTGGTCCTGTCCCCACTAGTGAGATCCAGACAGGCACAGTGTTCTACAATGAGCCATTGGGGTGCTTCAGGCAAGAAGGGGAGCTTGGGGTGCTGCTATCTCATCAATGTGTGCGTGCCCTGATTTTCCCAGTTGGGCACAGCGTGAGCAGTTCACCACCTCCAGACACAAGGGAGGAGCAGCAGGAGCATTGCCCCAAGCTGCTCTCGGGTGTCTGTATTGGTAGTTAACTCCAACCAACTTAGTTCTCTGTAGTCTTTGACTCCTGGTTCTGCAGACACTGGTTTATTGCAGCTTATGGCTGAACCAGCCCAGAAGGTCCCAGCTGGTGCGGGACCACGGCGAGCCGTGCGCTCGCTCACCAGGCAGCGAGTTGTGAATGTTCTCGTGTGGGATACAAGCCTCCCACAGCATCCCAGCACGCTTTCCCTATGCATTAAACACTGCCTGCATGCCTCTGACGGGCTGCCTGCACATCTGCTTTGCCAAAGAGTCTTGATTGAGTCCATCCAAGCTGTTTAGAATATGTAGCCACACGCCTTTCCCCAAAATAAATCCCTTCACTTATTTAGAAGCTTTCAACCCCCGCTACTACACAACTGCACCACGTAGTCAGATATTTGTTGTGCTCTGTAAATGCTCTATTACAGTCTAATTGTGTTCTTGCATTAGTGGCAATTCTGGGGTTAGAAACATTGCAAGAATTTCTGTGCAAGTAATTTTGTAACTCTTCAGCACTGTAATGTTCCGTGCTGCCACATTTAGGATAGCTAAATAGAGAGGGTGATTTGAAAGAAATACCCTTCAAAATATGGATCAAAATTGCATCTATATTTATCTAGGACAGGCACTGGAGTTAGTTTATAAAGCAAAGTAACTGTAATAATATAAATCTTCAGAATGAAAAGCATCACATTTACAGGCATTAGAAAAACGGACTATTTCAAGACTGGCTTTCAGGGCTATGTTTTTCGTAAATATTTCTCAATGAGTTGTGTGGGTTTATGGCTAACTTTAAACCTGGGGATACAGTCTTGAAGTTGACCCATTTTCCTTGTGCCCTTGGATGTCATAGGTACAGACACGAACTGACACATCCCTCCAGTTCCTTACATTTTCTCCCCTCTCTGTCCTGTGGCCATGGAATGGTTTAACAGGGGCAGGTTGTGTGCCCAGTTCAGTGCACAGAACCTTCACGTAGGGCCATAAGACGTGTAGGTGACATGGAAGGTGTGCCCTGATGATTAAAGAGCAGCAATCAGGTAACTGTCATCAACAGCTGCCACTGGGAATTTCATTCTGGAGGTGTCAAGGGTTCCTTTGAATTTGCAGAGTTGCTTCCTTGCTGCTTCCTAAAATGCAAATCCTTCTAAGGGTGAAGGACTACTGGAATTCCAGTTAATGTTCTGGGGGAGAATTTTCAGTGCTAAGACTTGATGTAGGAGTTAGTTTAGATGTTGGACTGAAAGCTTGGGGCAGAAGAGCGGGAAAGATGAGTCAATGCTCTCTCCTGTAAGGATATACAATATCCTGCTTCTGTCAGCACAGCTCCCCGGGGTGTTGTCCCACACCCAAGAACGTGCCCGCTGCATGATCCCTGGTGCCACTCGGGGCTGGCAGCTCAGCCCTGATCCGTGAAGCTGCGTCCTGCCAAAACACTGAGCTCAGCCCACGAGGCTCACGAGGTGCCCAGTGGCTGCTCCCTGTGCTGGGTCATCGTACCCTGGCTGAGCTGAGCTGTTCATTCAACACACGAGCCTCTCCGATGGCACAGGAACGTGTAGAAAACTGCAGCCAAAGCCAGGGATCCCCATCCAGCATCACATCTGTAGGATGTGGAATGGTCTCACTGACCTGCAGGACCTTTTCCTGTTTTGTCTCCTCACCTGCACACAGTAACCACCTGCAAGATCCAGATGTGGCCAGACTGCTAATGGGACGTGTTAATGTTTGAATTTGAGGTTGCCAAGACAAACATCTGGAAAGGCTTTGGATATCTGCCGTCCCTCGAGTAGGGGACACGATTCCCAAGCCCCTTGGAAGCCAGCCACACGAGGAAAAGGGCTCTGGGAATGTGCAGCTCTTGCCAGGTCGTCAGAAGCTTTAGGTCATGGTTGGGCTGCTTGCAGATTTCAGGGAAATGTAGCTGATTCTGATGTTTTAAAATAGACTTTAACTTTTTATATATACATATATATAGACATCCATAAAAATTTACATTTCAAAATACACTTAAAAGATACTTATAGGGTTGTCTGTGTTTGAATCTTGTGTCTGGCCAAGATTGGTGGCTAAAAAAAGCCCAAATCTGGAGTGAAGCTTTTTGAAATCCCATATAGATTTTTGGTGTCTAATAAGAACCAGGGTCATGGTACAGTTTAGCCCAGGCACTGTGTGTGTTATTTGCTTTTTCTTCCCACTATCAAAAGCCTATTTTTGTGAAAGTTACGAGAGACTGAGGGCTTTAAGGAGCCTTCTGTAACATGGATTGGAATCAGCCAAGGGGTTCAGAGCTCCTGGTGTGGCTGGGCAGATACGGTGACATTCTGATAAATTTCTTTGGGTATCCAAGCTGGATATTCTTGTGTGGGCTGCTGTCACCAGGGAAGAGCTCAGAGCCCTTTACAGGGGCAGGATGCTCTGGCTAAAGCAGACGGTGAGTGGGGTTGTGGATGGCATAGCATGAAGGAACTCATTGTTCTGCAACATAGGCTATGAGTAAACGTGTAGTTATTTGGCTTTGACTGGTGAGTTTTGTCCGTGCTGTAAGGATGGCCTAATGTTTTGGATACCTCTGTGCATTTGACTGTGAGTCAAAACCCTGAGTCAAGTCTTACTGCGGAAAGAAATCTCACTGCATTGTGCTGCATCCCCAGGATCAGGCCCAAAGCCTGCCTTTGCTGTACAAATAACTGCTTGTATGTATCTATATGGGGGGAGAAAGCCCTCACTTGCAGCCACAGCAGCCTAAATCCAGCTTATTTTTGATACTGTAATTTGTTCTCTAGGGTGCTAAGGAAAACAGCGCTGTCAATTAACCACAGGGAAGCAATTAGCTCAGTCAGTGATCATAAGACCACAAAAGAGGGGAAAAGAAATGCAGAAGAGCTTTACTGGGAAGATGAAATGGGTGACATGGAGCAGCACAACTCCTCCCTGTGGCAGGGCAAGCGCAGTGGGAAAGGGCCTGGACTGGGACAGAAGGAGCAGAATCCATGGGACTGTGGCTGGGAAAGGAGGAAAGGGGCCTGGGAGAGCCAAGAAGGTGCTGGCTTTTGCCTGCTGCTCTGTAGCAAAGCTCCTGCCTGGCTGAGTGTGACCCATGAATTAATACAGTGAAATTTTTTACCTCTCTATGTGGTTTTCTTTGCCTTTCTTTTCCAGCAGAACCCATCAGACAGTACTGCTGGCACCAAAAAGCAGCACTGGCCTGTCCTGCACAGGGTGCTGTGCATTGTTTAAATGTCCCTGGCCACTTACACTGACTTCTAACCCGCCTGTCATCGCAGTATCTGGGTGACAGCAGGGGACTGCAGGGCAGGGATGCGATTTGAGCTGTTTGCATTATTTACATGGCTGTTTGTATTATTTACATTCATCACTAATTATATGGGAGCCTTGAGACAGGCTGGGGAGGGGAAGTGTGTCACTGCTGCTGGTGGAATCTTGCTGCTGGGCTGGAAGGCACTGGGAGCTGAAGCTTTTGCATTTGATGCAGCTGTGCACCGTCCCCTCCTGCTGCTGGGGTGGCACAGAGGGTGCTCCCACCCTTTTGGAGTGTTTGGAGGTGAAGGCTGCAGGGATGTCATTTCCATCAATCCTACAATTTAATCCTTCCTGTCCTATGAAGTTACCCAGGCAGCATCCCCTTGTTGGGGCTGTGCAGAGGTGATGAATTGTGTTCCTGGGGGTTGCAGAGGAGCCAGTGGTTTTTGGCATTAGGACAAGTAAAAATGCAACCAGTAAAGGATTATTGGGGTCCTGTCCCCCAGTAACCACACCCTGATAGTGTGAGGTGGCTCTGTCCCACTGCCCTGATGAATCACCAGGTCTGGGGAGGCAGGGAAGCGGGTTCTGTCCCATTTTCATCCTAAATAGAGGTTTATTTGTTCCACAACCATTGCTTTTCAATTATTTTTTGCAGAACCTCAGGCACGTGTGAGCTCGTGGCAGCCTGGCTGACAGCTCTATGTGCTGCCCGTCCCCTCTTGCCCAGGCTGTTTTGGTATTGGGGTGTGGTGGTGGCTCGGGCACGTGCAGCCCTGCTGCACAGAGATTCTGCACAGCCCCGTTTTCTCCTGAACTGCCTGCACTGGGACGTGTTGGTGAGGCAGGGCTTGGCTCTGCCCAAACCCTGCGTGCCCTGACGCACGGCTGCCGGCGCCTCAGCCGCTCCCTGCAGCCTCTGGCTCCGCTCCAGGGGTGGTTTATGGCCCTGCCCTGGCACCAAGCCTCAGCTGGGCAGGGAATCACAGCATGACAGGGACATGGCAGTGCCTGCTCACCCCTGCCTGGGCTGGGCAGCCGTGGGCAGCACCATGTCGGTGCCCTCCGTTCATCCAGGCAGTGTTGGCAGTTCTGGTCACAGGGATGATGTTGCTTGTGCTGTATGGGTTGAAATCTGGGAGCAGAGACCAGTCTGCAGAGCTGGTGTTGAACCCCCTTGAGGGATTGAGGATGGCACCCCAATCCCTGCTCCCTGGAGACCCACTGTGCCATGTGGCTTCTCCCACCCAGCTGGCTCTGGTGCTGTTCATGGGGTCAGAGGGGGCTGGGGATTTGCTGGAGTGCAGCAGCTGCTCTGACCTGACCCCTGAGGAGTGGCTGAACCCCCTTAACCTGCAAGACTTTTCCAGAGTTCCTTTTCCAGGGAATTAACATGGCGGCATTATCAGCTGCAGCCTGATACGTGTGAAGTTGTTCCCATCCCAGGAGAAGGTCTCCAGTGTCACCCCGATCGTGTGTCAGCCCCGCTCGCTGGCTGGGCGGGTGGGATGGAGCACTGACCTCACCAGGGAGGGACGTGGGGGCACTCTGGGGGTCTCTACAACTTCACTTTGCACTAGGAAGGCTCATCACCATTTTACGGAGAGGGATTTGGGAGCACGGTGAGGAACACGCCCGGATGCCTGGGATCTCCAGTGATGGTCCTTGACTCCTGGCTCATGTCCAAACCCATGCTTGTTTTTCCTTATTTTTCCCTAGCAGGGCTTCAAGCTCTTCCAGGAAAATGGGCAATGGCCCCTTGCTCTGGTAGATAGCTCCCCATGGCTGGCTGCAGTGTGCAGATACTCTGTACTACCCGAACCCCTACTTTTTTGTAGGGGACACCAACTGTTTAAAGGGACCCCAAAATCTCCTGTGTTGCAGGGTGAGCAGGGGCTGGCTGGGGGCAGCTCACCCAGGGCAGCAGCTGCTGCTCACTTGGGCACTTCTTGTCTTTCCTGGCCCTCAGCACTGTAAGTTAACACTCCACAGGCGGGTCCAAAGAGGATTTCAACGAAACCTGAAGCTTGGGAGGAGAGATTATGCTGGAGAAGTGGCCCGGGAGACTGTAAAATATGCACTCCCACAATCGCCAAAGAAGGAACTGGATTTGCTCCTTGGAGAGCGGGGTCATCCCTGGGCTCAGTAATAGTGTCTGAGGAGGGAGATAAATGCCTTAAAATGGGTCACCCCCTTCCATCTCAGCCCAGCCCTGGCTGAGCCTCCCCAGGACCGTGGGAGTGCCTGCTCTCCCAAAATCATGTGTCTTCTGGTAGGTCACTGCTTTGTGCAAACCAGGTTTAGGATGGATGTCTGTGAAAATCACCTCAGCATGGCTGACCCTTTGCTTACATGAAGCAGCACCTGGGAGAGTAAAGGAATAGAGTGGCCTTTCCAAAGGCATTTGTGCTCCCCCATCACCGTCTGCCTGTGCCCCAGGCTGAGAGAGCTGCTGGCAGCCTCTGTTCCACAGAGTGCTGGTCTGGGGTGGAGAGGCCCATTCCAGACCTGTAATGCCAGGAGCAGAGCGGGATGCTGCCTTTGTTTTGGGTGCTTTGCTGGTTTCTGAGGCAACTGCATCTATAGACTGACAAGAGCCAGGCTGGGAAGATGGCTCTTACCATCCCAATCCACAGGGCTCAGGGATGCTCTGACCTTCCCTGTGCTGGTGTGGTGGGTGCTGTGGGTGAAGGCTGCCTGCTGCCCTCCAGCCCCCTGCCCTCCCCAGGAGCTCTTCTTGTGGGGCCCCTGATGCAGCTAATTTAAATCTCTTGACATCCTGGTAAGAAAAGTCAGAGTGGGGGTCTCCGCTCTGCTAGAGCCGGCAAATGTGCTGACTTTTGGGATCAGGGGATCTGGAGAGGGGCAGTGTCCCAGTCCTTCAAGGTGTCACTGTCAAAGTCCTGCTGGTTCTTAGCAGGGTCCTGTACCCAAAGTGCAGCCCTGGCCATAGTGAACACGATCCTTTCTGTGTCTCCCATCATATGACAGCATCTGCCCTCTTGAGCTGGGTCTGGAGGAGTATGGTGGGGTGGTGCTTTTTGGGGCAGAGCTGAAGGAACCCCACACAGAGCTGCTTCTCTCCTCCTTTTTTTGCCCATCTCTTGCTTTGTGCAGTGTGGCATAAGCCTTAACTGTGGGAACTCAGGGAAGCTGTATGTCAGGGCCAAGGAGATGTGGCTTCAAGTACCAGGGCAGTCAATGGACATGTGGGATCCTGACTCAGGGGTCTAGAGCTGGTCCTGGCAGCCTGCAGGTGACAGACTGCAGAACAGGCTGAAAGGGACTGTCACCAAGCCAAGGAGAGATGTGCCCCTGCAGCTCACATGCCGTCTGGGGCTGCTGCCACCCTCTGCACAGCCCAAACCCCACCCCTTGTGGCTGCCTCCTGCTCCCTGCCCTGGATGCAAATCCAGGTCCCGTACAGTAAGTGCCTTTGGGTTTGCACCAATGTCCTCTGGTGTCTCAGTCCCTTTCCAACGAGCTGTCACCTGCCAGCAGAAGCTCTTGGGCTGGCATCCTCTGCTCCCTAGGCACCGATGCTTTCGCACGCGGATGAGCACCAGTGGAGCTGGGGTCAGCGGAACCCCACATCTCACCTCCCTCTGCTCTCCCAGGCCCAAGCCCCTTTTTCACGCTGTCCCTCCTGTCTCCGCAGGCACGTACCAGGGCCAGTTCACCAACGGCATGCGGCACGGCTACGGCGTGCGGCAGAGCGTGCCCTACGGCATGGCCTCGGTGGTGCGCTCCCCGCTGCGCACATCGCTGTCCTCCCTGCGCAGCGAGCACAGCAACGGCACCCTGCCCCAGCAGGACTCGCCCGCCGCCCACCCCGAGAGCCTGCCCCTCTCGCCCACCATCACCCGCGGCGGCTTTGCCCTCAGCCTCTACGCGGACGCCGAGGCCGGCAAGCCCAAGAAAGGGGGCCTCTTCCGCAGGGGCTCCTTGCTGGGGAAGCTGAAGAAGTCCGAGTCCAAGTCATCACTGGCCAGCCAGAAGAGCCGCGTCAGCTTCCTCAAGAGCGAGAGCGGGATCAGCTCGGCTGCCAGCGACGCCACCTCCACGGTCAGCCTGGGCGAGGGTGCCGAGGGCGAGGAGTACACCCCTTTCGAGTCTGACATCGACGCCACCACCACGGAGACCTACATGGGCGAGTGGAAGAACGACAAGCGCGCCGGCTTCGGCGTCAGCGAGCGCTCCAGCGGGCTCAAGTACGAGGGCGAGTGGCTGGATAACCTGCGGCATGGCTACGGCTGCACCACGCTGCCCGACGGCAAGAAGGAGGAGGGCAAGTACCGCCACAACGTCCTGGTCAAGGGCATGAAGAAGCGTGTGATACCCCTCAAGAGTGCCAAGATCCGGCAGAAGGTGGACAGGAGCGTGGAGGGGGCTCAGAGGGCCGCGGCCATCGCCCGACAGAAGTCAGAGATTGCGGCGTCCAGGTGGGTGCTTGGAGCTCCAACACGCGGGTTCCTGCGGTGATGGTCCCCATCCCATGTGTTCAGGAATTGTCCTTTTTCGCACCTTGTCTTCTGTCCCCCTGCAGCCCTGGTCCAGGGGGACATGCTGGACAGCAGGAGCTGTTGCCAGCCCTGGCACTCAGCAGGATGGGAAGCATCCTGATGCTGTGCCAGGCTGTCAGAGCTGCGGGGCATTGATGGGGCAGCATGTGAAATAGTGGAGCTTCATGGTGATAAATCAAACAGGCTCATGAGCAGCAAGACATGTCCCAGACAAACTGAGGCTGCAGCAGAACACAGCTTGGCCCTGGTGTGGCTCTGTGGGGAGTTTGTGGGACGCATTAAGGTTGTCAGTTTTAGCAGATCGGTGTAATTGCTCCACTGTCCCTTCTGGGATGGAGGGGAGAGGAAATAAGAGCGGCTTCAGGGTCAGCCTGGGAAGGGCAGGGGAAATTCTCCTCATCCAGCTCACATCCCTGCCTGTGTCCGAGCTGTGTTGGCAGCACACTCCTCCTGCAGCATTCCTGCCAGTCTCAGAGCTGACCTGGCACAGAGCAGGGATCTGGGAGGCAGGGTTGGAGCCTTTGCTCCTCTCCTCTTTCTTGGGGAAATGTGGTTGTAACAGTTGTTGAGGTTTCACCTGGTTTCTCCAAGAAAACCTCACCCTGCACAGGCTTTGCTCATCTGCTGGGCAGTGGCTGTGACTCCATGGCTGTGCTGTTCCACTCTTTTTAATTTTTGTTTAATTATCAGTTACTTCATTATCAAGCAGAGGGGGGAAATAAACGAGGATGACACCTGTTCCCAAACCCCCTCTTTACGCTCCTGGTGGCCATTTCTTCTCCAAACTTTTGTGAGGAGCATGATTGATTTTTTTTAACAAAACCCAGTTGCCTGAGGGACTGGTGGAGAAAACCCAGCAGGACTGCAAGTGAAGCTCCGTTCAGGGCCAGCTAGGATAAAAATAACAGGTTGGAGTGGCGTGGGGCCCTGGATCCTCCTGGCAGGGCAGGCTCAGCCCAACACCAGCTTTGCCGTGCCCGGGAAAAGCGTGTGGCCACGGCGTGAATAAGGAGGCTGGAGCCGCAAACGCTGCTCCCTGAGAGCTTGGCTGGTTTACACAAACCTCTTTTTATTATACACTATTTACACTTTGGATCAAAAGCGGCTCTGCAGTGTTTTCCATCAGGGGCTGGAATGCGCCTGCTGCCCTGGCGGGGGACTGCATCCCTCCCCAGTGCGGCCGGAGAATAATTTCCTATTAAGGAAACCTTGGAGCTGGAGGAAATAAGACGCGGAAGCTGTTTTCCTCCAGGGAGCCCTCAGCCAGCAGACCCTGCAGTGGTGTGGCTCTGGGCTGGGCAGGGAAGGGATCGTTGTGCTTGCTGGCAGTGTGGAACCCCAGTCCTGTTCCTGCAGCACAGCTTGCAGCTGAGCTGGACCTGCTGGCACAGGGGAATTCAGGCTCCCCGTGCTGTAAACTATAACTCAGCATTTCCATCAGTGTTTATTCCTGGGCTGTGTTGCTCAGGGCAGAGTTGCTCTCTCTACCTTTTGTAAATCCAGCTTGTGCCCTCCTCCCTCCTCCTTTCACTTTAGATTTGAGGTAGAGAGATTCTCTACATAATTTTTCCTGGAGAAGGTCCTTAGTTTAAACCCCAGCTCTGCCACCAACTTTTGCTTTGGCTTTGAACCTTGCCTCAGTTTTCATACCCAGGGCAGAGTAATTGCAGACAGATTGTGAAAATGGATTATTACAGTTTACAGAAGGGCTGCACTATCATTAGCATTGCCTGAGCTTGTAACTGTGAGGTGCAGCTTTCTAGATGAAGCATTTACCTTTCTGCTCAGATGGCAGTGTGTCCCTTACCCCAAAAAATGCCTTGGAGGCTACACCCATCCTTTCCTGTGGGAAGATGTGGCATATCTATATGTAAGATTATTCCTAGGCACTAATTATCAGGACACAGCAGGTGGGCTGTGCAGATTCCCAACAACCCCTGCACCCCTGTGCTGTTGTACCTGGATGTTTGAGTTTCATTTGCTTGTGGCACTCATGGAAGCCCCTTGCAGAACTAAACTGCCATTAACATCCAGCCTTCTGCTGCCTGGCAGTGACATGCCAGGAGAAGGCCACATTTCTCCCTTTTGCACCATAAAAGGCTCTTTAGGGATAGAAATTCCGAGGGAAACAAGCCCAAGCACTGGGAGCTGCCTCGGCCAGTTGCACTGCAGGAATCCCAGGCACGTGCCGGGCTCTGGGGTGCGTGGCCGGCGGCTGTCAGCAGCATGGAGGGGTGCCCTGTCTGTGAGCTTTGGGAGAGCAGCGACAGCCAGGGATGATGGGCAGTGCAGTCACCAAACCTCCCCTGTCCCGTGCTCTGCTCCCAGGGTGTCTGAGGCACCAGGCTGCTTCACAGCTGCTGTCCTGCCTGCTGTTTCGCTCAGGATGTTCCAGCCAGGGCCATGGGCAGAGCCAGCTACTGCCTGTCCTGCTGCCTCTCCTGCCCCAGCAGCACTGCCCTGGCCTTCTCAGCTCCCTCCTGAATCCTCCTGGGTTGGCAACCCAGCTGCTTTCCCCGTTGTGCAAGAAGCTGAGGACATCATCTCATTGTCAGCTGAGGGAACAGTTTTTCATTATTTCAGAGAAAAACTCTGTTTTTCGTTATTTCAGTCAAAATCATTGGCATGGGGCCATGCTGTCCTGAGCAGCCCATCCAGGTCAGCCAGCTTCACTCTGTGCAAAGCCCATTGGTGCTGCTCAGATGTTGGGTGAAAACCCTGGGCATGTCTATGAGCAGCGCTGAGGATCAGCAGAGCTAGAGGGATGGAGCTGATGGAAGCTGGGATACGAATCCTCAGCCAGGCTGCTGTCACTCAGGAGAAAAGTCATCTTGGAGCTCAGCCGCTGTGGCAGCTGGCAGACACAGCTTTACTCCTGCCCTGGGGTAGGAGTATGGATGGATGGATGTGGGTTAACACACTTAGTACACACCCTGTGGTGTTCATTATCCCTGCCCTGTGCTGGGGGTGCTCCAGGACTTGTCCTGCTGTGATGCCAAGGGACTCCTGGCAGAGCTGGGACACAGCAGTCCCCGCAGTGCCAGGTGAAGGCACCTGCTGCATCCCTCCAGCCTCCCCTTTCCCACCCTCCTTCCTGAGGACACTGTTGAAAAAAAGTTGGGGTGGATGGGAAGGACGGGGAGAGCCTGGGATCACGGCTGGGGCTTCACTTCCTGGGAGCTGAAGCAGACAAACTGGCTGGAGGACTGTGAGGAGGGGACAGCCACCCCAGGCTATGAGTGAGCTGGTTCAAAGTCGTTCTGAGGTGTGAAACAGCTGCCCTGCAGTTTTCTGGGCATATGGGCTGGTACAGAATAGGGTGCTTTGTACCCTGGGTACTTGACACTCCGTGTGCTTGGGGAGCAGCGTGTTTGCCTGTCAAATGGGGAGGATGGTGCCACGGAATACAGAGAGGAGAAGCATGAAAATGATTGGCTTTCATCTCTTCAGGACAGATGAAAATAAAAATAAAGCAAGAGGAAGGGCAGGACTGTCTGCAGGGGGAACCTTGGATTTTTTGAAATCTGTGTGCCCAGTAGCTGGGCAGCTTTTACAGGGGTTTTCCTTCTCTCTGGTGCTTTTTAAGGAAAAATGATTGTAAATACTGCAAATCCCACCTCTGTCCCACTGCAGCAGTGTCTGACGTGGTCTGCTTCTGCACGTGGTTGTGCTTCCCAGTGACTTGGACCAAGCTCAATGGAGGGACTTGGCCACGTGTCCTGCAAGGCACGGGTCTGGCCAAGCTCTGAGATCCTTTGACGGGTGCACGTCCTGGCAGTAGCACCTCAGATAGATCTGCCAGATGTCACAGGATCAATAGGAAAGGAAGGTATTAGAGGATATAATGGCTGCTGTGCTTGACCAGTTTGTCCTCAGGTGCTGGCCCTGTCGCCCCTGGGTGGTTTATGCCTGGAAAGTACAACTACAAGTGAATACATTTTGGATTTATTTTTGTTTTAATGTAATATCTGGAGATATCTGTAGAGTTTCTAGACTGTGTTCTGGAGTGTGGGGCATCAATTTCTGATTCAGTAGGATTTGCTCATGAGGGTGAGCCTTGGCTGTGTGGAAGCACAACAGAGGTCCAGTGCCAGGCCTGACGTTGGTGTGGCTTCCCCTCCACCAACACACAGGCATTGCTCACAGCGTGAGCTCTTGCCTGGTTTTGAAGCCTAAGTTGGTTTTCTATGTGTACCCATGACTTTGGGGCACGTCTTAGCTCTCCCTTCAAATAACAAGAGTGCTTGACGGCTCCTGTATCACTTTCCAAGCCTCTTCTGCCTGGCTGCGTTCCCGGCAGCGCCGCTGCTGTCTCCCTGTGCTCAGCATTTCCAGGCTGCGTGGCCGGGCAGCAGCGAGCGTCTCCTTGGGGAACGCGGCTGTGTGGTGCAAATGACGTCCCAAAATCGCTGGAGTCAGCAGAGGCTCCTGACTAAATAAGGGCAGGCAGAGCAGGGCTTTATCAGCGCGGCCCGAGGGTGACAGCTGAGAGCCGGGGCTGGGGCAGCCCACGCCGCTGGGGCTCGGCTGCGCGCTCCCACTCGCAAGGTGCTTTATTTGGCACAGCCCTGCCCTTGTCCCCACTGCTCTTGGGGATTTTAAGCTGCTGGTGGGGAAAGTGGGCAACCAAAGGGATGACTTCCCAAGGTACCTCTTTGGTGAGGCGTGGTGTGTGTCCAGTGCAGCGCTGGGCTGGTGGCCACAGTGGCCTTGGTGCTCCTGGGGCTGACAGCACAGCTCAGCTCCCCCGAGGCCAGATTTCAGACCTGGCATTTTAGGTCTGTTGAATCAGGCTTGGGGTTTGCTCTGAAAAGCTTTAGGATTTTTTTTAAACGTGCTTTTAGCCAGAGGCACAGGCATTAGACACTTCAGGAGTTCAGCACATTCCCAGACCTTCGGGTCTAAAGCCGGAAGAGGGCAGGATGCTCACGGCCACCCTGTGAGAATGGGCAGCAGCAGCAGCAGCAGTGGCTCAGGACAGCCCCTGCCAGGACAGGAGGGAGCAACTGATCCTCCTTTGCTCTCCCAGCCTCACAATCTCTTTGCTCCAGGGCTCCACACCTCCGTGTGTGATGGATGGGTGTGTAGTTAGGAGGCAGCAGCAGGCAGGAGATGGGCAGAGCTTTTCCCACCCCGGGTGGGTTGTTGGCTGCTGTTTGCCAGGGAGGGACACAGGAGTTGGGAGCAGCAATTCTGCAGCTGTCTGATCAGACACCAGAGATCACAGATGTCACAGCCTGGACTCTCAGGGGGGTTAAAAGACAAGTGCATGGAGGTGAAGGGAGTGACAAGACTACCCCTCACCTCCCCATGGGGTGCAGTGGAACAGTCACTCCTAGCAAGGTTCAGCCACACCTGGAGGCAGTCGAATGGCCTGAGCTGAGCACAGCTCCTCGATGGCTGGGTGTTCTGGCTGCTCCAGGAATTCCGCCTGCCCCACAGCCACCATACTGGGAATCTGCATCTCGGTGCTTCCATGGGGAGGGTTCAGAGAGTCAGTGTGCATATGGACAGGGAGAAACAAGGGCAGCCACATGGCTCCTGCTATAGCTGTGCCAGGACACAGCATTGAGGGGATGTTCCTCAGTCCTGCTGTCCCAGTAAAGATGTTTCTCACAGAGCTCGGCGTGTTTATAAAGAGGATAATCCTGTTTCATCACCCTCGGTTAATGGAAACCCAGTTGCTGGTATCTATTTCTGCACCAGCCAAAGCCCAGGGCTGGAACTCTCCCACTTTCTGTGTGGCACAGCAGTCTCCAGCTCTGCAGAAATATTGCTGTTTTCAAACCTCTGCCTGATCCTCATTCCACCCATCCACTGGAGCCATGCAGGGAGAGGGCTGTAGGGTTTGGGTGAACTCTTCTCTGTTCCTGATCTGGTTTGGCCATGGGGAGAGCAAGCCCCAGTGCTGGGGTCCAGAGCCAGGATCAGACACCCAGCCCAGCTGTGGGACACCCACAGTGTGTCCCCCACACAGGGGGCTGTGTGGGAGGCTCTGCGGGCTGGAGGCATTCAGTGTCACTGGATGAGGGATGGTGTGATGCCTTCACCCCTTTCTCCCAGCCCTCTCCCGGAACAGCCTCATCCAGGCTGGCTGCACCTCCAGCACTGACACATTTTTGGCCCAGCGTGCTCCTTACGCGGGATGTGCTCTGACTCTGGAGGAGGGTGCACGGCTTTATCTGTTTTCCACCCACCTCACATGAATTTCCTCAGGCACTTTCCTGCCTTATTAGGGTAAGAGGGAACATGCACTTTCAGTAGCTCCAAGGAGAAGGCATCTGCTGGACAGCACACAGCTTTCTCCAGGGATTCCTGGGTTATCAGGGTTAAGGTGAATGATCCCCTTGCAGTGGCTTGTAGGAATCCCCTCAAGAGCAGCAGAGATGGGATGGCAGGGTGTCAGCCCTAGGGATGGGTACAATTCAGAGAGCCAGCCAGGCAGGGAAAGTGGAGTTAATGGGCTGTTCATTCCGACCTTGTGGGAAATCCTTATCTCAACAGCTTACAAACACAGAAAGGGAAAAATGAAGTGTGACTTTAATCTGTAAAAATGACTGTGGAAAATGATAGCGTCTCGTTCAATTGATCTGCTGCTGCGTGGAACAAGGAGGCTCTGACTCCCATCCAAATGCTTGGAATCAGCCAGCAGAGAGCTGAGCTTTGAAATCATTGGATTCAATCATGCTTTGCTCAGAGGTTATCATCGTTTCAGTGGAATGTGAAATAGCCTTATCTTGAGAAAGAAATAATATTTAAGTAAAACGTCCAATTTAAATAGAAAGCCTGCGATACAGAAACCTTCCCTCCTCCTGGAGGAGGGGCATTTTTTTCAGCTTATCCTGGTGCTCAGCCAGAGCCCTTTGGCTTTCTCAGTCCAAGTTTTTTCATTTTGCTCCTGCAAAGCCTGATGATTCTTCAGTGAGGGCTGGCAGGCACCTGGTGTCCCATCTGCCTGGGTGCTCTCAGCAGCCTTGGATACAGGTGCATGGGAGGTGCAGGCACTGAAGCGCGGGACGTGGGCTGGGTGCCCTCACAGCTCACAGCTCCCTCTCTTCTTTCTCCTGGACCTCAGATCTGTGAACATCAACTCAAGAGACCTAGAGGGCTGGGAGAAAAAGGCTTCTGCTTTAAATTTTGATAAATAATTGGGGTTTTGGGCAAATGCAATATTTTTAAGAAATACGCATTCATTTCCTAAAAAAAATTCTGCTTTTTTTTTACTGGGGGAAAACCCCACAAAACAGATAGAGCAGTTCCTCACTCTTTTGGTTTGGATTGCTGAAATCTGAAAAACATTTGATTTAGAAGCTGCTAAAACTTTTGGTTGAAAAAAACAACTATCTTAGAGTGAAAACACAGACTTTGTGACCCATTTGAATCCTGATGGATGTGGCAGTCTGGTAAAACAACTCCTCTTATGAATGCTGTATGTTTGGCAGAGCCTGGGGCTGGACAGGAGCTCCTGGGTCAGGCGGGCTCCCTCAAAAGAAATGCCTGCTGCATCCCTGGTCTTTCTTGGAAATGGGAATTCCAAGGGCAGGGCAGGGAGCAGCCCCTGCTCACTCAGTGCAGGTGCAGGCAGGAAGGCAGGAGCACACGGGGCATGGAAAGGCCGAAGGACCCTGATTGCATATGTGCTGCAAAGATGTTTTGATGCGCTGTCAGTGGGATAACCCAGCTCCTTTCATCGTGCAGTAGTACCTAATTAAACCAGTGCCCCTGGGGTATTTGCTGAGTCCCTGTGGTAACGGTGTCCTGGAAGCTGGAATAAATCAGTGACATTTGGGCACAGCCCTAAGGCTGTGCTGCTCTGAGGGACTTGCTCCTGCTCCTCAGGGCTCTGCTCGATCTGCACCCAGGGCAGCAGAGTGGCCCTGAAAACCAGGGGGAGATAGAGAGGGTCCAGCTGGCAGCTGCAAATCCCCCTTCTCCCCAAAGATATCTCTATGGATGCTCTGACAAGGTGCTCCCAGCCTGGCTGTGCTGGCAGGACAGGCTCCAGCAGGGCCAGGAGCTGCCTGTCCTGACCATCTGAGGCCAGTGCAGTGTCCCTGGGCCGTGGTGATGCCATCCTGGTGCCCTTTGAGCCGGCAGGCTCTGGCTTGCTCCGCTCCCTTTGGAGCTGCTCCGGGCAGCTACCGGCTGCATCCTGGGGCTGTGGGGCAAACAGAGAGCAGCTGTGGGCTCTGCCAGCCCCACTGGCTCCTCACAGCCCATGGGCTGGCACAGCCAGGTCCTGATGACCGCTGGCCACCCGGTCCCAGCTCCCGGGGCGCTCGGGCTGGCGGAGATTGATCGAGCAGATCTCCCGTACGCAGGGCTGGGGTGAGTAGGTTGCCATCTTATTGAAGACAGCTGCAGCCCCGTCTGCCGAAAGATTAATATCACTTTAGCTGTTCCAAGGGGAAGTATCCCTCAGTGAAAGATGCAAGTGGCTCAGAGCTATTTAGAGCGAAGGATAACGTTTCGGTATGTTAAAAATTCACCAAGTAATCATAAAGGCTGAGCTCGTTAGGTGGCAGGGAGTTCTGCCAGGCCTGTGCTCCTGAAGCACTGCACAGAAAAGGATGCTTTTCTCTGGGCTGAATGGCCTGGTCATGCCCTTTCTGTGGTAGGAAGGAGGAAAGGTCTGATTTATCCAGCCAAGTAATCTGGGCATGTACAAAGTACTACCACTGCTGTGTAAGTGCTAGTACTGAGAGGGAAAAGCCTGGGGCATCTCATGAGCTGCTCTGGAAGGTCAGGATGGTTTCTCTTTTTGTATTTCTGTTTCAGTAGTAAGGAGGTGTTTCATCTAGGAGGGAAATTGTGTTAATTTATGCTCATTTCACAATTCAGATCACACCTTGCAAGGTGCAGAGTCCATATGATAAAGCAGCAAAGGCTCGTGCACCCCAGGGATGTCAGAGTCAAAGTGGAGTGGGTATGTGCATGTGAGTGATGGAGCAAAAAGAGCAAAAGGAAGGTGAATGGTACAGCTGCCTGTCCGGGCAGGACACCCATGGGATGGGACAGATGGGTTTGACTGAGGGCAGGGAAAATGGCAGGAGGGGTGGACTGAAGAGGGATATTCAGTCCCATGGGCTGGTTACAGGCAAACGAGGGCAGCAGAGTTTTGCTGGTATCTGCATGCACATGGAGGCAGAGGGGGAGACACAAAGGAGATGGATTGGGACTAAGCGGGAAGAAAGGGATGCTCCAACTCTAGAGGTGACTGAAGACAGTGTGTCAAATGGAGAAGCCAGAAAGTTCTGTCCTAGTAAGGATGTGGAATTGTAGAATTCTGGAAGGGACCTTTAAATATCATCCAGTCCCAGCCCCAGCCCAGGTATGTGCTGGTCAGGTCCTCTTGCCCTTCATGATGTGAACACAAGGGACCGTGTTGCCATCAGCAAAACCCCTTCTTCAGCTTTCCCTCAATCCCTTCTGAGTGCTGCAAACATTCCTGCCAAGACAAACAATTATTTTAAGTTTCTTCAGAAGAACAAAATGATTCCTGATGGATGCTGGAGCAAGGATTTGGCTGGGAGTGGAAAAACCACTTTCCAGGAGAGGCGAGTTCAGCAGAAGACTCTCTTCCTAGAACTGACTGATGAATTACTTTTGCTTAATGGTATTTTTGACAGCTCCTGATATCAAGAATGGCAAGAATCATAGTTTCATAGAATGGGTTGGGTTGGAGGGGTGTTCAGTTGGTGCTCAGGGTTTGCTGAATCAGTGGGAGAAGGGAGACCTTGGAGAGGGAAGGACTGTGCTGGACAGGTCTGTCATTCCCCTGATAAGCAAATGTGAGGGCAGAGCTGAACTCCTCCCCTATTTCTAGCTGCAAGGTCATTGCTGCACCTTCAGGCACCCCAGCCCTGTCTGGTATTTGCAGTATTCCCTGCTAATTCCAATTTCATTTGCAGTCTAATCCAATGTGGATGTGCAAAACCACATAAACTGTCCAAAGAGACGGGCGTGCTGGCTTGGTTTGGGCCTCACCTGTTAGCGCGGTGCTCAGCTGCAGCTCGTGTGTCCATGGGGGATTTTAGCAGCAGCTGGAGGAATGATTCAGGCAGTGTTTCTGGGAGATGGCCAGGAAGGACAGGAGTGGTGCTCTGTCCTGCACTGGTACAAAAACGATTAGAGCATTAGAGCCATGCCAGAGGAGCAAATAAAGCAGCAGATGCATTTAACCCTCCTGTCCTGCTGGGGTGTGAAGCTCGGCAGCCGCTGTGATCCAGCCGGGAGGCAGTGGCAGCAGGGCTGGGACAGGGGCTGCAGACATTGCCCACGTGCCTCCCCTCGGCTCGGCACCGGGCTGCTGCTCCTCCTTGCAAAGAATTCACTGGAGCTATTTTTAACAGCACTGCCCAGGGAGAGGGCTCAGGGTGCAGTTGGGAAGCGCTCATCCTGGCAGCGCTGCCTTTTGGGACAGGGAGCCCTGGTGGGGGTTTGTAAAGGTCCCTCTTTGTGTTTATTTCCTCCAGCTGGACGTGTTTATTGTTCGTGGCTCATTTTCCAATGCTGGCTTGAAAAGGGTCCTTTGGATTCTGCTGCTGGCTGCTCTAAAGCCCCTGGGTCTGTGATTCGGTTACCCGCTGAGCTCCTCTATCTCCAGACCTTCTCCTCTGCTGGTTTTTGCTGGGGCTGTTTACTGCAGAGGTACTGGGAGCTGACAACAAAACAGCAGTAAATAAAAAAGTGTGGCACTGATCAAAGTGTGCCTGAAGAGCATCACATTTATCAAGGCTGGCATTTCCTTTTTATGAAAGCTCATTCTGCTTTTTGAAAAGATCTTAACTTTGGAAGAAATTTTTCCTCTTGCACGTTTCACTTTTAAGGTTTGAAAACCACCTTCCCGACCCCCTCAAACCTCCCTGGGCATTTTCTTTCCTTAGCTCCTGCTCCTGGCAGACCCCAGGCCGTGGAACAGGACAGGCTGTTGTGCTGCATGCGCTGGGCTCTCCCAGGGCAGCTGGTGTTTGTCTCCTGCTTTGCTGCCAGGGCCAAGTTTTCCTCTGTGCCGAGCTCCCAGGCTCTGCCAGCCACACAGATAAATAATAAATTCAAGGATACTCGAGGCCAGTTAGATGTTATTGTTGTGGCTGGGCCCTTTCCTCTAGGCTGGGCTTTGTCACAGCGCTACTAAACCCTCAGCGTGGATGTTTTGGAGCGCTGCGAGCAGCACTGCCTTGCCTTGGTGCCCTGGGGATGTGCGGCTCAGCCAGGGAAGATGTACTGAAGACACTGTGCCATGTCTCTGAAAGGCAAATGTTCATCACCTGGCTGCTGCCATGTAAATGATCTCAGCAATGGAGATCTCAGCACAGAGCATCAGCATCCCTCCTGGGGCCAGGCTGCTGGCTGGGAGAGTACTGCTGACAGGACCCACATGTGCTCTGCTGGAGGTGCCAGATTGGCAAGTGCAGCTGTGTTGACCATAGTGCCCCCCAGATCAAACACCTCTGGATAACTTTGCAAGCAGTGGAACAGGAGCAGAGGTCAGCTGTGTCCCACAGAGTGAGAGCTGCCATGGGGGCAGTGCAGGATGCCAAAGTTGTGCTGCTCAGCTTCGTGTCACCACTCCGTGTGTGCAGCCTGGGAGCTGCCCCAGAGTGTCCCTGGCCTCACACCCCTCTGTGCCAGGAGGGCTCATTGTCCAGCCCTGCTGCCCTTGGGGCCCTGGTGTCTCACTGGGATGGCTCAGCTCCTCACCACCCACAGCATTCTCACTGCATCCTCTGCAACCCAGGCTGGATCTTCTTGGTCTTGCCATCCCTTCACTGCAGGAATTGCAGCCACATAGCATCCAGCAGCTTCTCTGGAGGACAGCAGAACTCCAGCAGGAGAAAAGCATAATTGGGAGCTACCTAATAACCTCCAACATCCCCAGGCTGTTCTCTTGTGTTGTCCCCAGGTGAGCTGAGCATGCAGGAGCCATCTGCACCCACTTGGTGACATGTTCATCTCTGTCCTTACAAGTGAGAGCAGACCCCACCTCTAGTGCACTTCCAGACTACTTCTTTGGGAGCTACTTTGAGGAAAGCACTTGCCAGGAGCTGCCTGCTGCTCCCCCAGCTGGGGCCAGCTGGCTGATAGTCTGGCTGGGAGTTGGTCAGGATGGCATCTGCCTGGCTCAGAGAGCAACTGAAAGGGGGAATTTTATCTCTTCATGGTGAATCTCATCCACCAGAAGCAGCAGGACAAAGGCAGGGCCCAGAGCACGTCCTGCCAGGACGAAGAGCTAGATCCTCCCTTTGCAAGCCTCTTCCCTGGGGCCGGCGCCAGGCAGGCTGTGTGCCCCAGGCACAGCACACCCAGCCCACTCTGATCCCCCAGGCATGGAGAGCACAGACACATCCCCCTTGGCCCCTGCCAGATTATAGTGGAATTAATCACACTGATTATATGCTACCAAAAAAGGAGGTGCTCTCTCTGTTCAGAACTGGCTCAGACCCCCTGCTTGCAAGCAGCAGCTTAAAAATGCTGTTTTCTGCCTCATCATGTCTCTGGGTTTTTCAGGAGCTGTAATAATTTTGGATAAAAAAGACCAGGAATGACTGCAATCCCAGGCAGCTCAGCCTGCAGAGAAAGCGGGGAGATAATGTGTGAGTGTGGGCAGGGAGGTGAATCATGGCTCCAGCAGAGTGGGATGTCATCCCAGGGAGGGACAGGCTGAGCCTCAGCAGCTCTGCACCCTCTTCTCTCTCGCAGGACCCTGAACAGTGTTTTTGGCCCCTTGTGAAGTCACACTGTTGCCTGTATCAGTTGGGATTGATGCCCTACTTTTAGTTCTTTCCCTGCAGCTACTTGGAATGGTATATGTGTGTATTTTCTCCCTTGTAAGGGTCTCAGAACAGCATCTCTATCACCTTTTCATTGCACCTGTTGAGTATTCAGACTTCAGCTTGTCTTGACTGCCTACTGCATCTCAGTTTAATGGGAAGGAATCAATCCTTATTTCATGACAGTCCAAAAATTCCTCTGGTGTGTTTTCACTGCAGGAATGAGAACTGCATCTTTCCTCCTTTTTTGTCCTAAAACATGTCCAGATGCCAACCTGAATCTGAAAAGGGCTCATCAGACACCCTAAGATCACATTAAATGTTGCAATTTGGGGTGAATAGGAATGCTAACTGCTTATCACACAAAAATATGTGGATTTGTATGCGAAACAGGGAATATGGGGAGCCTCGGAAAATATGACAGTGAGGGCATGGGGAAGGCAGCCCTCGGCAAGACCTGAGTGCAGCAAAGCAACTGAATATCCTGTGCTTCACTCGCTCTTCTTTTTAAGGTGCAACGTTGCTGTTTGAAGTCAGCTTCTTCCCAGACTGGGAGCAGCTGGGCTGTAAAGCCAGCCCTGCTTTTAGCAGAAAGATCACAGGGCCCCGAGCATGAGGCATGTGAGGAATATGACAGCCGGCCAGTAAAATAACTCCCGTAGCCTGTAGCCCTATGGAGCAAGGAGGAGATGTGCTGGGAAGGAGTGGAGAGGACTCAGAGAGCCAAGCTCAGAGGGAGGCAATAGCTCTGGTGAGATCAGCCCCTGACGCTGCGGCGAGTAAAGGAGCCCCTGGACAATGCCTGTTGTTTGCTGGAGAGCTACAAGAGAGAAATTTTGGGTACAACCTGTCTTGTGTGCTGTGCAGGGGCACACAACCTCTGGCAAGGTGTAGCAGCTGAGGGCTGGTGACACTCAGAGGAGTTCAGCCACCAGAGTTGCCTATGTGGTGCCTTTCCTTGGTCATTCCTCTGAGCAGCACAGCACCAAGTGCATTCTGCAGCACCTGCTGCCTCACTGCAACACGTGAACATGCTCATATTTGCAAATACACCTGCCATGTTCCCTGTGTGCAACCTTTCCACCTTACCCTTGAGCGTCTGGGGCCCTTCCTTGTTGAAAATCTGCTCTTCTATGCCTGAATGTAGGGTTTTGGGTCATGTGGACAAATGCTGAGTGCTGTTATGCCAGATGGGCTGATTCAATTTTGGTGCCAGCCGGGGTTTGCTGTGTGAGCTGGGATGACCTTGGCTCAGAGGGTGCTCACTGCTCTCCCCTCTTCTCTCTGCAGGACGGCTCACGCCAAAGCCAAGGCTGAAGGGTCTGAGCAGGCAGCTCAGGCAGCCAACAACGAATCGGGCATAGCCAGAATGATGGCCAGGGAGCTCTCGCCAGACTTCTACCAGCCAGGTAGGATCAGAGGTATCTTCCAAGAGGGGTCTTGCAATTTCCATGGGGAATACGTTCAAGTGTTTCACCCACTTTACAACTCCATAAATTGCCCTCCTGTCTATCCTAAATCCTCTTTTGCTCAGTTTCAGCCAGCCCGTGCCCTGGCTGATTTGGTGTCCTCCTTACACTACTGTTTTACTCACTGTTACCACAGCCTGGAGGAAAAACCCAGAGTTTCTCAACTTCTCATATTTTTCCACACACCGAAGCCCTCAGAATACCAGGCAGGACAGGCAGCAAGCTCAGGGCTATCTGCAGCTCTCCTGTAGATACACCCCTTGTGGCTTTTTCTTGGAACAGTGTTGAACATTGACTCACAAACCGGTATCCTGTGGGGCCTCAGAACAATCAAACTCTGCTAATTAGGGGCTGTAATATCCTATAAGAAAGCAGGTAATACAAAATACTATTTCCCTGATTCTCTACTCATTTGTTAGCATCACTGCTAATTATTTGGCTGGGAAAACACTTGGGAGGTTCCTTCTGTGAGACCAAGCACTGAGGATTAGTAGATAGGAAGTGTAATATTAAAAGCAGCATTGTGAATGCCATTACCTTTCCCTGGACTGAGTTAGCTGGACATATGCTCTTCTTGGAAAACTTGCCTTTACAGAGAGGGAAGGTTATAACAGAGCAGAAAATGAAATTCCAAGTGCCTACATTTTTATCCATTTATATATATTTTTTTTTACATTTATATTTATATTTTTTATACATTTATATTTATATAAATGTATCTATTTATACATTATATAATAATTTCTTATTATCTGGCTTTATTGCCTGTAGTGAGTGTTCCATGGTTACTGAGGTAAGATCACAAGGGACTATCACAGCAGCAAAACTGGGGGTAGAAGCCAAAGGTTGACTTGTGCTCAGCAAAACCTGACACCTGCCCCTGCTCTGATTTCGGTGTCTCTGCATCTCCTGTACCACACCCCAGCACAGGGCACACAGTGGGAAGTGGGAACAGCTAACAGCTGGTGCCTGGCTGGGGAGAGTCATGCTGACAGATTTTCCTGAATTCCCTGTACTCTTGCCTTGTCCTGCACCTATGAGCTGGGGAAATGCTATGCTGGGGGGCTGCCCCTTCCTCCCCACCACTCAGCAAGGCCTGTTGGAGCTGGCTTTGAGCGAGGAAACACCAGAGCACCCGGGCATGGGCATGAGCCAGCCTGTGGCACTTCATTTAACAGTGGCTAAACGTCCCTTGATCCTCACATAAGCCCCCCAGCTGCCACTCACAGCTCTGCATTCACACTTTGCACACTGGGGTATTTATAGCACAGAGACAAAGGAAACTGGAATTCCTGAGGGGAGGTTTTGGACATCTAGCTAGATTATATTTTTCCACCCATGGCAATTGAATGAGACAATTGAAACAGTCTCTGTAAAACACTTGGGACAGCCTGACCTCCACTCCTGGCTCCTCAGGTGCTGGATCCTCTTGCTGCTGTTATGTAGGACCTCACTTGGGTCCTGACCTCTCTCAGTGGCCTTCTAAGCTGCTTGTGCATGTTGTTGGTCTATGATTCTTTTAAACCTCTAAATTCCCAAAGTGCACAAGGATGTGCCTCTTCTTGCATGGTTGCACCATCCAGGAACAAACAGACAGTAGTCCAGCCTCGGATTTTGCTAGGACTGAGAGCTGCTGGTCATACAGCCAGGGGAGCCCAGCAGTGTTTGGTTGCTGTATTCCTCCCTGCTCTCCTGACAGATATACTGTGCTGTGTCTGGTGCAGGCAATCCTGCTCAGCAGGCCTCATACCCCTAATAACTCCTGAGCCCTGCATTTCAGTTAGGGTATCATCCTTAGTAACTTAGAGGAGAAGGATGTAAGCCAAAACCCCTGCTGAAATGTGCTGGGAGATGAAGGTGGGGAGGTGAGTGCGTGCCCTCCAGGCAGTTGGGGGTTTTTGTGTTGTAAATTATTCAGGAAGAGAAGAAAGCAGCAGGAGAGAGCAAGGAGCCTGGAGCTGCAGGCAGCCTATTTTGAGGAGTCTGAACAACTGTTGAAATGGCTTCCAAATAACTCACTTGCAGCCAGAAATAAATGGCCCTGAATGGGTCATCTGCTGATTGACAGGAGTGTGCAGGCAGAGCTGAGCAGCTAAAATCAGTGCCCTCCTTTTCCTCACTGCCCCTCCGAGTGGAGGCATTGCCTGCATGGGCAGGAGGCAGCAGTGTGCAAATCATAGCACTGACTTGTGAGAGGGAAAGGAGCACCAAGCCAAATTTCCCAACCAGACTCAGGTCTGCATCAGTCCTTGAGATGGAGGAGATGAGGGGAGGCACCTCAAAGCAGCCAGGGACGGTGTGCCTCCAGGATGTGTTGTTCAGGTGCACAGAGCAAGCCCTGTACATCTGCACCCCTCAGCATCACTGGGGTTCAGCAGAATGAGGCCAAAGCAGGTGCTTTGCTTTCAAACAAGTTGCTCTGCGACCTCACACTGCACAGTAGGAGCATGATGCTCTTCTTGTTCTTGCTTGTTATGAGCATCACAGTGATGTGTGGGGACCCTTCTCCCAGCACATCTCAGCATGTGGAGCACTGTGGAGGGTTGTTATTCCACAAGATATTCACAGGTTTTTAGTGATGCATTTTGGTGGATATCTTCAGTGTCAGGCTCTGTCTGACTTCCCCTGAGCCAGGCTGGGCTGCAATTTGCAGTAGGGTTAATAAGGAGTAAAGATTTAATGATAGGTGAGTAATTGAAGTGAGGCAATGTTGCTGGGAACTCACAAGTCAGTGTGTGAGATGAGGCCAAAATGAAATCTGAAGCCCTGAGTCACTTTTCATGATGGTGCCAGGTAATTTTGCTGCTGTTATGAAGCTCAGGGCAGACAAGAGGGCTGTATAACTTCCAACTCCGCTCCATCTATAAGAAACATGTTTTTCCCATCATGAGGGATGGCAGGGAGATCATTTGGGGATCCTGCCTTTCCCAATGATGCCGGGCATCCCGTGTATCACTGGTGAAGTTGCCATGCTATTAGACACCAAGGAAGCCACACGGAAGAGTTTCCCAGTTCTAAATAAAAGAGCCCCAAACTTAGTTGGGAGCTGTATCCCCCTTAGCCCCAGCATGACCCATCTGTGTGACCACAAGAAGCTGATCTGCAGATTTTCACTGTGTCTTTACCCTTATCTACAGCTCCTGCCCACTCCTTGAGCTCTCCCCAACTGGGCAGCCCACAATAGGGCTTGGAGCCTTCGGCTGTTCCTGTGGGAAGTTCCTCCTGGCAGCAGGGTCTGGTTTGGGAGTACCTCCTCTCCCAGACTCCAGCCTGGGCCCTCACACCATGGTCCCCAAACCCATCGGTGCGGGGGGCACAGCTACCAAAGCCACAATGGTGCCATGGCTCTGGGGCACCCTGCTGTCCCCCGGCCCCGGAGCGATTCCTCACGCCAGCCCTTCTCTCCGCAGGCCCCGAGTACCAAAAGCGGAAGCTGCTGCAGGAGATCATCGAGAACGCGGAGCACGCAGTCAACATGGAGGAGGAGGCGCCGCGGCCCGAGGCTGCCCCGCCGCCCCCCACGCCGCCCGAGAGCCCCCAGCTCCACGAGCAGGAGGAGCCGCGGCCCCGCGCCAGCACTCCCCCCAGCCCCGCC